>LT635756.1:2532477-2919042 GCA_900106115.1 Sungouiella intermedia | reverse complement strand
AGAAAACCTCTACCTCCCTAAGAAAAACCTCTACCTCCCTAAGAAAAACCTCTACCTCCCTAAGAAAAACCTCTACCTCCCTAAGAAAAACCTCTACCTCCCTAAGAAAAACCTCTACCTCCCTAAGAAAAACCTCTACCTCCCTAAGAAAAACCTCTACCTCCCTAAGAAAAACCTCTACCTCCCTAAGAAAAACCTCTACCTCCCTAAGAAAAACCTCTACCTCCCTAAGAAAAACCTCTACCTCCCTAAGAAAAACCTCTACCTCCCTAAGAAAAACCTCTACCTCCCTAAGAAAAACCTCTACCTCCCTAAGAAAAACCTCTACCTCCCTAAGAAAAACTCTACCTCCCTAAGAAAAAACCTCTACCTCCCTAAGAAAAGTTGTTATTTAATAAAAAAATTTATGAAGATTACTTTTTCACTTTATCTTATTGTATTCAAAATGGATGTTCTGTTAATTTTAAATTCACTCAATTTATATTAAAACAAAATTTGAAATTACATCCAAATGTTTTTTATTCTTGTAAAAATAGTCATATTGCTAATGGTTTACATATTAATGGAAAGACTCGCAATTTTGAATATTTTAATTTTATTAACAATAATAATGTTCTTAAATTAAAAGAAGAAGAATACAAATTTATTGTTAATAGATTTGGTTTTATTAATTATAATTATTCTACTAAATATTATGATAAATTAGTAGAATATATTGTTACAAAATTGAATTTAAAATTTGAATTAACCGATTATTTAAAAAATGAAAGTAACCAATATTTCTGCACTTCTAAGCATTATACAATTTTATATGACACTAAACCTTCTTCTTCTTTATCTTGTAAATTTGAAATAGATAATTTATCTTGTTCTAATTTTGATATTTACGGTTATAATGATGAAGAAGATGAAATTGAAGAATATGAAATGTATGCTGGAGAATCAATTTATACTAATTCTAATATTTATGATATAAATGCATTTTTTCTATTTAAGGATAAAAATAAATATGATAATTTAGATATTGAATATGATTATTATGATTATTTTACTGGAGATGTTCATTTTCCAATAACAAATGAAGTTGTTGATGAAAAAATGATAAAATGTATAAATCATGGCATAATGGTTAATTCTAATTTTGCTAAAAGAATATTAGATTCAGATAACAAACAATTTAAAAATAAATGTATTACTTCTTTGTTTAGCAGATCGCCTCTTTATTCTATTAAATTTTTTGATTCTGATGTATTTTTATGTTATTATTCTTGCAATATTTATGATTATAGTCCTATTTATGAATATTCTAAAATTGTTCCAAATTTTAAATATAATTATATTTATAACATGATATTGCGTGATAGTTTTTATGAATTACCAGATGATATTGTTTTAGATATTCCTGAATATACTTTATATATTGCGGCATGCAAAGTTGGTAATGTTCATTTTATTAAACTTATTGAAGATTTGTATAAAAAATCTGGTTATTTTATAAAAATACTTGATATGCAAAATGAAAAGTATGTACATGAAATTATTTATGATAAACCTAAGGTTGATTTGGATTTTTCGATTATTAATCCGTATAATATAGATTTTGAATTTACTATCGAAGATTATAAATTCGAAGTTTTAGAACTTGATAGTTGTCAATTAACTAACATGGAGTCCTTAACTTTTGAAGAACTCTTTTAATTTCATTTTTGTTGAAGTCAAAATGTAGTTCGTCGATTCCGTATGGTCTTGAAATTGCAATATCTTCTTCCGGTAACAGAATCTTGTATTAGTGTTGTGTTAGATTATTGGTTTACTTAAATAAAGAGCAATTTAAGCGTAATGATATCCCTCTGTAGTTCTATCTCTTCCTTTAATTTATTCTCTTGCTATCGCGTTTGTTACTTTCTTTCATCCCAACGATCTTTGTCAGGAGACAACTAGACAGCCTTTTGATAATGTTTTTTGCTAGTGGAAGCACTAACCAGGCAAAAACTTTCGACTTGGATGTATTGGTTCAATACCTATTTTTTGCTCTACTTTACTCTCTCAGCTTAATCAAATCTCTCAATTGCAATACAAAACTTTCACTTTACCCATGAAAGAAGATCCTCTTAGTGCAGTCGAATTCATTCTCTATTCTTTTCTCTCTAGAATTTTGTCAAAGTAATGTAATAGTATAATTCTACTAGGCGAAAATCTTCATTCGGCAAACCCTCAAGCTCGTCATGGATATGCTGTTGTTCTCCCGAATTCGCAATATCTACGATTACTGTCAAAAATCAACAATTTTATTTTATCCGAATATTTTGCTCCAGATCAGTTACTTACCACTTCATCTAACGTGAATATACAGATAAGATATTAAGAACAAGTTGTAGACACTATTTGACAGATGAATGGAAATCACCGGAACTAAAGCACGGACCGTGCGTAAATCTGCCGCATTGAGCGAAGCAGACCACCCACAGCTCAATCTAGGGAAGTACAGGCGTTCCAAGCGCATCCCGCCCTAATTTTTACAACCGTCAGATGAATTTTCGAGAACGAAAACGGAAATGAGAGTACAAAATAATAGTAAAATTTCCCATTACCCACTGAGGAGTTTCAGTTAGAAACAAACGTGCCTAGGTCTGCCCCACTCGGTTATCAGCATGAACGACCTCATCACGCTCGGCAAAAAGAGAGTGTTTCTTTTGATAGATTTACTAAATAGACTTACATAGTTGAAGACGAAGTCAATCCTTTGTAACTTGAGCTAGTGCCTCCCCAAAAGAAAAACCTCTACTTCCCCAGATGACTTCTTCGCGCCAGGTTAAAATAACACTTTATGACGCGCACGGAAAAAACTCTTCGCGGGGCTTAGGCACATCAGAGGTATTATGTTCACGACAGAAAGGGATCCAAATTACCATTCTTGAGTTTATGAATTTATCATAATATGAGGTTTATTATTGAAATTCACAAACTGTGTTTGTATGGAGATGTTAAATTATTTGAACAATTAAGTTCAAATATCGATATTAATGAATATATATTAAATCATTCTAAAAGTATGAATTATTGTATCTATAAAGGTGCTTATCTTAATAAATTCTTTTTTGATTTATTATGTAAATATCGTAATAAACCTTTTTATGTTGATGATATTAGCTATAAGCAATTATATGGTACTTATTATTCTAATTCAAATTTAGCTTTTATGAATAAATGTAATATTGATTTCAATATTAAATCCAAAATTCCTTGTGATGTTGATGAGATATTTGATGAACCTTTAATGGAAGAATTTGATATTGATATATTTAATGTTGAAGATATTGATATTGTTAGGGTTAGTGATTATGGTATTATATATTTTGATAGATATATATTCAATTTATTTTTAGATAATGATTATGTTAGTGATTTTACTTACGATTATACTGAACAAGATATTTTGAATAACACTGACTTAGCTATGTATCTTTATTCTAAAGGACAACATGTTGATTTATGTTTATCACGATTTCTTATTGTTGATTTTGAAAGAGCAAGTGAATTAGTTAAAAAAGATACATTTTTTATATTTTTTATTAATACTCCTAGAATATGTTACAATTATGAATTTGAAGATCTTGAAGTTGACTTTACTTTGTTAGATTATAAACAAATAATGTTAATTTTTTTCTATATTGTTCTTTATAGTAAAACATTATATACAATTAAAGATGAATTTATTGAAAAATTTGATTTTGTTGAATATAACATTTTACGATTAGTCAGATTTTATAATGGTAAAGAAGATAATGAAAAAATTGATAAGCTTTTAAAAACACGCAAAATAGTTAAATTATTTGATATTTCTTCTAAGCAATATTTGTATGAGGAAACAAATGACGTTGAAAATATTTCAGAATACGAGTATAAATGTTTAATACACAATTTGAATTTTTAGAACAATATGTACTTTCTTTTATTTCACCCTTTGAGTAACCTTTAAAATAAACCGCCAACTTCAAGTTTTGGGTCCTTAGTTTTCGTAAGCTTCTGTGCCAGTTGGAATAAATTAGTCTTCACATCGTTCCTTCTCCCTTTCAACACTTAATCCTATCTCTAGATTCTTTAAAACCTGTGTAAAATATGTATCAATACTTCTATGAATTCTTTGTGTATATAGAATTATCCATGTTCAACTGAGTTGATCCTGATACTCTCAAACCTCTGGAAATCTTCTTAGTAGTTCCTGCTTACCTATCAGCTGTAATCTTTAAACTTTCTGATTCCCACCTTATCCCTCTTCCATCATATTTTCAACTATTATGTATCTCTTACTTATCAACCTCCTTGAATAAATCTTAAAGCAACTTGATACTATTTGGTAACTCTTTATGTTCTTGCAATTCTCTTTCTATTCCTCTTTAGCTATTGCCTATTCGTGCTGCTATTGGTGAGGCAATCATTCCATGTCGGTCATCCACAACTACCGATAATCCTTATCGACACGCTGATTACTGCCTTGGAGATGACTATGCGGTACCACTTCTATGACACTTCAGGGGAAGAGGCTACCCTGCCAGTTTCGCCGCTTCTTTAATACTGTATTCAATTGCTCCAACGGTTACACCACCTTAAGGTTAAGTACTACGAAGTATGGGAAATACACCACAAAAAGGACTTGAAGAAGAAGAAACTAAAAAACATCAGGCAATTTGTGTTGGTTATGAACTACAATCTACTTGCTCAATCGAAGTTTTTGATTCTACTATTCGCAAACGAACCATGTAAATCAATCAATATCAAATACTAGTAGGGAAACTAATAACTTAACATCAATCTACAGAAGTCCTCTTCAAGTTATTATTGAACCTCATTTATGATCGCCTCTTCCCAATTGCTAAAGCTGATCTCTTAATCTGCGAAGATCCATTGCATCAAGAGCTGCTTATGGTGAACTACTAATGAGAACATTTGCCATGCGATTATTTAACACACACTGGAACTGAATTCAAGAGTTCTGTAATAATCAAATATCATGGTACTTATCCATAGAGATGCTTTCAAGAATATGTCCAACTGCCACTAAGAATTTTGTTGATATATAATTGAATGAATTCATTAATGTAACATTTAGAACAATCAATATAAAGATGGAATAAGAAATATTGACAAAAGATGCAACTACACCAATTCAAATGCAAGAAGAGCAATTGCTGTACCAATTTAAAAACAATTTAAGGAGTGTATTCCTTCAAATAAATTCTGTACGCTGGAAACAGCAAGTAGATCCAGGGATACCACTTGCAAGTTCACTAGACAAATGTGGCAATACATTCTTCACATTGATGCTCATTGGTAAACTAGCGACTGCCTCTGTGAGGTCTTCATCTTTTTCAACACTTGTTAAATCGATGTTCCCATTTTGGTCATTTGTGGGCCCCGCAACAATGTTGGGATTCTCCGCCCCTCCAAATTCATTTCGATCCGTTTCAATTCACCTTTTACATTGTATGACATTCTCGTAAACATCCTGACCTACCCGCTCAAATGATAACTTCAGCACATACAGTCGTAGTCACAAGTAGGTAGGAAGTCAATACTCCCGTAATTTGAAGTAATGCTTTACAGTTATCTGATACGTTAATATCATCAAAGATATAAAAGAGCCAATATTGAAGTGATTTGAATATTTCTTGATGTCTCAATACTTCAAATTTCATTTCTTACAGTTCGCCCATATATTGAGAACCAGATTTCTGAACTGTTTCCTTTTTGAGATTGGCATTTCGGCTCAAGGCGGGCAGCGTGCTCTTTTAAGTTTGATCTCCCTTGTAAATCTAATTTCCATCCTTGTATTGTTCTTTGCTTTAAGGGGGCCGGATTTTTGGTCATTTAATCACCATATTCTTCCGTGTTTCTTCTATCAGCTTTTAATGACAGTGACTTCCTAAATCAACTCCACTTCGGCGGTTTTTCTGATATTCTGACATTCAACATTAAATCATCACTTTCTTTGTGTTTTCTCTTTCCCTTCTTTAACATCATGGATTGTTCTGGCACTTCAGTTGCTACTTAATTTGCGATTGAAGCTCTATCTTTCTGTAAATAAATCCCGTTATTAGTACATGCGACATCTGACCTTTGTGCTGCCGTTTCCCAGACACTTCATATCAGGTATGCTATGATCCTGACCAACCGCAATAATATCTACATACCTGAAGCCTAATTAAATCACTGTCTTTGTTTCTATTGACATTTCAGTTTCAAAGTCCGCTCTATCATTTAGAGATCTTCCGCATGAGAATCTTCAAAGCCTTCTCTTACTACATTTAATCCGTAACTAGATATCAAAAAAGGGAAATATTTTCACCGGATTTAGATTTATTCTATTACAACGCACTACGGATAGTATATCATTTGATTCCACCATGTCACTCCACCTTCTCAAGAATACAAATTTAATTAAGGTTTATGTCAATTGTTCTCTAAAATTCATTATTGGTGAGTTCTGGGAATAACTCATTCTAACATTCAAGCGAAGAAAATATAAAATGCATTGAGTCAGTACTATCACTCTAGAATGTTTCAATTGGACACCCGTGAATCATGATACTAACTATTGCTGACGGTTACCAATAATCGAGTTTTATGGACTAGTAATAACTTCTTTTCAAATTCTTTCAAATCTCAGACTTAGTTGGCTCTTTCATAGCTTATTCTTCGCCCCTCACGTTTAATAACCTCGCCAGAATTCATACTTCGAACGAATTTTCTAAAATATATTTGAATGGTTGTGAGAGATACTACTTACCTTGATAATTCACTTCCACTTCGAACTTCTGAACAGTCATCGATTATATGTGCTTCCTAAAGTAGTACCTTTCTGATTGTGCACCAAAAATTGCTCATTACTCATACAGCCTTGCGACTCGATCAGGCAATTGTGCTTCTCTTATTCGGCTAATAAGCCCCATCATCAAAAGGTAACTTTTCGTCTTTTTAATTTCTTCACATTATGATTAATTTCGAATCAATTTTTATCCTGTTCATTCCCATTTACGTTTCACAATTTTCCACTCATGCGCAGTATTTCCTGAGAATACCGAATCTTCTGTAGGAATATCTACAATAAATGGCTACGAATCACGAACTTAAAATTAATTTATTGATGACGAAAATTCTTGATGACAGAAATTCATGACGTGCATTCAAAACGCACTTCACCCATTAGTAGATTTTCTCCTCCACTCCATGCTGTTTCCGAGTCTCTAGATGCGGGCAAGTACACTAGGGACACTTTTTTAGAAAGTACTCCAAAGTATGGGGCAACGAAAGCTATGATGTTTGGAAAAACGTACAATCCAAATCACAGAATCCAGTGTAATGTATTTGATAGAATGCTCTTTGAAGTCCAGATAGTAATAAATTAGTAGAATGAGAAGTCCTAGATAAACGAAGTCGTCCAAAAAATGATAGAAAAAATATTATCCAAAAAAAATGATCATGCAAATGCAAATGCAATAAGAACAATCACTGCACCGAAGCTTAAAGAATTTGAAGAGCCTGTTCCTTCAAGTAAAGTGTTTTGAGCGCTCGCAGCTCCCACAGGAGCTGGCACTGATGTGCTGCTGGATGAATTTGGCAAGTTAGTCATCGTAACATCAATACTTGTCACCAAACTAGTGATGGTTTCAACAACTCCATCTCCGCGAGTCGTCATGTAAACCGCAGCCCCTGTGGAGTCTGTTTCATTTTCAATAGTAGTTAAGACAATGTTGCCATCGGCATTGTTGGTAGGCTTAACAACAATAGTGGAGGTCTCCCACTCTCCACTTTCATTAAGAGTTGAGTAGACTGTAGACACACCGTTATCAGAAAACAGTGTATAAGTAAACAAGTCACCAGACGCATCAGTCGTGACAATTATTTCTGCACATACAGTTGTCGTAACACTTGCAACAAGCGTTGTCGTCCATGTTGTTGTGAGAACAGAAACTCCAGACACAAACAATGAAGTCGACAGGAACAACGAAGATTCCCCATCCGTGCTGACAATAACGACTCCAGAATCAGTCTCAATGGATCCATCACTGTCGGTGGAGGTCCATGTAGTGGTGTAAGAACTCACTACTCCAAACTCTGATGTGGTGGTGAAGAAAGAGCCCTTAGAATCAGTACTAACAATGACAATACCAGAATCAGTCTCAACGAATCCATCACTGTTGGTGGAAATCCATGTAGTGGTGCAGGAACTCACTACCCCGACATCTGATGTGGTGGTGAAGAAAGAACCCTTAGAATCAGTACTCACAATAACAATACCAGAATCGGTTTCAACGGATCCATCGCTGTTAGTGGTGGTCCACGTAGTGGTGTAAGTAGTCAATGGAAGGTATGCTGAGGATGATCCATAGTTGTTAGGGAACTCGGAAGTGGTTGTGAAGAGCGAGCCTGCAGAATCAGTACTGACAATCACAATACCAGAATCGGTCTCAACTGATCCATCGCTGTTAGTAGTGGTCCATGTAGTAGTGTAGGTAGTCAAGTTAGGGAACTCGGAAGTGGTTGTGAAGAGCGAGCCTGCAGAATCAGTACTGACAATCACAATACCGGAATCGGTCTCAACTGATCCATCGCTGTTAGTGGTGGTCCACGTAGTGGTGTAAGTAGTCAATGGAAGGTATGCTGAGGATGATCCATAGTTGTTAGGGAACTCGGAAGTGGTTGTGAAGAGTGAGCCTGCAGAATCAGTACTGACAATCACAATACCAGAATCGGTCTCAACTGATCCATCGCTGTTAGTGGTGGTCCACGTAGTAGTGTAGGTAGTCAAGTTAGGGAACTCGGAAGTGGTTGTGAAGAGCGAGCCTGCAGAATCAGTACTGACAATCACAATACCAGAATCGGTCTCAACTGATCCATCGCTGTTAGTGGTGGTCCACGTAGTGGTGTAAGTAGTCAATGGAAGGTATGCTGAGGATGATCCATAGTTGTTAGGGAACTCGGAAGTGGTTGTGAAGAGTGAGCCTGCAGAATCAGTACTGACAATCACAATACCGGAATCGGTCTCAACTGATCCATCGCTGTTAGTGGTGGTCCACGTAGTAGTGTAAGTAGTCAATGGAAGGTATGCTGAGGATGATCCATAGTTGTTAGGGAACTCGGAAGTGGTTGTGAAGAGCGAGCCTGCAGAATCAGTACTGACAATCACAATACCGGAATCGGTCTCAACTGATCCATCGCTGTTAGTGGTCGTCCATGTAGTAGTGTAAGTAGTCAATGGAAGGTATGCTGAGGATGATCCATAGTTGGATATATCTGATGCCTTGGTAGGTTCTTGGTTAGACGACTCTGCGGATGGCTGAGAAGAAGACTCGACGGAGGGTTGAGAAGAGGTCTCAGCTGATGGCTGAAGAGAGGATTGCGACGAAGATTCAGAGAACGCCTGAGAATAAGATGCAGCAGATGACTGTGATGAAGTTTCCGACGAAGACTGTGATGAAGATTCTGCCGAGGATTCAGCAGATGCTTGCGAAGACGACTCAGCAGAAGCCTGAGAAGAAGACTCAGCAGATGCTTGCGAGGAGGACTCAGCAGAAGCCTGAGAAGAAGACTCAGCAGAAGCCTGAGAAGAAGACTCAGCAGAAGCCAGCGCAGAGGACTCAGTAGATGCCTGAGAAGACGATTCAGCAGATGCCTGAGAAGAAGACTCGGCAAATGCTTGCGTAGAGGACTCAGTAGATGCTTGCGAAGAGGACTCAGCAGATGCTTGCGAGGAGGACTCAGCAGATGCTTGCGAAGACGATTCAGCAGATGCTTGCGAGGAGGACTCAGCAGAAGCCTGAGAAGATGATTCAGCAAATGCTTGCGAAGAGGACTCAGCAGATGCTTGCGAAGAGGACTCAGCAGATGCTTGCGAGAAGGACTCAGCAGATGCTTGCGAGGAGGACTCAGCAGAAGCCTGAGAAGAAGACTCAGCAGAAGCCAGCGAAGAGGACTCAGCAGAAGCCTGAGAAGACGATTCAGTAGATGCCTGAGAAGACGATTCAGCAGATGCCTGAGAAGAAGACTCAGCAGATGCTTGCGAGGAGGACTCAGCAGAAGCCTGAGAAGATGATTCAGCAGATGCTTGCGAGGAGGACTCAGCAGATGCTTGCGAAGATGATTCAGCAGATGCTTGCGAGGAGGACTCAGCAGAAGCCAGCGAAGAGGACTCAGCAGAAGCCTGAGAAGATGATTCAGCAAATGCTTGCGAAGAGGACTCAGCAGAAGCCTGAGAAGATGATTCAGCAGATGCTTGCGAGGAGGACTCAGCAGAAGCCTGAGAAGAAGACTCAGCAGAAGCCTGAGAAGAAGACTCAGCAGATGCTTGCGAGGAGGACTCAGCAGAAGCCTGAGAAGAAGACTCAGCAGATGCTTGCGAGGAGGACTCAGCAGATGCTTGCGAGAAGGACTCAGCAGATGCTTGCGAGGAGGACTCAGCAGAAGCCTGAGAAGAAGACTCAGCAGAAGCCAGCGAAGAGGACTCAGCAGATGCCTGAGAAGAAGACTCAGCAAATGCTTGCGAAGAGGACTCAGCAGATGCTTGCGAAGAAGACTCAGCAGAAGCCTGAGAAGAAGACTCAGCAAATGCTTGCGAAGAGGACTCAGCAGAAGCCTGAGAAGACGATTCAGTAGATGCCTGAGAAGACGATTCAGCAGATGCCTGAGAAGAAGACTCAGCAAATGCTTGCGAAGAGGACTCAGCAGATGCTTGCGAGGAGGACTCAGCAGATGCTTGCGAGGAGGACTCAGCAGATGCTTGCGAAGAAGACTCGGCAAATGCTTGCGAAGAGGACTCAGCAGATGCTTGCGAGGAGGACTCAGCAGAAGCCTGAGAAGAAGACTCAGCAAATGCTTGCGAAGAGGACTCAGCAGAAGCCTGAGAAGACGATTCAGTAGATGCCTGAGAAGACGATTCAGCAGATGCCTGAGAAGAAGACTCAGCAAATGCTTGCGAAGAGGACTCAGCAGATGCTTGCGAGGAGGACTCAGCAGATGCTTGCGAGGAGGACTCAGCAGATGCTTGCGAAGAAGACTCGGCAAATGCTTGCGAGGAGGACTCAGCAGAAGCCAGCGAAGAGGACTCAGCAGATGCTTGCGAAGAGGACTCAGCAGAAGCCTGAGAAGATGATTCAGCAGATGCTTGCGAGGAGGACTCAGCAGAAGCCTGAGAAGAAGACTCAGCAGAAGCCTGAGAAGAAGACTCAGCAGATGCTTGCGAAGAGGACTCAGCAGAAGCCTGAGAAGAGGACTCAGCAGATGCTTGCGAAGAAGACTCAGAGGTTGTATCAGAAGAAATTTCAGAGGAAGATTCAGAGAATGCAGACTCAGAAGAAGATTGGTATGAGCTCTCTGTGTGCGCTGTAGATGGTGAAACAGATGATGATGCTGATGAGGATTGAGAAGAAATTGATGGGAATGTTGGAATCAGAGGGCAGATATCACAAACGGCGGGCCTTGATGTATCAGTAGGCGCTCCGGCGTATTTTATGTGACCAGTAATGTAAAATCCACCTGATGAAAATCCACCACCAATTGACATCAAAGCTGGATTGTAGTTAGGGCCAATGTCGAACTTGTAAGTCCGACCTCCAGCGATAACAGTCAATATGGAGCCTGAGTATGCAAATGACGAGACACTACTCTCGAAGCCGATAATATTCCCATCACCCCATCCCGCAACCTTGAGGGTATTTGCCATGTTATAAGGGCCAATTCTTATTTGGGAGTTGGGTTTCTCAAGATAGACGGTTTGAGTACTCGCCAAGGGGTTCCTGTTAGGGTTCTCATATAAGAGAAGCGAATCTTCTCCAACACTGTAGCACCCCGTTCCTGACACATCAGATGACTGATACATGTTCATTTTGTATAAACAAACCGTACCATCATTGGTAACATCGTTCCCAGAGCGTCCGAGGTATGATGTACCACCATTTCTACTCAAAGTATGATAGTAACTAATAATACCATTATTGACGACAGTGCCCGAATTCCAAACGTTCATAGTCACACCACCAGTATTTCCAATTCTGACCATAAAGATATTACCATTATTCAAGAAGTTATCACCCAAGAAGTAAAAACTGGGTGCCGATGTTTCGTTGCTCGCATCAAGTACAAGGTTACCATCATTCCTGAAGTCTTTATTGAAGTACACTGACATTCCCGTGTGGACACCAGAGTCTCCTATGAAGAGTTCACCGAGGATATGAACATTGTCACGATAATTATTTGTAATAGGTCCATTTTTGTTATCATAAGCGACGAATACATCATCTGCAATGACGACAGGCGTTCCAGAAGCAAAATTTGCATTTCCTGTGATAACAGTATTCGAAGTGAAAGTAGTAGTGGCACCATAAGCACTCGCTATGAAATATACTAACGAAGCTGCTATTAGTGAAAACAATTTCATCTTCATTTGCTCAGCTTTGTTTTCAATTGGATTTGTTTGGTTATTTATTGCAGAGGATATAATTTCTACTATTAATAGGGTAAAAAGACAAATGCAAGTCGAACGAGAATCTTTGATACAATCGAGTGAAATTCTACAAATAAGATAAAAGATTCGGCAAGCAAGCATGAAGTTTCTATTATGTAACGTATGACGTATCTGCGAGCCTTTGAAATGCTGCAAAGAACATACTTGCAGGAAGCAAGATTTGGTCCGCTGGTTCTATTAATTTGATGTTTAGAAATACATTTTTCCAATTCAATCGGCATGCTTCTTGAATTCCTGAAGCGTTGACCTTTGCGACTGAAACGCCAGCTCTGGAATCAGATTCATGCGATATCGAAAACATCTAAATGAATAGATTTAGAATAAGTATACATGAAGAATTTGCCATAGAAATAATACGTCTAACGATTCCAAATCGGTAACGTTGAGTTTCAGTTTAAGAATATGAATTCGTCTCCTTGGCAAATCCTTAGTACTGCTTTATAGAATGAAACATGGTTGAATGGTGGATATTATTGGTCAAACTCATCGATTGTATGTGCAGCAAATCTGTACATTAAATTAGTAATGAACGAGCAGATTTTTAGAATAAAGCAGTCTTTTGGATTGAGATTAACCACAGAAATGTTTCAACCTTTCCCTGTATTTAGACGCACAAAAGGCGCTTCTTTGCATTTTTTGTATGTTTGGAAGCCTGCATCGAATTGTCACACCTCAATGAGTGAGCTAACCCCCCATGCTTTGAAGCACTTTTTGAGATGAATGTTGTACACTTCCCAACCTTAAAATAATCTCATGCACATTCGGTGATCTAATCAGTCATTTTATTGACAATTAATGTTGTCAATCTGGAGAGCATTAACCAAACTGTTTGTTTGACCTCGTAAAACGAAAAAACGAGTGATTCTAGAAACACTGTAAATTACACCTCCCTCTCCCCCTCGCTTCAATTGAAAATACATGTCAGCCATTGTCTAAAATAGAAATTTGCCAAGTAATAAGAGATCATTGGCTAGCAAATCTTTTGGTAATATGCGTTACAATGGAGCGATCTGCACTGAAGATTACTCGATCTCACTTCTTTCTTAAAGTAGCTGGCCTTTGAACATTCTCAACTTACTAAAGGAAACTTATTCGTGTAAGGAGTCATTGTTCAGAGGTATGAATTTCGATAAACTACATTTAGTTTGCCAATTTTGGGCACCGTGGTTTAGAATACATGACATTAACGTTTCACATTATCCACACTATCATCCTCCCATTTGTATTAATAATTACCTGAGGAACTCATCAACTACTTGATAATGAGTAGATCCAGCACAGTATAAACAATTTGTCAATAAACGGAACAATTCAAGAGAATAACATTCATAACAAGGTCATAATCCAGTGTACGAACAATGGAATATCAAAAATCGATTCGCCCGCATGCTGCAGACATTACATTTGGTGACCTTCGAAGGAAGTGATCTCTCTACTGTGGTACTTCAAATTATTCTACAGGAAGATTGATTCTGCAGATATAATGGAGAGCCCAGAACGACATGAAATTGGCCGTTTAGTGTCATGTTAATTTACTCAATTTGATAGCTACACTCAGACCTTTCAAAGTTGTTTAGCTTTAGCAGATTATTTAGCTTTCGATATGATACTTAAATTGTGGTGGAGAACGAAGAAGTAAGTCCCGAGTAAAAGGGATAACCTACGGAAAAAATGTGTTATCACTCCAATGATTAGAAAAGCTTTGAGTGTCGAACTTGCATAATGGGTAGCGGATATCAGACCTTCTGCCTCAGATTTACGTAGCCTTCCCTTTTTTCGATTTTCACTTCCCGGACTTATTGATGTTCTAAGACCGAGCCGAGTAAGTGACATATGCATTAGCGACCTGTATGTAGATACATGCTCGGCAAGCGGCATTTGGTCGGACTAGCAGAACTTGGCTTTGCAATTAGCGAATCACCGATACCATCTCACCTCAAAGATTCGGCGTTAGTATATATTCCGAAATAATACAATCTTCTGAGTGCTATTATTTAATGACCTGGGAGCCACGGGCACATTTTTCTTGAGAACCACCACCCCCCGAAAACATTGTTGAAAGGGAGATATGTTCTGCACTGCTGATCACTTTGTGTATTTTACCAAGCAATGATCGCCTCGAGAGTATTCCGATCCTCCAATTTTTAATGTAAGATTTCAAGGTTATTGGTTTGATAACATTGATCATTAGAGTATATTTTCACTCTTAAAGTTCAACTCATGGTCTGCAGTCTACAACTTATGTTCATAAACGCTTAGTTGAACATCTCCAAATTACTGTTATTCGCTCCAAGCACTTTGATTTCAATCGAAAGTGTTGATGTTATGAGTATAATCAAGTCGATCAGCGTGGTGTACAGTGTACCGGCATTATTAGTGCAAATCCCTCTCACCGAGTCTCATTACTTCTATATATTGTTCTCTTCAGGGAAGTGAATAGAAGAATATTTTGCATGGTTCTATTAGATTTGTAAGTTTATGCTTTGAGGTATTCTATGAATAGTCGTGAGCTAGTCTATTTGTTCTCCCAACTTGGTGCGCTACGCTGATATATTCTATAACTGCCTGGAAATTGCAAACAAGAGATTTTGAGACGGCAATTCGGACTAGGGATGCTGTAATCAAGGAATCATTGAAATTGCACCGCCCATAGGAGGAGGAGCTCCATTGGGTTACGATGTAGCTACTAACCGGGGCTCTTATGCACATTACCTGGATGCATGTGCTCGCGTGGTGCCACCTTTGTAATTTTGGGTCAATACACATTACAATATACATCTTCATGTGTTAACTTCAAGACAGTAAATGTAAGATTGGGAAAGCAAGAATTAATACATCCATGAAGATTTAAAAGTGTAACAAACCAATAATCATGATCAAGTCAACAGAGATATATTTTACCATGAGATAATCTCTTCCCTATGCGAAGTAAACTATTTCGGCATTTTTATTACGCACCTTCTTCGTCCAGCATATCATCCAAGACCAGCCTCGATCTCACATGCTTCATTTCTTGCAGTATCAAACACCGTTGGGTTACAATACTATGCACACCATTATCAATCATTCCAAGAACCCGTCACAGATTGTTAAGTTTTTCTATGCAATGCTCTTCAACGTAAAAATATTGCAAACGAATCATATGGTTACGTGTAGCAATTCACTTGCATATGATCAATGGGTAGCCTTGGATATTGGCCAGTTGTTAAAATGCCTGAGAAATATCCCTATTATTAGCAAACTTCTCTTTTCCTAATTGGTCGTGATATGTACTTTCTTGCTTGTTTGTGGCATTTCAATCTCATAGAAGTAATGGAATCAATAGCAACGCTCCCAAACATTTCGAATGACTGACATGAGAACTAGGATCCGCGCATTAGGTTACACCTTTTTCTTCGATAACTCTTGATAGGGAATCGCAAACATCGTTTCACTGTTTTTATTCTTTGCAGGGTTTAGAGCGTTGGACAGGACAGAAGTCCTTTTTTTTTGACTACCACAATACAAGGAAGTTCAATTGAAAGAAATCAATCACGTTTGATCCTACATTTTTGCCTTAGTTTCTTTGAGTATTACCGTGTGGCTCCTTTCCATCAATTAACTCAAACATCTCCTGTGTCCTCAACCCATCAAATTATCTCTCCGTGTCCCTTATTAGCTTCAGAACCAATTTTTGTATCAAGAGCCACTGCGCTACCATAGTGAATGGCAAAACATAATGATGTATTCATTATGTTATCAACATGTTGAAGACAATTCATCGGATATGGCTCGCTCACGAAGAAAAGGAGCCGTGGTCTAGGAAAAACTTCAACGAATTTTCTACTCTTTGAAGATGTACATTAGCCTTCATAAAAATGTATATTAGACAGAAAGCAAGTGAAAGCACCGAACAGAAAATTAGTGGAATGAGAAATATTGAAAATAGCAAAGGGTATTATTAAATTAATGCAAATACAATAAGACCAACAACTCCACCGAAGGAAAACGTTCTCGTGGAGCCAACACCTTCAAGTAACGAGTAATTTACACTCGAAATACCAATTGAAGTTGTGCTAATTGGTGCACTGGTCTTGGGCGACGTAGTAGCCGTGACATCGGGAATTGTTTCCACACTAGCAACAGTCTCTACGACTCCATCAGCGCGGGTCGTCATGTAAAGTTCAACAGTCTGAGATGCGTTTATCACACTCTCCACCGTAACAAAGACAAGATCGCCATGAGCATCATTCGTAGGTTTTACTACATAATTGCGAGTTTCCACCTCTCCAATATCATTATGAGTTGTGAACTCTGTCAATTTACCCTTGTCAGGGAATGAAGTTGTTGTAAACCATTCTCCTGATTCGTCCGTTGAAACGATAATTTCAGCGAATACAGTAGTAGTGACGCTTTCAACGAGAGTCGTGGTCCATGAAGTTGCCTGAGTGGTCACTCTAGTATCAAACAATGACGTTGAGGTATGCAAAGATCCCTCTTTATCCGTGCTCACTAGAACAACTCCAGAGTCAGTTTCGACAGACCCATCTGACTTAGTTGTCACACATGTCGTGACATAGTAGGTAACTATTCCGGCAAACTGGGACGTCGTGGTGTACAATGACCCAGCTGTATCCGTGGTAACAATCACAACTCCTGACTTAGTCTGAACAGATCCATTTGCATTTGTAGTGGTCCAGGTAGTGGTGTATTCAGTAGCCGCATCTCCGACATATTGGGACGTCGTGGTGTACAATGACCCAGCTGTATCCGTGGTAACAATCACAACTCCTGACTTAGTCTGAACAGATCCATTTGCATTTGTAGTGGTCCAGGTAGTGGTGTATTCAGTAGCCGCATCTCCGACATATTGGGACGTCGTGGTGTACAATGACCCAGCTATATCCGTGGTAACAATCACAACTCCTGACTTAGTCTGAACAGATCCATTTGCATTTGTAGTGGTCCAGGTAGTGGTGTATTCAGTAGCCGCATCTCCGACATATTGGGACGTCGTGGTGTACAATGACCCAGCTATATCCGTGGTAACAATCACAACTCCTGACTTAGTCTGAACAGATCCATTTGCATTTGTAGTGGTCCAGGTAGTGGTGTATTCAGTAGCCGCATCTCCAACAAATTGAGTAGTTGTCGTGTAGAACGATCCAGCGGAATTGGTAGTAACGATGACGACACCAGTTACAGTATATGGAGTACCATCCTGATTTAAGGATGTCCATACCTTTGTGAAGGATGTCAAGGCTGGATACTCAGAGGTTGTCCTATAAAATGAACCAGCAGAATCAGTGGTAACAATTACCACACCCGAATGGGTTTCGACAGAATCATCTGAGTATGTTACTGTCCAACTCGTTGTGAACTCACTAGCTGCAAGACTACGTGGGAAAACGGAAGTAGAGGTGTACCAAGAGCCAGCAGAATTCGTTCCCACAATATCCACACCTGACTGCGTTTCAACAGAATTATCAGAGTTGGTTGTTGCCCAGGAAGTTGTGACAGTGCCAGCCTCATGACCGCTTAAGAAAACAGAGGTGGTCGTGTACCAAGATCGGGCAGAGTCTGTCGTAACTATCACAGCACCAGACTTCGTTTCAACAGATCCACTCGCATCCGTGTTGGTCCAGCTCGTAATATACGAAGTCAATGAGTTACAATCTCCATCATCTCTTCGGCAAATAACAATGTCACTAGGATCAGGAAACTGCGAAGTTGTGGTGTATGCTGAGCCACCAGAATCCGTGCGAATTGCAACAACACCAGAATGAGTCTCGACAGAGTTATCCGAATTCGTGATAACCCAAGTGGTAGTAAATGCAACAGCCGCAATCGTACGCGGGTAAACTGAAGTGCTTCTCAATAAAGATCCTGCAGAATTCGTAGTAACGACAACAACCCCAGAATTAGTCTCAATTGAGTCATCCGCATTAGTTACTGTCCAGGTGGTGGTGTATTCCCCAAGACTTTCTGCTGATGAAGTTCCACTCTCCGCAAATTCAGAGGTGGTCGTGTACCATGAGCCAGCTGCATTGGTGCTGACGATAACCACTCCAGAATGAGTTTCAATTGAGTCATCTGCATTAGTCACTGTCCAGGTGGTGGTGTATTCCCCAAGACTTTCTGCTGATGAAGTTCCACTCTCCGCAAATTCAGAGGTGGTGGTGTACCATGAGCCAGCTGCATTGGTGCTGACGATAACCACTCCAGAATGAGTTTCAATTGAGTCATCTGCATTAGTCACTGTCCAGGTGGTGGTGTATTCCCCAAGACTTTCTGCTGATGAAGTTCCACTCTCCGCAAATTCAGAGGTGGTGGTGTACCATGAGCCAGCTGCATTGGTGCTGACGATAACCACTCCAGAATGAGTTTCAACTGAGTCATCTGCATTAGTCACTGTCCAGGTAGTCGTAAACTCTACAGCTGCAAGACTCCGTGAGAACTCAGAAGTGGTGGTGTACCATGAGCCAGCTGCATTGGTGCTGACGATAACCACTCCAGAATGAGTTTCAATTGAGTCATCTGCATTAGTCACTGTCCAGGTGGTGGTGAATTTTGCAAGACTCTCTGCTGATGAAGTTCCACTCTCCGCAAATTCAGAGGTGGTGGTGTACCATGAGCCAGCTGCATTGGTGCTGACGATAACCACTCCAGAATGAGTTTCAACTGAGTCATCTGCATTAGTCACTGTCCAGGTGGTGGTGTATTCCCCAAGACTTTCTGCTGATGAAGTTCCACTCTCCGCAAATTCAGAGGTGGTGGTGTACCATGAGCCAGCTGCATTGGTGCTGACGATAACCACTCCAGAATGAGTTTCAATTGAGTCATCTGCATTAGTCACTGTCCAGGTGGTGGTGTATTCCCCAAGACTTTCTGCTGATGAAGTTCCACTCTCCGCAAATTCAGAGGTGGTGGTGTACCATGAGCCAGCTGCATTGGTGCTGACGATAACCACTCCAGAATGAGTTTCAATTGAGTCATCTGCATTAGTCACTGTCCAGGTGGTGGTGAATTTTGCAAGACTCTCTGCTGATGAAGTTCCACTCTCCGCAAATTCAGAGGTGGTCGTGTACCATGAGCCAGCTGCATTGGTGCTGACGATAACCACTCCAGAATGAGTTTCAATTGAGTCATCTGCATTAGTCACTGTCCAGGTGGTGGTGAATTTCGCAAGACTCTCTGCTGATGAACTTCCACTTTCCGCAAATTCAGAGGTGGTCGTGTACCATGAGCCAGCTGCATTGGTGCTGACGATAACCACTCCAGAATGAGTTTCAATTGAGTCATCTGCATTAGTCACTGTCCAGGTAGTCGTAAACTCTACAGCTGCAAGACTCCGTGAGAACTCAGAAGTGGTGGTGTACCATGAGCCAGCTGCATTGGTGCTGACGATAACCACTCCAGAATGAGTTTCAATTGAGTCACCTGCATTAGTCACTGTCCAGGTGGTGGTGAATTTCGCAAGACTCTCTGCTGATGAACTTCTACTCTCCGCAAATTCAGAAGTGGTCGTGTACCATGAGCCAGCTGCATTGGTGCTGACGATAACCACTCCAGAATGAGTTTCAACTGAGTCATCTGCATTAGTCACTGTCCAGGTAGTCGTAAACTCTACAGCTGCAAGACTCCGTGAGAACTCAGAAGTGGTGGTGTACCATGAGCCAGCTGCATTGGTGCTGACGATAACCACTCCAGAATGAGTTTCAATTGAGTCATCTGCATTAGTCACTGTCCAGGTGGTGGTGTATTCCCCAAGACTTTCTGCTGATGAAGTTCCACTCTCCGCAAATTCAGAAGTGGTGGTGTACCATGAGCCAGCTGCATTGGTGCTGACGATAACCACTCCAGAATGAGTTTCAATTGAGTCATCTGCATTAGTCACTGTCCAGGTAGTCGTAAACTCTACAGCTGCAAGACTCCGTGAGAACTCAGAAGTGGTGGTGTACCATGAGCCAGCTGCATTGGTGCTGACGATAACCACTCCAGAATGAGTTTCAACTGAGTCATCTGCATTAGTCACTGTCCAGGTGGTGGTGAATTTCGCAAGACTCTCTGCTGATGAACTTCTACTCTCCGCAAATTCAGAAGTGGTCGTGTACCATGAGCCAGCTGCATTGGTGCTGACGATAACCACTCCAGAATGAGTTTCAATTGAGTCATCTGCATTAGTCACTGTCCAGGTGGTGGTGAATTTTGCAAGACTCTCTGCTGATGAAGTTCCACTCTCCGCAAATTCAGAGGTGGTGGTGTACCATGAGCCAGCTGCATTGGTGCTGACGATAACCACTCCAGAATGAGTTTCAACTGAGTCATCTGCATTAGTCACTGTCCAGGTGGTGGTGAATTTTGCAAGACTCTCTGCTGATGAAGTTCCACTCTCCGCAAATTCAGAGGTGGTCGTGTACCATGAGCCAGCTGCATTGGTGCTGACGATAACCACTCCAGAATGAGTTTCAACTGAGTCATCTGCATTAGTCACTGTCCAGGTGGTGGTGTATTCCCCAAGACTTTCTGCTGATGAAGTTCCACTCTCCGCAAATTCAGAAGTGGTCGTGTACCATGAGCCAGCTGCATTGGTGCTGACGATAACCACTCCAGAATGAGTTTCAATTGAGTCATCTGCATTAGTCACTGTCCAGGTGGTGGTGAATTTTGCAAGACTCTCTGCTGATGAAGTTCCACTCTCCGCAAATTCAGAGGTGGTCGTGTACCATGAGCCAGCTGCATTGGTGCTGACGATAACCACTCCAGAATGAGTTTCAATTGAGTCATCTGCATTAGTCACTGTCCAGGTGGTGGTGTATTCCCCAAGACTTTCTGCTGATGAAGTTCCACTCTCCGCAAATTCAGAGGTGGTGGTGTACCATGAGCCAGCTGCATTGGTGCTGACGATAACCACTCCAGAATGAGTTTCAATTGAGTCATCTGCATTAGTCACTGTCCAGGTGGTGGTGTATTCCCCAAGACTTTCTGCTGATGAAGTTCCACTCTCCGCAAATTCAGAAGTGGTCGTGTACCATGAGCCAGCTGCATTGGTGCTGACGATAACCACTCCAGAATGAGTTTCAACTGAGTCACCTGCATTAGTCACTGTCCAGGTGGTGGTGAATTTCGCAAGACTCTCTGCTGATGAAGTTCCACTCTCCGCAAATTCAGTAGTGGTCGTGTACCATGAGCCAGCTGCATTGGTGCTGACGATAACCACTCCAGAATGAGTTTCAATTGAGTCATCTGCATTAGTCACTGTCCAGGTGGTGGTGAATTTTGCAAGACTCTCTGCTGATGAAGTTCCACTCTCCGCAAATTCAGAAGACTCGTCTTCAGTCGCAGTCTCCGTAGAGGAACCCAATGATTCAATCGAACTTGAACTCTCATTAAAAGATGAGTCACTGGATGATGATTCACTGGAGCTTGAACTCTCGCTGGATGAAAATTCACTGGATGATGATTCACTGGATGATGTTTCACTGGAACTCGAACTCTCGCTGGAACTCGAACTCTCGCTGGAGATTGAACTCTCGCTGGATGAAGATTCACTGGATGATGTTTCACTGGAACTCGAACTCTCGCCGGAATTTGAACTCTCGCTGGAACTTGAACTCTCGCTGGAGATTGAACTCTCGCTGGATGATGATTCACTGGATGATGATTCACTGGAACTCGAACTCTCGCTGGAACTTGAACTCTCGCTGGAGATTGAACTCTCGCTGGATGATGATTCACTGGATGATGATTCACTGGAACTCGAACTCTCGCTGGAACTTGAACTCTCGCTGGAGATTGAACTCTCGCTGGATGAAGATTCACTGGATGATGTTTCACTGGAACTCGAACTCTCGCTGGAACTTGAACTCTCGCTTGAGATTGAACTCTCGCTGGAGATTGAACTCTCGCTGGAGATTGAACTCTCGCTGGAGATTGAACTCTCGCTGGAGATTGAACTCTCGCTGGAGATTGAACTCTCGCTGGAGATTGAACTCTCGCTGGAGATTGAACTCTCGCTGGAGATTGAACTCTCGCTGGATGATGATTCACTGGATGATGATTCACTGGATGATGATTCACTGGATGATGATTCACTGGATGATGATTCACTGGAACTCGAACTCTCGCTGGAACTTGAACTCTCGCTGGAACTCGAACTCTCGCTGGATGATGTTTCACTGGGTGATGATTCACTGGAACTTGAACTCTCGCTGGAACTCGAACTCTCGCTGGATGATGTTTCACTGGATGATGATTCACTGGAACTCGAACTCTCGCTGGAACTCGAACTCTCGCTGGATGATGTTTCACTGGATGATGTTTCACTGGAACTCGAACTCTCGCTGGAACTTGAACTCTCGCTGGAACTTGAACTCTCGCTGGAACTTGAACTCTCGCTGGAGATTGAACTCTCGCTGGAGAATGAACTCTCGCTGGAACTTGAACTCTCGCTGGAAGATGATCCTCTAGAAGATGAAGAACTGGAACTCGATGATTCACTGGATGATGATGAATCTGAGCCCGGTACACATCTACAAATACTAGGTGGCTTGTTCCCTGGATTGGTGCCTGTGTACGTGACGCTGTTTCCCAGGAATGTAAAACCACTTGGCGTGTATCCAAACCCCACTAGGTAAGTGTTGAAACGGGTAATGCCTACCGAGGTCTGCGCAGTAATTGCCAAGTTACCAGCACTTGTATCATAGCTGACAGCGGTAATAGGGAAACTTGATTGGAAAAATGTGTGTCCACTAGTAATACCGTAGAGTGGGACGATTGTTGATGTTCCAAATTGCGTCGCGATGATGTATGCAGAGGAGTCCTGGAATACAATAGATTGAGTACTAGGGAAAGCAGTGGTTGCAGTGTTCTGTGCTAATGTCATTGTTGCCCCCTGCGCAAGCAACCAACATCCAGTTCCCGTGATATAATATTTCTGTGCATATGTGGTATGCCGAAGACAAATAGCACCATAATTATCGATAGTAGGATAGGACGCCGTGGCCAGTCCTAAAGCCGTATTCGAGGTACCATAGATATTTATGATACCACCTTCATTATTTAAATTGGCATTTAACGAAACGGCTCTGTCACTGTTCAGGCCATAATTATACACGAAGTAGCCGGTATTGGTGAAGGCAGCAGAGATAGTGAGTGAGTCACTAGTTCCTCCGGAATTCACAACCAAAGTGCCCAGGTTCGTAACTTTACCTGAAATTGTATAAGTTCCCGTACTGGTGGACTTGAATTTGAAATCTCCCGAGTTTACGAACGCTTTTGAAATAGTCGCTGTGATCGTGCCTGGTGTAGAGATAGTGAACGTACCAGTGTTCGTGAAAGTGTATGTGGATCCTGACATTGTAGTGACCATGTTGCCCGCAGAACTCATGGTCCAAGTTCCAAAGTTATTGAAAGTATTAGAGTTTTGAAATGTCATGGCTGCAGCTCCAGTGATTTCAACGTCACCTTCCGCTTGATTCGTTAACGAATTCATGATGACCGTTGCGCCGGCATTGGCTCCTAAAATGAAGTCACCATAGTTTATGAAGTTGCTTCCCGTACTCAAATACAGAATTGTTGGCAATACTAATGCTCCGTTTGTCTCCACGACCCAAACGTCTGCACTAACTTGAGAGATACTAGTAGCAGGATTTGTGCTTGTGCTTGTGATGGTTGTTGTAACTGCCAATACTCGGGCAGCTAGAGCCACTAAATTAATTAACTTAAGTGGCCGCATTCCGGATGAGTTTTCAAAATGTATGATACATCTCCCTTATATAAAATTATTATACCTGTAGATTCAATTTTGGCAATCAGAGAACTATATGTGTGCAGGGGCGTTAATCTATGCTGGTGTGTTTTTCTCCGATACAGTAGTCATGCGAGAAGCAAACCTTGCATGAAATATGATGCATTACAAGATAGAAGGTGTTTAGTCTCTTGGGCCTTCGGCAGAAACTAATTGAGGCGTTTCATAATTTATAGCCAGGTAAAATCATTTATAGTATATTTGTTGCTCTTCTTGTTTAATTTCATTGAAGAATCTTGAGCAGTTCTTTCTTGAGACATGAGTTCATACTGAAATTCAGAGAGCCTGCGTCACTTCTCAAGCTCCCTGCATAATCGTATTGGGAATGATTGTTCACCTGCATTTTCATGTACCGACACCTTATTATTAGTAGAGTTTTGCCGAGTTACGTCGTATGACTCTCTACTCGCAAATGTGCGTTAGTCCATCTGCGAGGATCTAAACAAAAAACCGTACGTTAGAGAAAAATGCCTTCTGTGAAATAACTGGAATTTCATTGTTGAGTACACTTCAGATCGCGATCGGTTTAACCTTTTCATCGATCAGCAACGCTGAACTTCAGTGGTTGTTGCGGACCCTTAAGGAGTACATGTGGTAATCTATCTGGATCGTTCAATAGTGAGTGAACGGCTCTTTTACTGAAGAAATCTGTTCATTGAAAACAAAGTTCATTGCTATCACCCATTCTCCGAGTATATTGCTCTCTTATGGTTCAAGAACTGCCCAATAACTCAGTGGAGTTCTGGAACCATCATGCAGTCAGAAGCAAATAAAATGCAACTTGCATTGGTGATCGGCAGGGTGTACGAGGGAGAAGAGCATAAATAATAAAACATATTCCGCCATTGTTCTATTTCAAGATCCACGGTTTTCAGAATCTCAATGCATCAGGCAGTTGGAAATCTTGGGGCCTCGAACGATTTCGCTTATTCAAGTATCCCAACCAATACTTTGCTTGTTTAATGATAGAAATTCTGGCCATGTTGCATAGAAAAAAAGGGTTCGTTGGTGATATTTCATATCAATAATTGTATCAATTGGTGGCTGGTCGTTCAGATGCGCTGTATGAAGTGATCTTGCCTATCAGGAATAGGGCGCAACTCCTTTGACAATTACCAGCAAGCTTGATTGTGATAAGTAAAAATACACATCTGCATTAATTTCATCTTGCATGATAGCGCATGACAGTTTCTCGATGGGGGGCAATGCTCCCGTTTAATATTTCTACCGATTTATTCTTCTCCAGACCTGAGGTGAAGATACGGAACTGAACTTTAAGAATATGCACGTACAATGTATGACTGTTTTGAAAAGGACGTGATAGATAAGTTTGCCATAAATAATCACGTTAATAATGTATGACGGGCAACAGAGCATAGACTGGTGGCCGATGAGTGATGGCATTGATCAACTCATGAAAATGAAGCTGCTAACTCGAGTAACTGAATGGTGGAGAGAGTGGGGAAATTAGTATTGTGCCCTGGCTTGGGTGATCGCGGATAGCCTATTCGATTTAGCTTCAATTTCTCACTTATATTCCTTGACAGGAATTGTAAGTGGCTACTGGCTCTTTGTCCGTGTGCTCATCTTGCTTCAACCCAAATGTAGAAACATTGGATGCGTAATTTCGTATTGGATCTTAGTCATGCAGTAGCACAAAGATTGTTCGCAAATCACACGCATGCTTCAATTATTTTTTTATAGGTATTCTGCCCAAGATGGAAAGTTCGGTTGAGCCGCTATTTTCTTAATGCTTTTTTATGCAAACGAATTTCACGTAATAATGGCATGACAGTAGGGCGAAGTACCCACAAAGTCTGATGCTACATGTAGAGGTCAAGACGTACGTGTGCCTGCATTCTTTTACAAGAGGTGTATTTTGATTCGTCTTCTATTTACTAATTGGGCCCATTATCTGAGACTTGACGTATTGTTTGCATGCACCAACGCCATGAGTACTGTCCTTTGGCAAGTCTCAATTCTTTCAGCTTCCACGACTAGAGAGCTAAGTCTCGAGGAGAACATATTCTAGAAGTTTACCAGAGGTCTGCTGGATAATTCATTTGGCGGTAATTATATTAGAGAGCAGTTAATTATTTATAGAAATCTGACACTGATAAGGACTGGCTGGATGTTTGCCCCTCGGGGCGATGATGCAATAAGCCCTTGTCATCAATTAAAGATTTTAAGCCACGTTATTACTTTCTTGAGAAGCGATCGCTCTATGCATACGTCGAACACTGAATGATGGGACTTGTAGTACGACAACACTTTTCATCATGGCCCCACAATGATCAGAAAAAAAAATTAATATACGATAGCAGGTTCAAAGAATCTTTCTATGATTAAATCAGCTTAAGCTTTCTGCCGTTTTTTCTATTTTGAGGCGTTTAAGTTGCGAATTGCCCGATATTCGCAACATGTCGGACTGGAATGTACTTCTGACGAAGAATCAGTAATTTCACCTTCTGGTAGTCGAATCAAATAGTCAACATGAATACACATGAAATTTCGCCACGACTTGATGTATTGCTCTTCCTTGAAATAATTTTGAATGAATTTTTATATTTTTAATCATACTTTGTAGTTCGCATCCTTATTGTCTTTTTGAGAAATAATTTATGAAGGTCAAAAATTTCGCGAACTTTGGGACAAAGTACCTACATCTTTCAATGAGATTATTTTCTTTAAATTATTTCTTTTCTGATTATCGTTGAGTGAGAAATTTACAATTTTATCCCTTCCTTTGTGTGGTGAAGTACTGACTCGTGATTTTAGTGCCTGTTGTGGCACAGAGAGTTGAAGGCATCTATGTTATATGCTATACTTCCAAATTCGATGAGCCCTTCTGAATTTTTTATGCCGATCGCCTTGAGGCATATACGGAAGGAGGGTTTCAAATAGTCTTTGTTAGTTGTGGCGATTTGGCTGACGCATTGTAGATCCCAAAAATGGAAGGGAGAAAGCGCTGCAAAAGAGGAGGAGAAGTTGAGTTCAATTGAACTACAAAAAAAGGTTTGAGCATTGTTCTCAGATATATGGGCATTTCAGTCACGACAATTTGACTGAAAGACCGAAGTGAATCTAAGTATGAATCGCTTAACTTCTTCTGTCGGAGATAACAGGAGTGCATCGGTATATGCGGAAATTCTCATCAAGGTAAAACGTAAACCCGCAGTCTTGTGCTGCAGCTTAGCGAAACCAAAGAAGAATCCCACTAATTCTAGGACTTTATCATTGCGTAAGATCCGAGTCCGAAATGTGACATTACACATTCTGCAACAAGGATTGAACTGTCCACGCTAATCACTCCGCACACATTTGGATCATGGAAGTTGTTTTCCACGGATCTTCAGTATATTTCATGGCTCCCTTGAATTTGTTTTTGTGAATTCCATACTTCTTCAATCCAAAGAACTGAGACGGTGTTCTCCGCCTCTAAGTATTCCATGTTCATTGAATGTGTTTTCATTTAACGTAGTTAGTTCCCAATGGATTATCATTACATTTAGTGCGAAATACATAGCCATGCTTGCTCACTTTCACCCTATTCAGTTGAGCAATATCCCATTGTGATAACTTCTTGTATGGACGACCCTATTTATGACTGAATGTGTGCAAACTCAAAGGAAAACTATTTCTTTTCCGAACTGATGGCTCCACGAGCCAGGCTTCAACACGAGCTCTCAAGATACTACGCCATTTTACATTTATCAGAACGGAAAGTAATTCTTCCACCTCGGTTCCTTGAAACTAGTTAATACTTGAATGTTCGAAGATTACGAATGCCACGATGAAAATGTCGTAGGAAACTAAAATGAAGCCAAAATATTTAGAACACAGACGATGTAGCATTTTCTCCTATTTTATTGTAGTTGGCTTAATGGTTAGCCAAGTCACAGTCTCTGTCTGTCCCGTTGTCCCCTGAGAGCGCAGCAGGTTAGCATATTATTTGCGATTACTTTCTGATATTTTCTTAAGATTTCACATCGGAAGTTGCCGAATCTTATTGTTCCTACAGTCCTGATTTCCGCTACTTTGAAAAACTTCCAAGAGAATGAATTTGATTGAACAATTCATGTCTTCAGTTTCAGAAATTGGATATTTCACCATAACAACTAGCTAGCGCAGTACTCAGTGAACCATGAATGAAAGCTGGTTTCTGAGTGTGTTTGGACGTTTTGTTCGAGAAATTGCATCAATGCAGCATATACATACAACTAGATCTGGCATATAGAAACAATAGCAGGAATGAGCAAATGTAGGCATGTTACAAAAAATGCAGGAAACCGAACCAAAGCGGATATGGAGCACAATACCAGAGGAACGAAAAGAAAAAATACCTCAAAAAACTGACAAGATAAACAGACATATCTTTCCTGGCGTTAGTTTGGACTTTGTTCAAGCACCAGGTGTAACTAAACTCTTCGTACTTTGAAGAGCTTCAGGATCTCCTGTCGAAAAAGCTCTCTGTCAACGCCATACGTCTTACAACACATTCAGAGTAAAATGAACTCAAATTCAAACATGCAGAATTCCCATCTAAAAATGTAAAAGCAGGCTTTCGCAAGTTCAACACGGGCTATCTACATTACACGAAGCGATCTATGTTCTTAACGCGGTGTGCATTCAAACACATTGCGAACTAAGGTTTTGGACGTGTCCAAACTTGCTTACTTCTCGAATTTGATATCAAACTGTGTAGCTACGTGAAATGCTACAGCGGTCACTTCGTCGACGTTCTCGTCTCTTGTTCCTTCTTGCCGCATCTGCGACAATGGTGTTCTTGTTGCTAGGATACCTCTACGTGTTTCTGTCAGATGGTACCAAATTCACCTCTTCACTTGGTAATAAAAGGTGTGGTTGGCTCCCAGCTCTGATGTGTGCCCAGCCTCACTCTGAAGTAGTAGAAACCTACGAGGATGCAAAGAGTAACGTCCTTATTGCAGATTTAGATACAGCAAAGCTCAAATTTATCGATGGAACGTACAAAGGAGAAAGATCAAAATCATTGAAAATGGGTCACGATTTCTACGAGCAGATCATGACGGTAATCAAGAATGCCAAGCCAACATGTGGCAAGCTTGACAACTATCCAAATGGCCCCGCCAAGGCTGAACTTGTTGAGATTGCTACTGGCTCCAACGGTCGAGTGTTCTCGGAGAAGTATCTTTCCGATGCTTTGAAGTTGGACGAAACTCAGAAGGAGCTGATGGCAGCTTCTCACAAGTATGCCCTTGAAAATCTTCCGGAAAATGCTCCGAAGGGGTTGTATCTGGGAACCGGAATTGCTTACGTAGGAGGAGGAAAATTTAACTGGATGGTCCTTCTCTCACTCAGACAATTGAGAGCTCGCGGATGTGAACTCCCAGTGGAGATCTTTATTCCATCCTTGGAAGAGTTCGAACTTGAGCTTTGTTCCGCGATTTTCCCTCTCTTGAATGCTCGCTGTGTCCATATCCCTACTGCTCTTTACAAAGAGAACGAGAGTCCCGATTCACTCAAGTTTGGAGGTTACCAGTTCAAATGTTTAGCTATTATGCTTTCAAGTTTCGAGAATGTTCTTTTATTGGACAGTGACAACATCCCTGCGCACTCCCCTGAAGCTATTTTTACCAATGAACCATATCTTAGTAAAGGGTTGATTGTATGGCCAGATTATTGGCACCGTACGACGTCTCCTGACTACTACTCTATTGCGGGCATTGAAATCAGTAGGACGAAGGTGCTTCCAAAGTTTCACGAGAAGCCCGGTGAACGGATTGATCAGGATCAGCCTGGAGAAAACTTTGACTGGGAGAACTATCCATACCATGAGCGTGAAGGAGCAATTCCTGACCCGTCTACGGAGTCGGGCCAGTTGGTTTTAAACAAGAAAACTCACATGAAATCTCTTCTTCTTGCCTTGTACTACAACCTGTATGGTCCCGATTACTATTACCCATTGTTGTCTCAGGGTGGATCGGGTGAAGGAGATAAGGAGACATTTTTAGCAGCCGCTGTGGTAACACATAAACCGTTCTACCAGATAATGAAATTCTTGGGTGCATTGGGAAATATTCGTGATGGTAATTTCAACGGAAATGGAATGGGCCAACATGACCCAGTTCAAGACTACAAATGGTCTGTGGAGAGACATAAACTACGGAAGTCGTTGAAGGGTGCAGATTTTGAAGCTGCGGTGAGCCAACTTAAGGAGCCAGGATTACTTTTTATTCATGCGAACCATCCCAAACTTGATCCTTGGGATTTGGTCAAAGAACATCAGATCATCCAAGATAATGGAGAGAGATTAAGGCTCTATGGTTGGGATTTGAAGGATAGAGTCGGAAGTGACATCGAGCTCGACCTCTGGAACTACATGGACCAGCTTTTGTGTGACTGGAAGATTAAAATTGATCACTACAGTGAAGTTGACCGGTCGGAGCTTTGTAATGAAGTCAGGGCCCACCGAGATTGGTTACTTTCAACAGCAAAGAAAGACTGATCTATGAAGTGTATAATATATTCTGATTCTTCGAGTATTCAGACGGATTATTATTTGGGAGTTGAAAGAATTGATGAAAGCACAATTGTTGACATTCCCAATATAGTTCCTGTTCTTATAGACAATAAGAAGCAAAATTTCAGTAAGGGGAGGGGTTTGCCGAGCAATGAATAACTGGTGACTTTGCAATTTCATTGGGTTGCTATACAATGGTTTTGTCTGAACTGGGTTATTTGCATGTGTTAGCACTACATTTTGGGCAAGAATTACTCCTCTTCAAGTCAGAATTCAATAAAACTGTTGAAACCATAGACCAGCTATAAACCATTATTGATGTGCTAACTAACCACTCAGCGAGTCTGGTTACGTGTTCCGATATTCTTCTCATCATCGATGTTCTCCACATACTGCTGAGATGGCTTGGCCATTTCTTCGTACTCCATGTGTCCATCCTTCTCAAAGTGAATACGAGCAAGCTCGGAGTGGTCTGGGCAAAGCTCAGGACCTTTTCTTCCAATCAAGTACCATGGCAAATTGAAGATCTCCTCCATACTCTCCAAAGAACGTCCAGCAACCTCAGGGACGAAGAACCAAGCCCAGAAGAGAGAGACTGCCAAAACACCAGAGAAGAGGTAAAAAGCACCGTATGGCTTGATCGCAAGCATCATCTTAGGAAGCGCTTTGGAGTTACCGTATTGGTTGGCGTAGTGCAAAACCATCACCATGGACTGAGCGAAGGAACGGATCTTCAATGGGAAGATTTCAGAACCGACAAGGTACTGAATAGAGTTGAAACCCATCGTCCACCCACAACCAGACAAGAAAAGAGCAGCAAGAGCACCCTTAGAAGCATACTTGTCACTACCAGTCAAATTGGCGTCCTCTGCAGCCTGGGGAACGAGGTTCAAAAAGATAGCAAAGTAGAGCTCACAAATAAGTTGGAAAGTGATACCAATGTACAAAGCTGTACGTCTTCCCAAGAAGTCAATGATAAAGAAAGCAGAAATGTAAGCAGAGATAAACTTCACTGTACCCAAAATAGCAGTCATCTTCAACTTCTCAACACCAGTGACACCGACAACAGCAAACAATTCTGGAGCGTAGATGGTGACAGCGTTAGCACCAGACCATTGACCCAAGACCTGAGCACCGGCAGCGACAACGAAGAATCTGTATCTGTTAGCCTTGACAAGGAAGAACTCCTTGATAATGGAAAAAAATGAGTTTCCAGAAACAGCCTCCTTCTCGAGCATAATACCTTCATTAATGTCACTAATCTCACCAACGACAAATGCGTGATCTTTTGGAAGCTTTCTGAGTTTTGAAAGGGCGTCCACGGCTTTGTCCTGTTTGTTAACCATCATTAACCATCTTGGAGACTCGACACACCAGAAAGAAGCAACAAAAACGAGCACTGCCATCATCAACTTCACACTCATTGGCAACACCCATTGGGCTCTGGAGCTTGACGAGACGTGCAATGCAGTTCCATAGTGAGCAAAGTATGACACCATAATACCCAAGTACACGGCACCAGCAAAAATACAACCACACAAACCTCTGATCTGTCTTGGGGCAACCTCTGACATGTAAGCAGGACCAATAGTGGTAGCTTGTCCAATAGCCAAACCCTCGATAAGTCTTCCAGCATAAAGCTGACCAACCTCATTGGAAGTGATTTGAATGATAACACCCACGATCCAAACAATACAACTTTCTCTCATTGCGTTAAGTCTGCCCAACTTGTCGTTGGTGTACATAGCAATCATGGCACCGGCCACGGAGCCAAGCTGAACCATGGAAGTAATGTTTGAAGTTAAGTCGGCAATCTGATGCTCAGATTTTGACTTGTCATCAAGACCAAATTGGTGTTTAAATGATTTCTGGGCCTTAGCACCAGAAATTCCACCTTCATCAAGACCTCTGCCCGCACCAAAAATACCAAAAATAAGAACACTGAAGGCAAGGGTTAAATTATAAATCTCTTTCGGCGAGTCAGTGTCCTCGACTTTCCATCTGAACTTCTTCTTTGGCTTCTGAACTGGAGCAATACGACTGTTGTCCAGTTCACTGGAACTCATGATGATATCCTTGGAGTACTTTTTTTGGAGGTCACTCATGTTGGAATTGTTATTTGTGAAGAGAAGAAAATTTTGAAAGACTATAAGATATACTTATATAGGAAAGCACTCTGAAAGATTTTCATGACTCCACCAGCTACTCCGCACAAAACTCCGGGAAACGAGGGGGAATCCCGACGAGATTGCACCACAAATCGAATAACACAAAAGAACGTTGATTGCAGTTCCACTCTAACGATTTCCCCTCTGCCCCACTAGACTAGTGGGGTTTAGGTTGCAAAAGTCCCATTTCTGCCGCGTGCTGCAGGGCCATACTCCCACATACAGGACGAAATACTTGCCAAGAATTTATTATTTCTTGGCAGAACGCACTAGTGTCAAGACGGGCGGTTTGACAGGTCAGCCAAGGATACTCATTAGATTAGCGAAGAAGCTTACAATATATAACTAACCTGAAAGAAAAGGGCGACATGCACATACAGATTATGTATCCTCCTTGTAGAGATGCTCAAAACTTCTCTTGCTTAATCCAAGGCTTCCACCGCATAGGAACATTGTCCTTGGGTGTTCTGTTATGATCCCTGGAGAGTGGGGGAAGTGATTTGCGGCGGTACAGGTGTGCGAGGTCCGGCTCCGAGAAATAGAGGAGAAAAACATACTTGCTAATGTCATCCATTAGACCAAATTCGGCCAAATTCTGAGCAACCACGAAATTCTTCCACCTCTTTTGCTGTATTTACAATATCTTATATTTACTTACACTTTGCATGTTGTTTTTGCTGCATCGTTGAAAGTATTCGACGAAAATGACGTTGACACCACATTGACACCGCCAAGTGTATCGGAGTTCTCGGTCCTGCAAGTGATAGCATATTGATCCTGACACCCCACCACTTGGGCGAATTTCCTAATTTGAACGTGCATCCGGAGCTATTGTAATTCTAGCGAGTAACAGTGCCCGGATTATATCGCTGCTTTTATAATGGAGGGGTACTATTGAAAAAGAATGACGATTCTTTCGAATACTCAAATTCGTTTGTTGCCACGCAATGGACCTACAATCATTCGGGAATCGCGAAGGTAGGCTACGTATTACTGTTGCGAGGGAAGATATAGGGACAGACCAAATTATCTTTTTTCTTGGAAGTCATACATGTAGAGTATTTCAGAGGAACTGTCCACGAATCCCCGGAGAAATCATGCAAGGAATTTCTTGCAAGCGTCAGCTAGTGCATGGTCTCTTTGTAATCAGGTTTCTTCACTGGCCCACGACCTTCAAAAGTCCACAATTAAAGTCAAGATAGTAACTAAAAAGCGTTCATTGCATCAGGATATGATATGCATTTGTATTTGGAAATCGTGAAAGAATTGAGGAAAAACTGAGCTCTTGCTTCTTTTTTTAGTACTTATCGCTGATCATTGATTATCACGGCTTACCACTTGTGGCATGCAGACTTCCCGAGGTTTCGTTGGGTCCCCATTTCTCCACTTCATTGCCCGGAGTTAGAGGAGATTGAACTGGTCCAAGTTCATTTACTGATGGCCAAACTTCGATCCCGGGCTTGTAAGAATCTACTGGTATAATTATTAATTAAAATATCAATCGTAAATTGCAAAGAAATCATTTCACTACCAAGTTAATATCGAAGTCAACGGTCTCAGGCATTTTGAACTCAAACAGTTCGAGAACCCTAGGTCCACAAGCTCCAGTACCAACTCCATGTTGCTTGTAATCCAAGCGAACAAATTTGTCTCCTTTAATAACCTCGTTAGGATGCCGAGCCTCTTGCAAATTGTGTTGATCCGATACCTTGAAGTCAAACAACTGGTTGGAGAAATGCACTACAAGATCTCTCTTCTTGGGCGCATCCAAAGATACCCATCTGGTATCGGTATGGTTTCCGTTCTCTTGAGGATAGTCGTACAGATAATCGAGTTCTTGGTAAGGCTTGTTGTATACTCCGATTCTCTGAGATTCCTTTTTGTCTGAGTAACTCTCACCTGGACCCCTTCCGAACCACAAAACATTGTTTGCCAACTCATCCCCGAGGAGAAATTCATAACCAAGTCTTGGGAGAGTTTTTGGAATCATTTTTGCAAATTTAGCTTTGGGCACCATGTGAGTCCTTAAGTTGATTTGTCCTTCAGAAATGGTATAGTCTTGACTGACTTCAAATCTCCAACCCAAAATAGGTGGTCCAACACTTGACTTGACAGCCAATTTAACAACCAGATCCGCTTGGGTCACCACCACATCATGGACGGTCATGTCCATATGTTCGAAGCCAAATCTTCTCCAATAAGGTTCATCGACAGGAGCATCGTTGTTAATACTAGGTCTCCAGAAAGTCAACTGGTTGAAACTAGAAGACTTTCGACCTGGCTTGATGTATTCAACAGAGTCGACCTCCCAAGAGTTAATTTGTCCTCTAATGGAGTCATACACAAACTGAGTGTTTGGTCCTTCGACGATGATAGTGCCATGTGTTTCGGTGACCTTCAACTTTGCAGCCGCAGACTTAACCTCAAGTGAAGTACCAGCTTCCTGAAGCTCCACTTGAGACCAAGCAATCAAGTGATTTTTTGACAATACCTCAGTTCCAGAAGTCAAGAACTCTACATTCAAGAACACAGAGGAGTCGGAAGCCCATTTGTTATTGAATTCAGGGAACTCAATCTTAGATGTTTGGCCAGCAGCAGTGTCTGGAATCTCGAGGTCTCCCTCCTGGAGAACTCTGCTATTCATAGATGTATCATACTCCGTGATGTTGTAGCGAGCAGTAAATGAGGACAAGTCAATGAAGTTGTGTGCATTGAGGACCAGGATGTATTTATTCTTGAGATCAAAAGTGGTAATGATTGGCTCAATAACCTTTTTATACTCAAGTAAGCCTGGAGTTGGATTGTGTTCGGAGTCAACAAGTCCATCCATAATGAACACTCCGTCATGTGGATACTCTCCGAAGTCTCCACCATACTTGTAGAAGGTAGTTCCATTTTCATCTTTAGCTTCAAGACCATGGTTAGCCCATTCCCAAACAAAACCACCTTGTAAGTTATCGTGCTTGTAGAACAAGTCCCAGTACTCTCTCAACAAACCTGGGCCATTACCCATAGCGTGCGCATATTCACAGAGTATAAATGGCTTGTCCTTGCCTGCAAATGATTCCACAGTCTCCAAGCATGGATACATTCTGGAGAAGAAGTCTGTTGCTTCGGCATCCAAATCTGGTTCGTAATGTACTGGTCTAGTGCTATCGAGTTTTCTTATCTCGTTAGTCATCAGAACATGGTTCAGTCCAAAGAAGGCCTCGTTACCAAGCGACCAGATGATCACACAAGGCTGGTTGATGTCACGCTTGACCAATTGGTTGGCACGATCAACGTACGCACGCTCCCATTGAGGGTTATCCGACGTGAACTTCTTTGCTTCCTGAAACAATGCGAGCTTCTCACTATCGTATTCAACATCATCCGATCCGTCAATTGGACGGCGAACAGCTTCGAAGAACTCGTGACATTCCAAGTCAGCTTCATCAAGGACCCAAAATCCATACTTGTTGGCAAGCTTGTAGAAGTCTGGGTGGTCTGGATAGTGAGAAGTACGAATGGCATTGATATTATGCTCTTTCATGATCCTCAAATCTTTTTCCAAGAACTCGAAAGGGACTGTACGTCCGTACTTGGGATGATGCTCATGTCTGTTGACACCTCTCAAAATAATAGGGACACCGTTGACCTTGAGAAGATTCCCTTCAATAGCAACCTTACGGAAACCCACGTCCTGCGAAGTTTCGAAGAGAACATGACCATCTTTTACGGTTTGAATGGTCAAGTTATAGAGATATGGTGACTCAGCAGTCCACTTGTGAGGCTTGGTGATTGCATATGAGAATTTGGACTCCAACTCACCCAACGACTCAGAGTTATCCAAGACAATCTTATCATCTGCATCTTTCAAGATGAACCTAGCATCAACACCAGTGTTGTTGGTCTTTAAGCTGATAGCAAGCTTAGCATCGTTGAAAGAGTCGTCAAAGTCCGTCACCACGGAGAAGTCTTCAACGGCGCCTTCTCTTGAGAACCCAAGCAAGTAAACATCACGGAAGATTCCGCTGAGCCACCACTGGTCTTGATCTTCGATGTATGTAGTGTTCGACCACTGGTATACTCTCACAAAAAGAGAATTCTCCCCTGCTTTCACGAAATCAGACACATCAAACTCGGCACTGTTTCTCGAGCCCTCAGAGTAGCCAACAAACTTGTTGTTCACAAACACGTGGTAGCAATTGTCCACACCTTCGAAACGCAATCTCAAATCAAGCAGGTCTTCCCAATTCTCTGGAACATCAAAGGTGGTGCGGTAGCATCCTGTTGGATTCAACCGTGGAGGATGTGGGGGATTGACATTGAATGGATTCACTACATTGGTGTACCATGGAGCACCATGCCCTTGCAATTGCCAATGACCTGGGACAGTGATTTTGCACTCTGCAGTGAAATCCTCGGGCAATGGAGCAGTAAGAGGTGATTCATGGAAGGAAAAGTCCCATTGTCCATTCAATGGGAGTGAATGGTGGGGCAAGTAGTAAGCTCTGGCAGGAAGACGGTTAACAGCGATTGTTTCGGGGTCCGAAAGGACTTTTGTAAGCAGCTTAACGTCCATTCTTCAAAATAACAGAAAGATGGCGTTCAAAATATGGAAAATTTGAAACGGTCGCTAATTTTCCCGTTTTTTTGTACCATCAGCAGCCGAATCCGGGGTTCATTGTATTGGCTCACTGCATTCCCAACACGGGATCGATTGTCCGTCGGAGTATGTGCACGGGTCACCGACCCCACCACCTTTGAGTTACATGCACGTCGCATATGTCAAGTGTCAACCTCCAATGCGCGGCTTCACCATGCGGTTTCATAATAACGTGAAATGATGGAGTCTCTGGAGCAATGACTTAGCAGGAACAAGTTTAAGCAATCAGTCAAAGGTTGGGCATTTTTCAACTACAATTTTGTCCCTTTGCAACGTTGACACACAATTATCATACCACAACCGCTAGCTCTAAATTAATACGACCAGCGCTACAAATTCCCCCCCACAAATGCTGCATGTAACAAGATTGGGGGGCACAAAATATTAGTCCACTGCAATGTGTTTGCAAGTTGAACAGCCTGTAGCATATAGTACGAAAAAGTATCGGCAATGCCAAAGTTAATAGAACTTCTTGTAAAAAAAAAAAAAAAAAGCAAACAAACAATATGAACAAGTGCTCGATGAAGTCATTGTAACCTTATCCCGAAGACTTGTCGGACAATGTAAGCTTGGTGTCCAAGAATTTAGCATGTAATATCCCGTGCTCTACACAGAGAAACCTTTAATTCCGGTGAAATAGTGTGCATCATCCCCGCCTTAGGGCATACCCTCCCTACAGTTAAGAAACACACCTCTACCTCCCTTCCCCTCCGTTGCAACCTCGCCGCACGACAAATGTCTGCAAAAGGTAGGTCCGGGGAGACTCGGCTCATAAGCCTCACCCTAAATAGGAAAGTGTTCCTTACACTTATATTTCGTGTTATACATGGTCCCCGCGTTGACGAAATCAAAGACAACGGTTCAAAGCAAGAATATCGAGAATGTCATAGCTTTATGAGAGGTATAGACACTGAAAAAAATCCGAAAAGTGACAATCTATCAAAACCACCCTGGAGAGAAGTGCCAGCACCTTCGGATAAATGAAAAGAACACCGGACAACCAGCTGACAACATTCAACAACCAAAAGTGATCCGATACGGAATCACGGTCCGTATGTCGGGGCTTTAAACCGACCCCACAAGTTACGAATGTTGCGGCTCAATCGAATGTTCAGCCTTGAGCCTTGACTATATATAATGGAGTTAGAAGTCTATCATGGCTCGAAACAATCATCTATTATGAGTGCTAACCACTTAGACACAAAAGCTCAGCTTGATAATTTCGAGGACAAGACCGAACTCGAACACTTGGAGACAGACAAGGGTTCATCCAAAGATGCATTGGACCTTCTGATTCCCATTGCCGACATCGAGCCTCCACGGCTTTTGTCCAAGCCAATGGTGCCAATGCTCTTCTCTTGCTTCATCGTCTACTTTGTTGCTACGACATGTGGCTTTGACGGTTCGTTGATGTCGTCCATTTACACCCAGAAGGACTACTTAAAGTTTTACAATCTTGATGCAACCTCGTCGACATCCACTGGGTTGGTGTTTTCCATGTATAACGTGGGACAGATTGCCAGTGCCTTTTTTTGTCCATTGATGGATTTGTACGGAAGGAAGTTTGTTATTATCATGGGTGTTTATGGCATTGTCATTTCTGCCGTGGTTACTGCCGTGTCCAAGAACGTACCCACGCTTATTGCTGGAAGATTCTTCTTGTCGTTTTTCACCCAGTTGGCCAACACTGCTGCTGCCAATTACTGTACTGAGATTGCTCCTACCAGACACAGGAGTAGAGTGGCTGGTTTCTACAACTGTCTTTGGTATGTTGGTTCCATCATCGCTGCATTCACCGCCTATGGTAGTGAGAGAAGCTTCAGTGGCAGCAACAAGGCATTCAGAATTCCCTTGTGGCTTCAGTGTGCTTGTCCAGGTATTGTGTGCATTTTTGGCTGGCTCATTCCCGAGTCTCCACGTTGGTTGGTTGGAAAGGGTAGAATTGAAGATGCCAGAAAGATGATCGCCAAATACCACTGTAACGGCAACATCAACGACCCATTGGTTGAGTTTGAAGTGGCTGAGATCGCAGAGACCTTTGCTACTGTTTCTTTGGAGTCCACCTGGAAGGTGTTGGACCCACGTCCAATGTTGAGAAAGCGTTCAGACAGATATCGTGCAATGTTGGTGGTTATCATGGCATTCTACGGACAATTCTCCGGTAACAATGTCTGTTCCTATTACTTGCCTACCATGTTGACCAATGTTGGTATGACTTCTCAGACCACTAACGTGTTAATGAATGCATGCTACTCTATCACTTCGTGGATTTCTTCGTTGTGCGGAGCCTACGTCCACGAGATCGTTGGCAGAAGAAAGATGTTCATGGCCTCATCGTTTGGTGCAGCCTTGTGTTTGTCCGGATTGGCTATTGCTACTGCTAGATACGATGTTACTGCTGCCAAGCTGGCCTCCAACGCGGCCTTGGCCTTCATCTACCTCTTTGGTATTACTTTCTCGTTTGCATTCACGCCAATGCAGCCCATCTACCCATCAGAAGTTTCTTCAAATGTTTTGCGGTCCAGAAACATGATTCTCTTGAATTTGACTTCTGGTGTTGCTCAGTTTATCAACCAATTCGCTGCACCAGAGGCCATGAAGAACATTGGATTCTGGTTTTACGTGTTTTACGTTTTCTGGGATCTTTCTGAGGTTGTGGTGATTTACTTCTACTTTGTGGAGACCAAGGGACGCTCTTTGGAGGAGTTGGATGAGATCTTCGAAGCCCCAAACCCAAGAAAGGCCAGTGTTGCTCCAAGAAGAGACAATGAGAAGGTCTAATTGAAAGGACTTATTGGCGATCTACTTCAATAACAAGATTCAGGTAATTTTACGAAGTGCTAGAAGCAAGAATAGCTGCAGATGGACAGACCTGTCTTCTCTGTCTTCTCTGTCTCTCTTTCTCACAATTGGAAATAGTATTGAATGAATAATGTATGGAAAATAATTGTGAGCCTGTACAATATGCATAGACAACCTTTCCACATTGACAGTGGCACAAAACCGTGGAATTAGTGAAACTAGAAGTAACATTAAGAAGTAAGTATGAGAATAATTCACATGGGATATATAATACCTTTATTTGGAGACGTTCATTCTTTCCAACACAAATTTTAAAAATGCACGTGACATACATCACGTGCACAAATTATCAACGTCATCTATGGCAAAACAAGTAACCAATCTATCAAGCTCCAAAAATGTCCATTGTTCCAGACAGCTTCAAGGCGCAGATTAACCAAGGTGTTCCAGGTAATGTCAAGGCGAGACCAGACCCCTTGCCTGCTGGAAAGAAGATCACCGCAAACAAGAAACTGCCCTGTGAGTTTGACACCTCGTTTGATTCCGCCGCAACCAAGGTTGTAGTGAATGGCCGTGACAGCAACACTGCTAGTGCATTCGAGGAGGTCGAAACTGCCTTGGCTGCTGGTGACTACTCAACTGCCATCAGAATCTTGTATTACTTGAAGTTGAACACGTTCATCAATGAGGATTCTGCCAACGTTTGGGCCTATGCGGCTTTTGCCTTTGCTCAATTGGGATTTGCAGAGCACGTTGGCTTTGCCTTGAAGAAGATCAAGGAGGCAGGATTGGACCAGACCGTTCTTAAGAGTGAAACCATGACCGAGTTAAAGAAGGTGAGTAAGTAGTTAAAAGTAGGGAAATATGAACGAAAGTCGATGGAAAGGATAGGTAGAAGGAAGTTGAAAGTTGAAATTGAAAGAATTGAAACAGTCATAAGCTTCTTTATTACATGAAATTAACACTTGATATCTATAAGTCCTCATTTATGTCAACTTCTTAATAATCTCCGCATGCTGTGGAAACTTCTCAAGAAGCTCCTCCTCTTCGAAGAGATAAAACTCACGGAAATCAAACCCCGGTGAAACCATGCAACTGACAAGAGCCCAATCTTCATCTACCGACAGGCCGAAAATCACACCCTTAGGCACCTCAAATTGTAACAAGTCCGTTTCCGGGTTCTTGCCTAAACGGACTGCCTTGTACGTTCCATCTGGGTAGATGCAATGAACCGTGAGTGGTTTTCCATCATGGAAGTACCATACTTCATTGGAATGGAGTTGATGGAATCGAGATGGATTCTTATCCTCCAAGAGAAAGAGGATGTTGGTGTAGAGTGGGACGTCCAAGCCTGTTCCGGACTTGATGAGTTGCTCTGAGCGTCCGGTTTCTTTGTAGTATCCACCTTCCGGATGGGCCTGCAATTGAAGATGTTTGATCCATTTATCCAGCATGGTGTAGTTAGATTGTTGTATAGAGGAGTGTAGATTTCGAAGTAGGTTATGATGAGTAAATGACGGATGGAGAAAATGAATTTTACTTCAATAAGCAGAACTTTGGAAACTGAAGGTTGTGTTTTTGGGAAATGAGGATGACATAATAAAACAAAAAAAAGGAAAAGAGAATTGAATATCTGGTTTATAATCATTAAAGGAAGTGAAGCAGTACAAACTATGGAAGAGATTAGATAGAAAGAAAAAGTGGACAGAGAGGCGTTAGCATGGGAATATTGACATGGGAACATTGACATGAAAACCATAATTAGTAAAATTTTGAAATACAAAGATTTAAGAAAATCTGGAAGTATGGAATGGATTTCAAGCTGACCACTAAACCAAACATGTCAGTCTCCACAATACAACAGTCATAACATTTAAAAAGTTACAGAAAAATATAAGAATGAGTTATTTACTATTTTTCCCTGAATGTTCCTTTCATTCTTCTCCTTCTCATTTTTTTTGTATCCTTCTTCTTTATTGTCCTATTCCAATCTCCATAATCTACGCACTGGACCAAATTTACAACCACTTATCCCAAATTCATACCCACCAACACTTAGAAGCAAATTAAACCATACCAAAACCATCTATATTTCAATCTCATATCATTAATAATCAAATATTTTGCCGCCACTTCAAATCTTTCAACATTCCTCCAACTATCCAAATCCAACCAACCACTTCAGCCACAACACCCGTGCACCAGGACTCCCGCACCTGGTTGGTCAGAAATTTCTCAACACTATTCAACCACCTAAACAATGATTGGAAGCTCGTTGCGCCGTCATGCGGTGTCGGCTAGGTATGGTAGTAGCCGTGCTCTTGTACTGACCGCCAGACTCATGCAAGTCAAGCCTTCCCCCACCCCGGCCCAACCTTCAAAGACACCATTGGCTCCAAAAGTCGTTGTCAAGGTTCCAGAAACTCCTCAGCAGCCACCGAAGGATGTAAAGGCCAAGGTCCAGGAAAACAATGCGAACCCCAAGAACAAGAAGAAGTTCTCGTTCACGGGTTTCTTGTTCAAGACCTTCCTTGTTTCCTCCGCACTTTACGGAGCTACGTTGTACGCAGCCACTAAGAGTGACACTGTGATGGATTTTGTCATTGACAAGCAATTGCCTTACTACGAGGAGTTGATCGATATCATTGAGAATGGCTCAGTGGATGACTTGAAGAAAAAATGGGATTCAGTCTCCTCAAACGTCCAACTTCCCTCGAAGGAGAAGATCGAGGAAATCACCTATAAGCTTGAGCAACAAGGTGAGCACTTGATCGAGAAGACTAAGAAGAAATTTGGAGGCTCGCATCCACAGAGAGAATCGGCCAAGGCATCGGGATACATCACTCCTACCGAGCAATTGCAAAGACCTGTCGAGATTGAGACCGTGAGCAATGTCACGGAGAAATTGCCCCAGATCACGTTGAAGGAGGGCCCCAAGAGTTTTGCCGATGACACCGTCAAGGCGACCATTCTGTCGTTTAACGAGTTAATTAGTTTGATCGATGCCTCGTCCATTGGACCTCAGAAAGATGTCTTGATCAAGTCCATTAACGAGAACATCAACAACTTGAGTGCCAAATTGAGCTCGTTGAACTCGTCGTTCGAGGAGGAATTGCAAGCCAAGTTGAAGAAATCTCAGACAGAATTGCTCTCGTCCTATACCCAGAAGGAATTGGAGTTAACCCAGAACTTGTTGGACCAATACAACTACGAAAAAACCGAATTGGACAAGAAGTACCTGGCTAAATTGAGCAAGGAGGTGGATGCTGCAAAGGAGGCTATTTCACAAGCTGCAGTTAACGCTACTTCCATGGTCAGAGTGGAGCAGACCAAGAGATTTGAGAAGATGGTGAAGGACAAGATCGATACGGAGAGAAACGGCCGTTTGCAGAACTTGGAGAACGTCAACTCCAGATTGGAGGAGCTTGAGGCGTTTGCACTCTCATTGGAGAACCAGATCACTGCATCGAGCTCCAAGACCTTAATTCAGCGCTCGTTGTCCAATGTCAAGTCTTTGTTGTTCAACACCAAAGAGGAAACACAAGCCAAGCTGTTCAAGCCATACGTTCAGGAGTTGGAGAAGTCATCATCTAAAGCAGATGACGAGGTGATTTCGTTGGCACTTGCAGAGTTGAAGCCATTGTTGAACGGCGAAAGCAGTCAGTCCATATTGACCATCCCACAATTGTTGACCGCATGGGAACAGCTCACACCCGAGTTGAGATCCGCATCTTTATTGCCTCCTAACGCCGGATTGTTGGGTCACTTGGCATCTGCGATTTTCTCCAAGTTGTTGTTGCCAGTCAAGGGAGCCAAGCCACAAGGTAAGGACATCGAGTCTGTGATTGGCCGTGTGGAGCAGAGCTTGACCCGCGGCGATTTGGACGTTGCAGTTGAGGAGGTGGCCAACTTGAAGGGCTGGACAAGAAAGTTGGCTGACGACTGGGTGAGAGAAGGTAGAAAGAGATTAGAGGCCGAATTCTTGGTGAGCTTGATTGACACCGAGGCTAAGATCTTGTAGAGTCAATATATTCGATTTGCAGAAACATGAAAATATTCAAAAAATTGGATTAAAGAACACAAACTCAAAAATAACAGTCGAATTATTTCATCATATACTAAAAATCTCTATACTGTACAATCACCTACTATTTCAACTACGTCCACACTGCACAATACGCGCAGGTCAAATACTATCTTCAACTACATGTCTTCGGCTACAAACTCGGCCACCGTCTACGGTGGAGACGAAATCAATGCTATTGTCTTGGACGGTGGGTCTTACACCACCCGAATTGGGTACTCCGGCGACGACTTCCCCAAGGTCATCCAGAACTCTTACTATCTGAAAACTCCAACGAAAACGCTTTTTGGTGGAGATATGGAGCTCCCCAGACTGAACCAGGAGGTCATTCCCATCATGAAGGAAAGCATCATTAACGACTGGGAAGGTGCTCTTGCCATGTACAAGTATTACTTTGACGATGTGTTGAAGATTGACTACCAGGAACAGCCAATTTTGATCACCGAGCCAGTTTGGACAACCAAGGATTACAGGCAGCAACTCGTGGAGACTTTTTACGAGGAATTCAACTTTCCAGCCTTGTACTTGGCCCGTACGCCAGCGTGCGTTTCGTTTCAGCAGGGAAGACTGAGTTGTTTGGTAGTAGACATTGGCCATGATCAGGTCAGTGTAGTGCCTGTTGTGGATGGAATTTGCTTGCTCAAGAACTCCATGAAGACCAACTACGGTGGACACTACTTAAATGATCAGATCCAGGATACCTTGAAGTCAAAATACCTGGATTTGTCCTTGGTACCCAAGTATAAGGTCAAGGACAAGACTGCCACCGTGTATCCTGAAAAGGCAGAATACGTGGAACGTAGCTTGCCAGAAAACATCACCAAGTCATACGACCAGTTTCAGGAGGAGAAGATCTACACAGAGTTCAAAGAGCTCTTGTTGGAGGTTCCAGAAAAGAAGATGAACAGCTCCAATGCGCAGCATATGGCATCGGTGAAGGAGCTCTACGGACAGGATGATTCCAAGCGTATGATTGAATTCCCATCAGGTCAGTCACTTGAGGTATCGATGGACAGGTTCCGATTGGCCGACGCCTTGTTCGATCCAGCTGCCTACCCATTTAAGGACTCCCAGCTTGCAGAAAAATATCCGAAGAACAATGGAGAGCTCTCCATCAGCAGTCCTTATGACGACTATAGACCGTTAAAGCGTGCCAGAAAGGCAGAGTCCGGTCAGTCCACGCCTACACCAGCACCTGAAAATGGAAATGCCAGCACCGTCCGTGGCCTCAGTCAGATGATCTCACATGCAATTGCTTCAGTGGACATTGACTTGCGAACATCAATTGCACACAACATTATCATCACTGGTGGAGTTTCGCTAATTCCACAGTTGACGGAGAGATTGCACACGGAGTTGCTGAACCTGAATCCAGGGTTGAAGATCCGACTCCATGCGATTGGAAATGCCAATGAGAGAACGAACCAGGCATGGATTGGAGGCAGTGTGCTCGCTTCTTTGGGAACATTCCACCAGATGTGGGTGACGAAGGCAGAGTATGACGAAGCAGGTGTTGACCGGATTTTCACGCAAAGATTCAGATAATGTACTATTAGAGATAAAGAGAGAGATAGAGGGAAGGTGTAAAAGAGGCAAAATGTATAGCGGGGTGGAAGAAATGTAGAAGTGGCTGCGAAACATCAACATTGGAAATATATCCTTTCAATCAGTCCAAACATATCGACACAAAGTAAAGTAAGATGTTTAAGATAGTAAATTCTTTTCTTTTCACTTTGCTTCTCCCAATTCTTCTTATTATGCTTTTCCCATTCTTTTCGTATCACTTTCTCATTAGCTCAGACGAGGAAAACTTCGTTCAATTTGCATAAGAGAAAAAACAATTCCAAAGCCAGACAAAAGCCAGATAAAAGCAAAACCAATAATTAAATCTCTCCAAGTATCTCCTCCACCTTCTCCACCAAGCATTGACCCTCTAAAACGCTCTCTTCTCCTTTGGGTTTTACTTTGGACACCGCCTCCGCACGTGACTTCACCACTCATAGTGAACCACCTAAATCACATTTAATAATACCAACTCATCATGATTTCCCAAACACAATTGAACCCTCCCCAACCGTCCACGACACGCGCAACATCAACACCCATCTCTTACGATGCCACAAATAACCGAATCGCTTACGCGTCGGGAAAGTCTATCATTGTCCGGAGTTTGGATCCTCATGCCAAATTGGAACCTACACAATTTACCAAACACACCGTCACAACCACCGTCGCCACCTTCAGCCCCTCCGGCAACTACATTGCTTCCGGAGATGAGAGTGGACTGGTAAAGATTTGGGACTCTTCAGTATACGGAAAAGAGAACACATTTGAACAACCAATCATCAAGAGTGAGTTCCAGATTTTGAGTGGACCTATCAAGTCTATTGCTTGGGATGCGGACAACACACGTGTCATTGCTGTAGGACAGGGCAAAGACCAGTTTGGTCACTGCTTCACGTGGGATTCCGGCAATTCTATCGGAGAGATCCAGGGACATTCCGAGACCATTAATGCGGTGGATATCAAGCCTCAGAGACCATACAGAGCGGCCACGGTGGGCGACGACAAGGCTTTGGTGTTCTACACTGGACCTCCATTCAAGTTCGATAAGAGTTTAAGAGGGAATCATACCAATTCCGTTCGGGCTGTCAAGTTTTCTCCAGACGGGAAGTATCTTGTCAGCGTAGGATCTGATCGAGTTATCGTGGCGTATGATGGTAAAACCGGTGAATTGATCAAGAAGATAGAGAATGCCCATGACGGAGGCATTTTTGGCGTGTCGTGGCTCGCTGACAGCACCGGTTTTGTCACCTGTTCAGCAGACAATACTTTGAAGTTGTGGAACGCCGAGTCTCTCGATCTGACCTTTACTTACACGATTTTCTCACCCAGCACCGTCGATACACAACAGGTAGGTGTGGTTGTTACTAAGGATTATGTGGTTTCGCTTTCGTTGAACGGAAACTTGAATTTCTTCAAGTATGACAGTTCGTCCCCTGACAAGATTGTGTATGGGCACCAACGTGCATTGACAGCTCTTGGTGTGCACCAGAAAACTCTTATCACGGGAGGCTCCGACGGGTCTCTTCAACAGTGGAACATCGAGGGCAACCGGTTGGACCCAGTCACTCTGTTGTTTGGCAAAGCTCATGAAAAGCACTCCAACTACGTTACTAGCATAGTGTCTAATGGCGAAAATGTCATTACTGCTGGCTGGGATGACACACTCAAATTGTGGAACGGAGAAACGCTTGAGAAGACGGTAAATTTGACCGGTCAACCAAAACTGATAGCAGTTAATGACGAGGACCAGATTATTGTGTTGTTTGAAAACAAGATCGAAGTCTTCGATGGTTCTTTGGCATCTATTGGGTCTTTGGAGTTACAATTCCCAGCATCGGCCGTTGCACTGATTCCAGGTACTAGTAAGATTCTTGTCAACAACACCACTAGCAACCGTGTGGAAGAATACGATGTTTCTGGAAGCATTTCGCATTCACGGTCATATCCAACGTTGAGAGGACCACCTACGTTGATCAAGGTTTCGCCAGATGGTCAGTATGCTGCCGTTGCCGAGAATACAGGCAAGTACACGTTATACAGCACCAAGGATGCCAGTGCGGTGACAACCAGATGGGCTTTCCACAGCAGCAAGGCCAATGACGCTGCCTGGACTAGTGACTCCAAGTACATTGTTAGCGGTGGCTTGGACTGTGGATTATTTGTGTATTCTGTTGGTAGACCAGCCAAGGTGTTGAAGCAGCAATTGGCGCATCAGACCGGAGTGACGGGAGTTGAATGGATTGACTACAGCGGAGACAAAGGCACATTTGTGAGTACTGGGCTCGATGGAGTCGTGAAGACGTGGAATGTAGACTTCAGTGTATATTCCGCATGAACAAGCATAATCTAGAAGTGAAACGCGATACAAGTAATGAATTCAATACACCATATATGATGAGGCGCTAACCATTGGTCGCATTAAGCGTAATTGCAACATGACTAACTATTGTGCATGTTATCGGCACGTTTACATCATTATTCAATTGGCTATTTTGAAATAGCGAGTTATCTTGGGTTGAGCCTCACAGTTTTTCCGAGAGTCATTCAATGCATAGTGCAGGGCAATCCAACCGCAATAACTAGCAAGCACATCCAAACCTGCCCGATAAAATCCGCCAAAACCCTGAAAACACCGCAAACACTAGAATTTTCACAAAATTCAAACCACCTCACCTCTATCTACAAAAAGAAAACTTCAAACGCTGATCTTTCCAGATACAAAAATTCCCTGCCCCTCATCCTCTCATCCTCTCAGAACCTTCTACGCGCCTTTCGTCTGCGTACAACGCACACCACTCGTCCGACCCAAGTGAGCCAATTGAATGCTACAACTTACACACACTAAAAGTACACATAGCAGGCATATCCCAAGCATATCCGTGTCATTTCTAACATTGAGGTTACTCCTTTTTCTTTGAGTGTTTTCCCATTTTCTGTTACTTTCTGCCTTTTGTTTCGGTCTCTGTCATTTTCCCTCCCCTTCAACACCTTGTGCCTGGTGTCCCCCACGCCTTCCCCAACTTTTCCATCGCAATTAGTGGCCTGCCTCATACTGCATACACCCTAACCAGCGGGGATCCATGCATTCTGACGAGGGGCCCTTATATAAGTTTCCACCAGGCATAATTTGCAACCCTCTCCTGTTTTTTTCTATTGCCGAAGCTCTCTTTCCTCGAGAACAATTCAATAAAACTAAACTGGAACGTTCCTTAGTTTCGACCTTTGAAGTATCTGCCAATTCTCGACTATCGCCCATGTCTTCTTCAAATGATAAGGCTCTCATCAAGGGAGCATTGGACTTGGACCCATGGTTGGAGCCTTACTCCAATGCCATGATCAGCCGCCAATTGCAGTTCAGGGACTGGTTAGCTACATTGCGTAAGTCGGAGGGCTCCGTGGCAGACTTTGCCAACGCCTACGAGAAGTATGGACTTCATGCTGACCCAGCAACCAAGTCCGTCACCATTTATGAGTATATTCCCGACGTTGAGCTGGTCTCCTTGGTGGGAGAGTTCAACAACTGGGATACAGAGGCGCATAAACTCAACAAGGGCGACTACGGGGTGTGGTCGTTGACCATTCCGGCCAAAGATGGTGACTATGCTATTCCTCACGACTCCAAGTACAAGATCTCTATGGTGCTTCCTTCTGGCGAGAGAATCTTTCGTCTCGACCCTTGGGTCACTCGTGCTACGCCATCTACCGAGAATACCTTGTATGAGGGCCGTTTCTGGAATCCTGCGGATCATTACAAGTTCCAGAATGCCCGTCCCAAGTTTAAGGACCATGACGGCTTGAAGATTTATGAGGCTCACGTTGGAATCTCGTCGTCTGAGCCCAAAATCGGCTCCTACAAGGAGTTCACTCGTGATGTATTGCCGCTCATTCACAAATTGGGCTACAATGCCATTCAATTGATGGCTGTTATGGAGCATGCTTACTATGCCAGTTTCGGCTACCAAGTCACCAATTTCTTTGCTATTTCTTCTAGATGCGGAACTCCGGAGGAATTGAAGGAATTGATTGACACCGCTCATGGTTTGGGCATCCGTGTGTTGCTTGATGTGGTGCATTCTCATTCCTCCAAGAACGTCGAGGACGGTTTGAACATGTTCAACGGTACTGATCATTACTTATTTCACGGAGGAGGCAGAGGTAACCATGACTTGTGGGATTCGCGTTTGTTTAACTACTCCAGCTATGAAACCTTGCGTTTCTTGTTGTCCAACTTGAAGTTCTTTATTGACGTATTCCAATTTGATGGTTTTAGATTCGACGGTGTCACCTCCATGTTGTACAGACACCACGGATTGAGCTATGGTTTCAGCGGTGATTACAATGAGTACTTTAACCCGGAATTGGTGGACAACGAGGCCATCACTTACCTCATGTTAGCCCATGAGTTGCTCAATGAGATTTCTGCCAGAGAGAACAACTTCAAGTTCATCTCCATTGCTGAGGATGTCAGTGGAATGCCAACTTTGTGTTTGCCTATTAGCGAGGGTGGTATTGGTTTTGACTACAGATTATCCATGGCTATTCCAGACATGTGGATTAAGATTTTGAAGCACTTACTGGATGATGAGTGGGATATGGGTAACATTATCTTCACCTTGACTAATAGAAGACACGGCGAGAAATGTATCAGTTACTGTGAGTCTCATGACCAGGCCTTAGTGGGCGACAAGACCATTGCCTTCTGGCTCATGGACAAGGAGATGTACACTAACATGTCTGTGCTTTCTCCGTTGACTGACATTGTCTCAAGAGGTATTGCTTTGCACAAGATGATTAGATTGTTGACGTTTGCCTTGGGTGGTGAAGGTTACTTGAATTTCGAAGGTAATGAGTTTGGTCATCCAGAATGGTTGGACTTCCCTAGAGAAGGTAATGGAGAGTCCTACCACTACGCCAGACGTCAATTTAACTTAATCCACGACGACTTGTTGCGTTACAAGTTCTTATTCCAGTTCGATTCTGCTATGCTTCACTTGGACACCAAGTACGGAATTTTGTTTGCTCCTCAAGCTTACATATCTTTGAAGCACGAGATCGACAAGGTTGTTGTCTTTGAGAGAAACGGCCTCTTGTTCATTTTTAACTTCCATCCTACAGAGTCGTTTGCGGACTACAAGGTCGGAGTGGAAACTCCTGGAGAGTACCAGATTGTCCTCAACTCTGATGCTGCTGAGTTTGGCGGCTTCGACAGAATTAAAGATGTCACTGAATCGGGCGAGAAGATTGTGTTCCCAACCTCTCCTGAGAACTGGAACAACAGATCTAACGCCCTTTTCATTTACATTCCTAGCAGAACTGCTTTGGTCTTGCAATTGAAAGACAAGGTTGTTCAGTAAGGAACATCAATTAGTCTTCACTTCTTCAATTCGTTAAATGACATAATAAGAAAATTTTATAAATCAGTTTCCGTGTACTACCAGAAGACGCAGCGCAACGTGAGAGAATTGTAATACCCTGCTAGCGAGAATTTTCAACTCGCGATGCTCTTCAGTGCCCTCTTTGATCCATTTTGATGCTTGACGAAGCGAATGCACACTAACTGGCCATATTCTTCTGTTGGAATCATAGGTCTGTAAAATTCCAAGAATATCCCTTGATGTTTTCTCTCTGAGACTTGCAGGGTATTTTGCAAACTCGGGTTCAAGCAAGCTTGCAAATTCAAGATTGATATTTGCATGCAAAGCCTCAACGAGTGCCAATTTTGCAAGCTTGAAATGCAATGCTGCTACAGCCGTGTGTTCATCTTTGAAATAAAGAACAGGATACACACGGTCCTTCGAGCTGGGAATGTGAATTAATGGCTTAAGAAAAACCGGCATCTTGTTGTCGTATTCCTCCAACGACTTCCTCAATTGCTGCCATTGATATAGCCTCTTGTTGGTCTTGTAGGCTTCCTCAGTAATGACATCAGTCAGAAGCATGAAGTCGTTAATTGAACAGTAAATCAGCACGATCTTGTGTTGCCACCAAATCGTGGTTGATCGAGACACCAGCACCGAATAGTAATTATTCAGCGAGTCCTTAATGGTCTTTGGTTCCTCCAGGAAAGCAGTATAACAATTCAAATCGCTAAAGTATTCTGGTTCCAACGCGGACCATACCTTCTCCATCGAGTACATATTAGGCATGTGAAGCTTCTTGGATAAAATCATATCACAGATGAACATGGCCCAGAAACACGTCTCGTAAAAAGGGTTGGACTTAAGCAAGCTCTCGGATCTATTCTTTTTGGACAAAATTGACATGAGAATACTTCCAGCACCCTTGATGTATGTGCTATCCACTGCAACAAAGAAAAGCTCGTAAATACATAAGAGACATGTGCTGAGGAGGCACCTGGCCAAGATTCCACTTTCAGGGTTCTCCACCTCAGGCAGACTCAAGTGAAAACGAATGGATGTCACGGTGCGTTCATAGTATTTGAGAGGACACAAGGGATCTATGGAGTCGGGCTGAGTTCGCTGAAGAATGAGCGAGCTGAGACAGAACATGGAGTTCAATATCATTCGGGACTCATCATAGAGAGCAAGTTCCATAAAGATCTTCTGGAACATATCAATCGACAAAAACACGTCTATGAACACCACAATATTCTCCAGGAACATCTCAAACAACTTCTTTTCCAAGTTGTCAGAAAGCATGCATTCGTAAGTCACTGAGATATCCTCTCTGGCGACCGGGATTCCTAAAACTTCCCTACAATGCTCGTACAACACATCAAGACTTGGCTCACCCACCTCGAATCGAGCCCTTCTCTCCGAGTGAATACGCACATCGTCCAGATCACCCACGATCTTGTTGATTTTGGGCCGCGAATTCTTTTTCGTTTGGGTGGGTTTATATGTTTTCGATTCCACCAACTCTACAGCATTAGCGTTTAGGTCTCCCTGATAATTCGACACCATTTGCGGTTGCGGTTCTGTTGGGGCCCTCTGGGTTCGATGTGGATATGTTTGCTGGAATGGATAATGAGCGCTGTCATTCTGGACCTTCACGGCTCCCATGGGCAGGTAACTGTCCGGAAACATAACTTGTGGCCTGAATTGTGGATACATGTGAGACAGAGGCATATAGTACATCTGAGGCTGAGTATGGAGATGGCCATACTCTAATGGGTAGGCATTGGGGTTTGGGTGGACGGATCGTTGGCCAGCCGGCTGCTGTCCAACAGGTGTATACACAGTAGCCAGATGGACAGGTATATGAGCTTGAGGGGCCTGAGGAGCCTGAGAAGCCACTTTTCTAAGTGGTTCTGGAGCGGGCAGCGAATCATGGGACCGGTAAAAGACACTTGGATCTTGCAGAGGGTCCGAGAAGTGAGGATTGACCACGATGGACGGAATCGGCTGATGGAGCATGTGCAGAGACTGCTGATAGTTTGAGGCCGGAGGCTCCTGCTTGGCTCCAGGTTTTTGGTAGCGTTGTAGTTGAGGCAAGAATGGAGAGATGGAGTGGTTCATGGTTGAGTAGGTACTGGTAGTGAATGACAGTATTGGTTCAATAATTGGTGGCAGTGGTGGTGATGGAATTTGTTAGCAGCAGTAATAGCAACGACTTGAAATAATCAAAGTCAAGTATCGCGCAAGATCTTCTCACCGGATGGGGGGTGTAAGGGAATGATCGTAGGCTAAACATTCCATGTATATGTTCCCGCACCTTCCTACATGAACTGTCCTAGCCAATGTGGTAAAGTGTGATATAGCGAAAGTTTATAGTGGGGATAAGAAACTTTTGGTTTCAGATAGGTCACATACTATGAGATTCATGAAGAGATGTAAATATATCGAGATTTTTGAAGAATTTTGTGCTTTCGATTTTTGACATCAGTTTATGCTTTCTCTCAAAATCTGTCGGTGGCATTGCACAAGTCCGCAGTTGTGTGTGGTACTAGCGGTAGGAAAATACTAATTAAGGATAGAAATAGCGGATGGTAGGAAATAATGTAAAGGCATAGAATTGAATATAGATAGAGGCAGACTCAGCAAAATGCAATTCTGAAATTGATCTAAGGAGACGAATTGTTAGCATAATAAATGAATTGATGGTTAATATGGTGAATGAACTTAGTGACTGATAATGAGAATACCGTGGATAATATTGAGAATTATATAGGAAGTGAAACACATATAATTCACCCAAGAAACTGGCTAAATTATTAAAAATTCACTGAAAATGAAAAGTTTAACTTCTTCTGCTATTCCGCTCAACTTTTTTTTTTTTTTAATTCCCATCAATTTCATGTCCATGCTCTCTCTATACCTCTTCCTTCATCGTACCTCCACATCTCACCTGCGCAACCACCATGGCTGACAAGGAACTCACTGTATTTGTGGTGGAGGCAGGCTCTCATTTATCTCCAAATGCGTACAATTACATGTTTGACTGCTTAGCAGGAAAACTCTTAAAGGGCCTTAAGACCGATTACGTTTCGGTGGTGGTGTTCAACTCACTGGTGACAAACCACGCTCTTGAAGATTCTGGCAAATTCAGAGGCCTCAATGTGTTGGTGGATTTTGAGACACCATCTTATGACCAATTGAAATCAATAAAGAATGCCTTGTCCGACGAGGAGGGCCAAGACCTGGATGCTTGTGACGCGTTCCAGTCACTTATCTTCTCGGTGAGTCTCTTCGAAAAGACAAAGAAAAAGATATTCACGAGGAACATCGTGCTCATCACGGCACGCGACTCGCCTCTTTCATCGTATAAGCCAGAGCTTGCAGGTGCCGTTTCGGGCTTGATCAAGGACTTAAATGTCAATTTGGTGGTGATCGGTGACAACTTCGGCTCTGTTTCCGATACTGAGCAGAAATGGTTCCATATCGCCAGCCAATTCGCATCAAATCATATTTTCAACACTGAGGAGGCGTCAAGAGTGGCCCAGTTGTGTCCGCCTGTCCGGAAGACTCGTCCTATGCCTATCTATAGGGGAGAGCTACGTCTTGGTGCAGACATCACCAAAGTTCTTCGTGACTCCTCCTACATTGCTGAACAGGACATGCTGTGTCTGACATTCCGTGTAGAGGTCTATCCTGCTGCCAAAGCGGAGATCCTGTCTCAGAATGGACACGAGTATTTGGTGGATGGGAATAACGCTGTGCGGGTTGAAAGGAAAACCAATCATTTCATTTGGAAGAGGAACTTTCAAGGCGAGCGGGATAAACATTTAGAGTCCGACGAGATCGATGAGAAAAAATTCGACAAGGTCGACGTCGATGGCCATACGTTCACCCCTGGTTTCAAGTTCTCCAACTTCGACTTAATTGCGTTGGACGAAGATCTCATGGGAGCTGCCAAATTGGAGCTTTCGTCGGAATTCGATATCTTGGGATTCGTAGATGTTGATGATATTCCTCATGCATATCTCACTGATGAGTCTTTCTTTGTTGTGCCAGAGAAAGCCTCGTCGCTGAGGAACCTACTTAACCATGCAGCGTTTGCCCAATCCTTGTATGAGAAGAACTTGGCTCCATTGGCGAGATTCGTCAGGAAGCAGGCTAAAGAGGTTGAGGTGGGGCCCATGTTTCCCGTCAAGGTGAAGAACGGCGATTCATTCTGCTTCTGCTATATTTTCATTCGATTCCCATTTAAAGAAGACGAGAAGATTGGAAAATTTCCCAGCTTGACCAGGAATCCCCCAGCGAAAGCTGAATATGAATCTACGGAGGTTCCAGATGCGGCTTCTATTGATAGATTAATGGAAGATTTTATCGAATCAAAAACATATTGGGAAGCTGATGAAGATGACACTAAAGACATATCTGTTATTGACAATTGCAAGGTTGTTCTCAAGGGAAGTGACTCTTCCAAGCTTTCGTTACCTTCCAAGGCAAGTGGAAGCAATAAATTTCTCTGCTCGTCACCATCAGCCAATAAATTTGCGGTGTACTTGCGGAAGTTACTCATCAAATCACTTCTGGTTGACGATTATGATAAGTTCGTGAATGATCCAGAATTCATCCAACATAACATCCGCGAGGGAGACGACTCGTTCACCAATCTTTTCAATCTTGAGAATATCGCTACCGTTAACTCGAGCTCTAACCCCGATTGGCTATCGAAAATAGCACAAGCTTCGACTTCATCAGGCAAACGCTTGTATAAGCAGCTTGGACTGGAATATGTGCGGAAGGCCGACTTGAAGAAACAAAAAACAAAAAAAGACGCCACTATTTTGCAATCAAAAGGTAACTACGGTGCAGACGAAGGCGAGTACGATGCCGTGCCAGATTTCGATTTTTGATATGTACATGAGTTTTTCAATTTTACCCTACAACTTGAAGAGCTGGTTACGCAAGTCATACTCTCTGTCCTTGGCAGTACGCTTTCTGTTCTTAGAGAGCCCAGTACCGTCGTCACCTAAACTGTTGGTAATTCTTCCGTGAACGGTTGACGCCTTGACTCTTGCCTGCTCGTGTTTTAGTTTGGCCTTGATTTCAGACACATTAGTCTCCAAAATGGCATCCTTGTCAAACAATCCTTTGAACTTGGTGTTTTTGCCCTGTCTCCAATTGTTGACCCAGAACGTGGCCATGCCCAACTCATCGTAGGTGCCATCCTTTCTGAGCTTTTTACGAGTTTTGGCAATGCCGTGCATGAGCTCTTCAATGTTATTGGTGGGATGGTCCAAGTATTCACGGTACTTGCCGCCAGTGGGATCCTGGAGATTCAAAACATATAATAAGTAGTCTGCCTGGATGACCGGGTCAATAAACGACGTATGAACACATCCTACTAGACCCAATGAAAGCATGGTCTCGCTGTCTTTCACTGTAGGTAGAAACACCCCAGGAGTATCGTAGACCAAAATGTCTGGATCTTGGCTTAGCCGGATGATCTCACTGGTGTTTCTGGTGACGCCCGGCTGGCCTCCGGTCTTGGCCACCTTGCGTACTTTTGTCGAGATAGCCTCTGGCAATTGGGAGGTGTAACCTACCGATCTCAAGGTGTTGACTAGCGTCGACTTACCCACATTGGGCATTCCAATGATCATAGTGCGTAGTCCTAGTGGAGGTGGAGGCGTCATGGTCTTATAGTGGTCCTCCACGGCCTGCAAAATCCGTTTGGCGTCGGATTTACTTCTGGCATCGACAAACAAGAACTTCTCGTCTCCATGCCACTTTTTCAACAATGCCGGTTTCAAGACGGAGAGATCCTTCTTGCTGTAGAGAATGAGTTTTTGTTTACGGGCTAAGACCCGGTCAAAAAGGACGTTGGTGGTGGAAATCGGAGCCCGAGAGTCTCGGACTTCAAGTACCAAGTCTACTTGAGGTGCCAAATGTCCAAACTTCGTAAGGGCCTTCTGATGGTGACCCTTGAAGTTTGAAAGCGGTAGAAGAAACTCTGGAAACACTGTGCGTGGGACAAACGACATTGGAATATGTGAATTTGTGTCGAATTATTCAGAGATGAGTTGGTGATGATTAGAGTGTGGAGTCGCAGAAAATCCTCCAAATACCTACTAGTTGGAAAATACACAAAACGACATAAAATAACCATGCCTTTGATCACGTTTTGCGGGTTGCCGTGTTCAGGAAAGACTACTTGGGCCCAAAAATTGAAAAGTGCTCTTGAAGAGAAAATAGCTCAAGCCCAAACACAGAACTTACCTGGTCATAATTACAAGATCATCTATCATTCGGATGAGACGTTGGGAATCTCCCACGATACGTATAAGGACTCCAACAAGGAGAAAAATGCCCGCGGAACACAAATGTCTGCTGTTAAACGAGATCTTTCTAGGTCTACAATCGTCATTCTCGATACTTTATCGTACATTAAAGGTTTCAGATACCAGCTATTCTGTGAGGCCAAAGGCGTGGTGACTCCACACTGTGTTGTTCAGGTGATGAACCCGTTAGCCAAATGCATTGAATGGAACAAAAGTCACCAGAATCCGTGGGATGAAGAGGTGATTGGTCAGCTTGAAATGCGCTTCGAAGAGCCCAATGCCGATTCTCGCTGGGACTCACCTCTTTTCACATTGGTGTCGGACTACGACCAGGAAAAATTGCCCGTGGAGGAAATATGGGATGCCATCGTCTTGAAAAGAGCTCCTCCACCCAATGCAGCCACGTTGGTCAAGCCTACGTCTGGAAATAATTACTTGCAAGAGTTAGACAAGAAGACTCAGGATGTGATTAGTAAGGTCATCCAGCACCAACAACTCAATAGTGTTGGAGGAGACGTGGTGGTGGATGCTGGCCAAAAGCTCACCGTGCATATGCCTGCCAACTCCGTCAGCATTGCACAGCTTCAAAGGATCAGACGAACGTTTGTGAGCTTGAATCGAATGAGAAGCATCGACATCGACAGAATTACCGCCGTTTTCGTTGACTACATGGACCGAAGCTTGAATAGCGACGACTAATAGATGTATGCGGATGTATATTAATGCTAGGTGAACAGTCATGGAACTATAAGGTTGAAACCCAATCGGTCATGTAACCAGTAAGTAAGATTCTCCATCTACTTCTTTCTCTGAGCTTTCCACCTGTAGTGGATGTTTCCCTCTGCGTCTTTCAACTTTCTGCAGTTACCGTCCTTCATGAGCTCCTTGGTCAAACACATGGCATCCTCCACCTCCTTCAACTCCTTCTCTCTCTGCATTCTCTCCTTCAAAAGACGGTACTTATTGAGTTTCTCCTTCTCGAGCTTCTCACGCTCCTCAGCATCAGTGATATCTTCGCGAATGAGCTTGTCGCTGCTTTCGAGCTGATCAAGTCTCAATCTGTTCTCTCTTCTTTCTAACATGGCCACATCAGTGCCGAAGAAATTCTCTGGCTGGAAACTGTTCTTCTCGGCCTCGGAGTCCACAAAAACAGTGTGCTTTCCCTGAGCCTTGAAACCCAACTCGTTCTTGAGCTTGGAAATCTTATGGCTCTCATTGAGTCTCATAGTTCTAACATAGTTAAGGTCCTGTGATTTCAACAACTTAATTTGCGCGGTGGTGAGTTTCTCGTTGGGTCTTTCATGAATAATGATCCCGTCATCATCCGTGCGCTTGTTGACCATGGCATGGTAATATTCATCAGGGTTGTACTGGGCAGCTTTCTGCTTCAAAGCTTTCAATGCCGCCTCTTTCTTGTGGAAGTCTGCTGCACGCAACTTGTAGTCTTTTTTCTTTTCTAGAAGACCATAGCGGGCTCTGTCCAGTGTCTGCGAACGCTCCTTGTGCTGTTTTTTCTGAACATTATGGACAAGTTTAGCCATTTTGGTCAGAGATGAGTAGTTGGTAACTTTTTTATTAGCGATGAGTGAGTGCAGGTAGATGAGATAGAGAGAAGACAGAGATGATAAAGCGAAGAAAGTGAAGAAAGTCAAGAAGAGAACAAATGAAGTAAATTAAGTGATGTCATGTTGAACATTCATGGATTACCGTGTTTTTATTATTTTTTTCTAACTAGGTTCTGCAGCACGAGCACCACAATGTCCCACTACTATAGACTCAATGTAGTTACCTTCTTTTATGACTAAACTCTGCAGTGACCCAAAAAATGAGACGTTAAAATAACATAACGAATAGAGAAAGATGTATACCTATAAATAAAACACTAATTCCAACTCTTAAACCATATTTATTAGCTACAATGTATATAGTCTTCCTGACCAGTACTAGTTTCTACTCTCCACAGGATGTACTGGTGTCAAAAGTCTCCAACAGTATCCAACAGAACTTGTCCATTGATTTCTCCACCATGCTTCGGCTCTTAACTAAAAGTCCATTTGCCCGAGCCCCAAGTGCACTTCCGAGACTCTCCAACTTCCGGTTCAACACGAATATCTCGAAACACACGACAAATGCCGACACAGCTCAAGTAAAGGCAGAATCGCCAGAGATTGAAACTTCAACGGAAGAAATCCCATGGTATCTTCGGGATGACATCACGTCTGACTTGGTGGAAACGAAAAAAATCGAGTTACCTGAAATCCCCACCCATGCTCCTCCACAGGTTGAGGAATTCATTAATCTTTTGGCCCACGACTATGGCATGGACGATCTACTTTTATTCGACATGACGCTGCTTCCAGAGGAGCACGAGTTCAAGGAAACCAACAAAAATATCGACTTTGTGATTATTTCCACGGGTAAATCTGAAAAGCACATCTATAAGGCCGCCAATGAGTTGAGGCTCCACTTGAAACACACATATAATACTGTACCTTTGATTGAAGGTATGGTTTCTAATGCAAAAACGCCAGCCATGAGAAGAAGACTTCTCAGACGCGCCAGAAAGGGTCCACTGGCCACGGACAATGACTATGGCCGTGCTGCCAACAGTTGGGTCATGTGTTCCCACGAGGGAATCGATGTCCATATGCTCACAGGCCCAAGAAGAGAAGACTTGAACTTGGAGTCGTTGTGGTGCGCCCCTGAGGATTTGCACAAGTATACATCAAACCAGACCACCTCTCAGGAGTCAGACAACATTTTCAGCGGCATCAGGCGTTTCCACACCATGACAAATTTCAGAAGACACTATTCGAACAACTCATCCAACTTGGAGGCTTATTTGTATCAGCTTAATAGCAAGGCTGGACAACTTAACACCGATGAGATTACGTTGTTGAAGAATATGTTCGAAGATACGTTCCAGAATGCTTCGCTCCGGGACCATGAAGTGAGATTCCAATTCTGGAAGTCGTTACATTTGGCCAACCCTGAGCTATTTACTTTTCAGGATGCCGAGGATGCCCTTTTGGCCAAGTATGCATCTGTGAATGCACTAACGGACGACTTGTCGCTGCAAAAATTGAACGACGTTGCTGAGTATGCCAAGCTATTGCTTGATACACCCTCCAGAGCTCACGATAAGCCTCTGAGTGATGTAGCCTTGGACAAGCTTTCCAAGTTCATAGCAGCTTTGTACGAGTTCTCGACCGACAAGTTCACACTATCGGGAAACCCCTTGTTGATCCCATTGTTGTGGAGATTGTGCTACCACGAACATCAAAATGTTCGTCAACTTTCACCAGGAACCGTGGATGCGGTGATTCACAGTGGTCAACCAATCGAGGTATGCGAAGCGTCACCATTGATCACTATTGCATCTAAAAATGCCAGAGACGTTCTTTCGCTTGTCGACTATTTCACTCAGAAAGTTGATTTTGGCACTGTTCCTACCTACGCATTGAGTGAACTAATACTATTCACTTACGGAAATGCGTCCAAATGGGGCAAGTTCTGGAATCAGTGGGAAGACATGTGCTTTTCCAAAAGCGTCGAACCAGATGTGGCTGTCGAGAGATGGACAAGGCTCGCAGTGTACTTGAGTTGTCGTGGGGACAAGTCCAGCATGAGATCTTTCCTTTTAAACTACTGGAGCGCCAGCAACTCTGTGGGCGGGTCGTTTGTGAAGGCATTTGAGGCCAACGGAAACACCTTCAATTCAGAGAGGGAATCTTCAGCACTCCGGAGAGCCATTTTGTCAATGGTCAATAGCTTTGATGGAGACCAGACTTTTGATGGCATCCGGAACCAGGTAGAGAGTATTTGTAAATAGTAAGGGAGAGAGAAGAAGTCATTCATGTGAATATAAGAATCAGGGTGTTAATTTCATCTATCTCAGTTCATCTACATAGTATATCTGTGATAGGTACATAATGGACAATTGAATCCATCGAATTCTGGCTTTAAATAACCAAATGGAACTACCTAACTTAATTCAAAATAGAAAGCGAAAAGACAAGCAAGGGAAAAGACAAGCAATAAAAAAAGTGAAAAGAAACTCAGTAGAACTAGAGTTTAACAAATCGCTAGATGCTTTCCTTAAAAAAACCGCCATCCAATTTTCCATCGTCTCACAGATCTTCCCCAACCATACTTTCGCGTATAGTTAACTTCGCGTATAGTTAACTTCGCGTACAGTTAACTTCATACCTACGCGTACTCTTCCCATGTCCATCCAAGAGCAATTGCTAGACCACAAAAAACTAATAAAGGAATGGGAAAAGCTGTTCTTTGCAGAAAATGGTAGAATTCCTGACAAAGCTGACGTCAAAGCCAACAAGGACATTCGCAAGGCTTACAAGACTTATAACCATCTAAAAGAGAAGATCAAACGACAAGCGGTTGGAATCTTGGACAAAAGGGACGATGGCAAGGAAAAGGGGAAAAAAAATTACTCGAAAGTTGCCGATGCCCCCATAATCACCAAACACCAGCTTCTTAATGTGTCTATTGACCTAACAGAAGATGAAGATGAAGGCATTGACGAAACCATTGCAAATGCGGAGTTAGGGCCTACTCCGCAGGCCAATGGAAAGGTTCTCTCTATATTTGACATGATAATGAGTCCTCCGGACTCGTCGCCGCTCAAACAGAAAAAATATTCCATTGATCACTTCTCGTCTCCTACAAAGGCTCCAAACTCTCAACAGGAGTTCAAAACACCCACCAGAGCTGCACTGAGAATTCAATTCACATCATTGACGCCAAGGGGATCAAATGGAAAACCCAGTCTTATGGCAAAACTTCGAGAGGCATCGTCACCGCAAAAATCAAACAACAAGGAGATTTTGGGAACCCCTACGAAAACAACAGAGAATGTAGTGGAGACGCCATTTTATTTGGGCAAAATAAACAACAAGTTTCTGTTCCGGGACTCTGCGGGTGCTTCGCCGGTTGATATAACCACCCCCACGAAATCTTCCCCAGCTATAGAGTTCCAAGTCTCTCCCTCACCATTGAAACCCCAACGGATGATTTCGTTTGGAAGTACGCGTTCTGTATCGGAGATATTTAACGATAACCAGAGTTTTAATATTGAGGATTTTGAGGATCAGAAGATTGAGATCGAAAAGGAACTACAGCTCATGGAGGAGGAGCTTGCAGATGATGAGGCAGAGCTAATTCCTCAATCTCGGAAACGAAAGGTCCTCACACAAAAGAGAACAACCAGAAGATGGAAAATTAAGCCCAATGCGCCGTTGGACACGGAGGATGCATTTGAAGGCAAAGATATTCATGAGGAGTTGAAAAAGCTTGACGAGACAGAACGCAAGAAGCACGCCTTGTATATGGAAGGAGCAAAGAACGATAAAGAGGTAGAGGAAAAAGACGAAGAAGAGGAAGAAGAAGAAGAAGAGCAGGCACCTGTGTTGAAGAAGGTGGCAGGACCGAGAAGCGGAAAACCCAAGCCAATCAGCAATAATTTCCAGAGATTGAAGATCAACGATCCACGTTCGAAGAGGTTCAAACAGCGCATGAGAAGAAGATAGGAGTGTGAATGTCAAACCCCAAATTCCCGGGAGGAATCTTATAGATGAGCATTCTGGCAGAACACATACATCATGTATTATAGTCTATGAATTGTAGTTTAATTTTTCCATGCTTTCATTATGCATCCAGGCAAGATCAAGAAGGCAACGATGCAACGAGCTGATCAGGATCAGAAATCCCCAACTGCACTCGACTAATCGTCGGAAGTTCGGGTAGTTTGCTTTTAGAACCTCTATCTCCCATATACACTGGTCTCTCCCACTTATCCTGTTCTTTCGTGTAATCCCACGTGTTCTTGGCCAACGCCAACTCCAGATCCAACTTCTCTTGCTTGATGAGACCGTTCAACTCTTCAATCTCTGCCTCTTCTTCAGGAATATCGTCCGATGCCACCAATTTCTCCACCATCTTGACCTTTCCATCCTTAATGACCATTTCTACCACCTTTTTCTGGCGTCCCGTTCTAGCCTTCTCTTGCAGCTCTATCTTTCGAAGCTGTTTTTGCTGTTTTTTCAATTGCAATGCACGTTCTACCGGAGAAAGCCACATGCTTCCACTGGAAACACTGGGCATCTCAAAATCCGACGCATTGTCAATGATTCTCGTACGCTCAGCGCCGGTGGCCTGGAAATTGAGCAAGGTTTCAAGTCTTTCCTGCGCTTTCAAGAGATCTGGATTGATATCCTTTGTTCTTTCGTAGTGCTCAAACTCTTGCATCTGCTCTTCGATCTCTTTCTCTTCTTCTGCCTGACGTTCTTTCTCTTCTCTCAATTTTCTCGCTTCTTCCTCCATTTTTTGCAATGCCTTCTCTTGATCCTTCCAAAGGTTTCCTCCAGGAGTCATCGCGTATTTGATCTTCGTAGGCTTGAGCTTGGATGGCTGCGCTTGCACCTGCTTATCCTGAACATGTGACAGCTTTGTCTGTAGAAGATCCTTTTCAGATCTCAAGATCTTAATGATTTCTATTCTCTCCTTTTCAGACAAAAGTTCGTTTCCACAGGAAGAACACGGCTGGAGCCCTTCTTTTGAACATATGATCTTACCACAGTTAAGACAATTAGGAGCAACCTCAAATAGAGGATGTTTCGTTGCCATACAGTTGCAAACCCTCCTGACGGTACTTGAATCGGCCAAACTGGACTGTTCCAATGCGTTTTCGACCTCGAGCTCATTGAGCGCAGCCTCAATGTCCTTGAGATTATCGAGATTCTTCTTTTTCGTCTTTTTGGCCTGTTGGCCCGTGATTCTATTAGAAGGCTTCAAGTCTGCAAGCTCAGAAATCGTTGTCGATGCCTTATTTCCCAGTAGTCTCGCTTTGGACTTTTGCACTGAAGCCGTCGGCGTTGATGTCCATGCTTTTGTCAGCTTTCCCTTTGTTTCATTGGCTAAGGCTTGTTTTGTAGCCGCAGCCTTTGCAGCGGTTTCTTCCTTTTTCTTCTTCTCTTCATTGGCAAGTCTTTGCACAGCAGCATCATCCTCTTCCTTTTTGAGTCGAAGGAACGTGGTGACTACCTTGTAACTAGCCTCACTATGGCCTAGCAAGTCTAGAAGATGAGTTTCGACCTCATAGTCGGGCAAGGAAAGGGTGTAAGTGACCATTTCCGAAATCATTTCTTTCTCTAAAGGAATTATATCACCTATAGCATTAACCGCATAGCTGCGAAGCTTTTCGTAGGCCATGGCGATGAATAGTTCTTGATACTATGACTTCTGATTCTTTTATACACAAGTCACGTGACAACGATGATTCATTTTTCTGGATTGGGTAATGATGGTCGAAAAATCGGTGATCAGAAGAGAAAATTAGCTCATTTGGATACTGATAGTGGAAGAATTAGAATGATGATCTCCGGGATGTATACGATCATGAATAGTATGAATCATTGAGGCAGATATTCAAGGAAGAGGTTATGCTACTTTGGGGGAGACTTAAAGAGTTTTGTAAAGAAGAAAGAACATTATGTATACTTTTTATTATCTATCCTTAAATACTTGGCCTGCAACATTATGAAATGTAGTTATGTTTATCAGTAAATGTTATCGGTATAAAAGCATCCTTCATATAGACTAACTTCATCATTTTAATTACTGATCATCAAAGTTCTTCAATGTATTGAGAAGACGTAATAATTGCATGTTCTATCCACAACTCCAAATTGAAAGCTGAAAGTAATCACCTGTTCGTTTAATCTTTCCTTCCTAAATCCCCTCATCGTACCAGATAACACCTCCCATATCTTCAAGGTCTGCACAAAGCGATACTCACTTATACCTACTGATGGATCTTGACAATAAACAGAAGGATATTGTTAAGCTAAAGAATGAGCTCCGAGAGAAGCTTCTTCGAAGGAAACTAGCCAAGAATAGCGAGGTGCGACTAGGGTTTGGCGGACGAGTGATTCTCCCGAGTGAGCTAGGTGAGCAGACCATACCAGACCATGCTTTGCCAAAGGAAGACCGCAGTATACTGAGTGGTATAACAGATGCTACAAGTGACTCTAGAATACAAGGAATTACCGAGATCTCAAAGGAAGGAACAATTGGGGGATTAAATGTTGTCAAACATTCAGAACATGAAATTCAAGATGAAAGTCCAACACAACTAACCAAGATTAGTGAAGGTGGATACTCTGAATTCAAGCAGGAGTATTCTAATAACACTCCACAGCCAGAGTTCATTCTCGATGACCAAAGGAAAGTTCTCATGACTCCCAAAGCTTACAAGGCTAAGTTGAAACGCATGAGAAAGGCTCAGGAAGATACAGCTGCACTTAAAGAGCAGAAATTACTCAGGCTCAAAGCTCAACAGAAAGCACAAAGACTTTCAAAGAACAAAACCAAGTACGACAATTGCGATCGTGTACTCATCAACGATGTAGTCTATGCGGTGGCCGATAACGGCATCACTCTAGCGCCTTTACTGGATCCCGATTGCGAGAAGTCAGAGTATTTGGTGTGGAATAATTGGAGATACTCACGAAATAGGTATGGAGTATTGAAACGGAATGTGCGGACCAAAAGCGGGCCCCAATGCCGATACTTCTCTAGAACAGGAATATGCCAGAAAGGCATTCATTGTCGGTATGTTCACGACATGAACCGGGTGATGCTCTGTCGGCAGTTTGTGGTTGGGAAATGTGACCATGAATGTATCTATTCACATGAGCGAACAGAGTTTAATACGCCCATTTGTCGTTTCCACTTGGAGGGAAAGTGCCTGAATTCTCAATGTCGATATATTCATCGAATACCTCGCCATGCTCAAGATAAGACATACAGTGTATGGACATGCCGGCCATTTGCTGTAGGAGGGTGGTGCTTGCGAGGTTCTATGTGTCCGTTTCTACATTTATACAACTGTCCTGATTTTGAGGAGGTAGGTGTTTGCCCACGAGGCAAAAGCTGCTCGTTAGCACATATCATCACAAAGCGTATCCAGGAATTGATGGCTACACCTCAAGACACCAGTGGGGTGGTTGTTGCGCGAGACACCGACACAAAGAAGTTGATTAACAGTTATACGGTGGAGCCTTCATTGCTTTTTGTGAAACCGGAGACATCGAGTTTCTACATAGACCAAGGAGAGGACGAGGCTGATGATTCCCAGTTGGTGATTCATTTGGGTACTAGCGAAGGTGAAGAGGGGGACGAGGACGAGGAGGGGGAGCGAAGTAGGCTTGTACTGGCTGAAAAGGGGGAAATTGGGAATGAAGAGAGGCTGGAGATGGAAGACTGGAAGTTGGAGATGGTGAGTGGCATGTCAAATGAAAAAGAGGAAGATAATGATGGAGGTAAGGTCGAAGTTGATGGAAAAATATGACTTAAGAGATGGGAAAATGTGTGATGTAAATATTGGTTAATAGACAATTGTATATATAATGATGAACATATCAATTTGACAGTTCATATGGATGAGATAACCCATATTAACCTATATGTTCAATGAAACTACAATTTCATCACTGATCAGTAAACCTTTTTCTTTCTCTTGGAACGAAGTACATCGTCCGTGTTTTATTTAAACTACATTTGCAACAGGTGGTTAACATTCTGTTTATCACAAAGAATTAACAAATCTCATTAGGTTGAGTCTACCAAGACAGTCTTTTAACGCTGTCTGAGAAGATGATTGAAGATATCATTCCTTAGAATACTTTGTATCATAGCTTAGAAAAAATTTCCCCAGTAAAGACTTCCACCTGAAATTGTTCTTTTTGACTTTAATATTTCAATTGTCTCTATATTCTATATAATTCACCAGCTTTGATTCTTCGCAGTCCCCAAACATCAATAAGATAGGTCATAGGAATATATGGAGCAGAGATTTGACAACAAAGAGGAAAAGAAAAGTTCTTGAACGTTAAATCACGAATAGAAATCATAAATAGATATCGTAAATAGAGAAGTTGTCCAATTTATCCTCGAAATTTAGAAATCATAGAAAGTCTCCAGAATACACTATACTTTGGAAACCTGTAGACAAATGGCTGCAAAAAGTGTTCCCCGGATTATATAACATCCAATGCCCGCATTTGTGGATTTCCCATCCTTAATACCCCAATTCTTTCTCGGACCAATTCTTTCTTGAGCCAATGCTTCTCTCTGATATTTCGCCCGCATTGGACTCCGATTCCCTTCAGAAATCATTCTGTGCCATCAGTGGCCTCGGGTTCGGCAGTTTTGGGTTCGCCATATTGGCCAAGTCCAAGAAGAGCTTGTGTATGTATCTTTTGAATAATCTGCGTAAGAAAGGCACTATGTTGGAGCCCGTGGCAAGGAAACATAGCTCGAACTTGTATGCCAACGGGCTCGTAGCTATCAAGGTCATGAAATCCGTGTTCAATAAGCCTTCCGACTATCTACGCGTCAACGAGATCAAGTTCATTCTCTCCGTTCCCTCACACGAGAATTTGCTCCAGATTTTCAATCTCTTCATTGACAAATACAACGGTAGACTTAACATAGTAATGGAGCCCATGGATCAGAACCTCTATCAATTCATCCAGAAGAATCAGGACCGTCCAATCCCCAAATGGATCATTAAGAGCATTTTGGCCCAGCTTTTGAATGCTATCCGCCATATTCATGCCAATGGCTTCTTCCATCGTGATGTCAAGCCAGAAAATATCTTGGTGTCGTTGTCAAGCAATTATTATGGGGGAAGACTGATGATTCCTCCTGACAGGGAGAAGGATCTCTACGTGGTGAAACTTTGTGACTATGGACTTGCTCGTCACTCCTCGAATATGCGGGATCTCACCCCCTACGTCTCCACACGTTGGTACCGGGCACCCGAGATTCTATTGCGCCTGCAGAATTACTCATTCCCAATTGATATTTGGGCGTTTGGATGTGTGGCTGTAGAATTGGCTAATCGATATCCATTGTTTTGCGGCAAGAATGAATCTGAACAGCTTTGGGAGATTCTTAAGGTTCTCGGACATCCATTGAATCCCACGAAAGACGATATTGGGGGAAAATGGTCTGAGGGAGTATACTTGGCTAATGACCTCGGTTTCGTGCTACCGTTCACCTTGAGTTGCTCCATAAGCGATATCTTATCGCCCAATCATAATGGCGATTTGGGTGACGCAATCAAATCTTGCTTTTTGTGGGATCCAACTTTGCGTCCAACAGCAATTGATTTGTGCAAGAAAGAATTCTTTCACGACTCAATTTTGTCTCAAGAAGCAGCTATAGGGCTGACAGCTAATCTGTCACTACATATTATTGACTCCGATTTTGAGTCAAATTTGAACTATGTTGAAGATTGCCGAAGCGAGGGTACTTTTGGCCATGGCCACAGTTACAATCATATTGTCCAGGATGTTTATAGTGATCCGATTGTTCCATTACATGCTGATGAATTCACATACAACAGTTCTAAAAACGAAATGGAGGGTACACTCGAGGCCAGTTATTTCGAGAAGTTCACTACATTAGGCGACGACTTAATACCAGATAAACTGACTCAAACAGAAGAACAGTTGGTGAGACTCTTCGAAGTCGACTCAATAAGCGATAGTGACTCACTCCAGAATTCAATCCGTGGCCTGCTGGGAAACCTCAAAATATCTCCTGTGGTCAGTTGAAAAAAGATGGGTTAGGATATTTGGTGACCCACTTTGCGATGACCTATGACCTGATCGTACTAAACGGTTTTACGTGCCACCATTGTAAAATCTTTGCTGTTGATGGCTACCTGTCCCAAATAAATTTCTGCATCAATCATCGGCAAATGGCAAAATTTGCACCCAACAATTAGCCGGGTTAAGTTCAATGGCCACCAGTCGTAATTACCCCACATGGATGAAGGCGCCGCTCGCCTTCCTATCACGGCATGTCCGCTCGGTGTATGCAGATAAGCTTGCCTCTTTAAAAGAGTGTGTGACTCCAAAACTCTTGAGTACAACCATGTGTATCTTGTTCACGACAACAGAACATCCAGATTATCCGTTCATTCTCTTGTCCAATAGAGACGAGTTTTTTGCTCGTAAGACAGAACTTGCTCGGCTTCGAACCCTGGCAAATGGCACCCAAGTAGTGAGTCCTCTCGATCTAGGCAGGCCAGAACATGGCTCTTGGATAGGAATCACTCCACAAGGGAAAGTAGCCGTTCTACTCAACTTTAGAGAGCGCAGCCAGTACTTGAGTGAAATATCCAGAGGACTTTTACCACTTGAGTATTTAACATCAAAACTTCTGGACTCTGAATGGGTTTCCACTCTCGAAGACCGTTTGTCCCAAAATTCTGTTGGTGGAAAACCTGTGACCTTGGAGAACGTCGGAGGGTTCTCTTTGGTGTATGGAAAACTCGAAGTTGATCCTGAAACAGGCAGAATAAAGCCCCTTAATATTATGAGCAATCGCGGAGACTCTGGTCGGCTTCATTCGACCATAGTAGATGGTGATGACTTACACAAAGAGATTGCAGCACAGGAAACATTTGGGCTCTCTAACTCGTTATATTACGTGCCATGGAAGAAAGTTGAACTTGGTACTTCATTGGTATCTTCCATGGTTGCATCATCTATACAACATCATTATTCGCTTGATGAGATTGTCGAATCTTGTTTTGAGATCCTCTCCACCGACACATACGACTCTGAAATAAGGAAAAAAGGCACATTCCCTGAAGAACTAGAGGAATTGAGAAACTCCATTTTTATCCCGCCCTTGGAATCACATTACGATCTTCTGAAAATGCCACCTACTATAGGCAAATACTACGGCACGAGAACACAAACGGTGATTGTGCTTCATAAGTCGGGATCATTGCATTATTACGAGAAAGATCTCCATACTGATGACAGCGAAATGGTCAAGGTCAGATCTCACCACTTCAAATTCGACACGACCGTTTACGACTAGGAACTAGCTTCTAAGCTTTAGCAATTCTCCGTCATTTTTCCGTCATTTTTCGCGCGCCATGTCTGGAGGTCTGGCATGAGATCCAAAGATGTCTCGTCAACTATAGCTTAGAAGTAATGCCCATCACTACGAACCCAAAATATCCTCTAACTTCAGAGTACTACCGACCCTCATACCCAGAATCCAAAGATGCACCACTTCTTGTTTTTATTCCGGGAAATCCTGGCCTAATTGACTACTACGTTACGTTTTTGGATATAATTGCTGAACAGTATCCGAAGTACGCCATCTTGGCCATTTCTCATGCGGGATACCAGACTTCTGGCGATTTCCTTACTGCTGGAAACACTGGAGACCAAACTTACTACGATCTCGACTACCAAGTCACCCACAAAGTGAAGATCTTGAAGGATCAAATTTTGAGTGGCCACAGCAACATCTCTATTCTCTGTCACTCGGTGGGAGGATACATAACACAGAGATTGGTGAGAGCGCTTCTTAAGGATCAGGAGGTTAAGGATTTGGTGCAATTCGAGTTCATTGGCCTTATTTGTCCCACAATTGTCGACATAGCTAAGTCGCTGTCAGGCCAATTCTTTGGACGACTCTTTTCTATTCTTCCACTAGTACAGACATGTGTTTACCTTGTTATGATCCTTCAATTCATTCTTCCAGATGCACTTGCGAAGTATATCATCCGTAACTTTGTGATTGCACGTCCAAAACTCACAGATGATAAGCTGATGGAATCGTGGAGCAACTCGTTAGATGCCACCCATAAGATTTACCGGTCAAAGCGCATAATCTTTCAGGCGCTTACTTTGGCAAAAGACGAACTCAAGTACATCCACCGTGACGATGACTACAACGACTGGTTTTTCCACCAACTTCCGGAGCAGTACGGGACCAAAGTGTGGTCATTTTTTGCACATCTGGATTATTGGGTCCATGACAACACAAGAGATTATATATTATCACGTTACCATGATCTGGAGAACGAGTTGGTACATTTTGAAGTGGGGGACATGGACAATGGAGATGTGCGAGCAATTACGCATAGTTTCTGCATTGACCAAAGCGTGGAGTTTGCCGAAATAACATGCGAGGCTCTCGCAAGAAAATAGATAACGCTGAGTCACGGATGCATTTAGTCATGGATGAGTTGAGTCATTTAATGTGGTGGAAGCAGAGTCTTGAATGAGGGCAAATTGGCTAAGCATTGGATAAGATCAAGAAATGGACTGAAGGACGTATTAAAGACCAAGAATTAAAAATGAGCTAAAAATGAAGAATATGAAAGTGAAATGTTTAATGAAGTACGACTACTCTCGAGAATCTAATATCTACTTTCAATGATTCACAATATGAGGACCTAGGGTTGTCAAGAAAAATTTGAGAATAGTAGTTGCACCCAACGGCGGACCACATGCAAACTATTGGGTGCTACTTTGACGCAAGCCCGTCTGTCTGCGGCTCACAATCTCACTTGTGATAGGCAGAAGGTCGTTTTGATAAGGTATACTTGTTAAAATTGACTCCGAGTCAACACTGTATGCCGTCGGTCATCATGACTCGTCTGACTCAGGGCGACTCAGAGTGCACACAAGAAGCGAAATTTGGGTAAAGACCGAATATTTCTAACCATTCTTCTCTTTTTTTGGGACCAAGCAATTATTATTTAATAGGACCTATCGCCGCTTCTCAATTTAATAAGTTTCTCTACATGTCTGAATTTCAGAAGTCTCTTGCCTCCGACACGCAAGACTTGTCGGACTCTAGGTCAGACGGAAAATCTGATCCTAAGGTTGACCTCAACGAAGACAGCGTCTCTTCCCAAGACGTTGGTGCCTCACAAAAAGAGCTTGACCGTATCTACAGAAAGCTCGACCGCAGAATCATTCCTGCGCTCTGGTGTCTCTACTTCTTGACCTCGTTTGGCTCCAGCGTCTATGGAGTCACCTTGACTATGAATAGAGCCTCCGGCCATTCGTTGAAACAACAGCTTGGTTTGACTGCCAAGCAGCTTTCTACTGCATCTGCACTTTATTACGTCGGCTACATTCTCTTTGATGTTCCTGCCAATTTGATTATGACTAAAGTTAGCCCTCAGTCTTGGTTGGCCAGAATTGTCATCACCGTGGGTGTTGTGTACACCTGCTACCACGCATTGTCATCCCCCGGTGCACTCATTGCCTGCCGTTTCATCTCTGGTGTCGTTGGTGCCGGAACTTGGCCAGGAATGTCTTACTATGTGTCGTTGTGGTACCCTAATGAAAGACTGACAAGACGTATTGGTTACTACTTCACTGCTGCACAGCTTTCTGCCTCTGCTGCTGGTTTAGTCAGTGCTGGGTTCCAGAAAATGGACGGTACTAGAGGGTACACTGGCTGGCAGTGGATGTACTTGGTCTATGGGTGTATTACCATCACCGTGGGTATTTCGCTTCTTTGGTGGCTTCCCGATAGGCCATTTAAGACCAACAAAGAACATAATAACGCTATTCTGCGTTTCTACACACGGTATGTCACTCCAACGCACCCTCTCAACGAAATGGAGAGGGAGATCCATAGAAAGGACATCGAACACCGTTACGTTCTTCTCAAATGGACAATGAAGGATGTGTTGGCTATTCTCACCGACTTGAGACTCTGGCCAATCACTATAATGTACTTTGGAGTTGTGGGTACCGGATTTGGTTTGGCTGTCTTTGGTTCCACTATCATTGCTGCTAACAACCCTGGCCTTTCGTCCATCAATGTGTCACTCTTGTACGCACCCATCTGGTTGTTTGATTTGGCTGGAATTTTGATCATTACGCCCTTTGCTGACAAGTTCAAGCGTTTCCGTGCTGCATTTTTCAGTGGAGCTTGTGTAATTATCATGGTAGGTATGTTTGTGACGACATTTGCTAAAGGGTCATGGAACAGATACGGCGGGTTGCTTATTGCTGGATTTGGTCTTGGACCTACTGTCCCTATCTGTATGTCGTGGTCAGCCGAGATCTTTGGACCTCGTTATGGAGATGTTGGAACTGCAGTGAGTGCAGCCATTGTTTCTGGATTGGGAAACTTGGGATCTGTCACCGCCACATATGCTTTGTACAGTGGGTGGCCCTCTGATGCCAAGAGACTCTACAGGAACTCCAATATGGTTCTTGTGGGTATGTTGGGAATCAGTATTGTTGCGTCTGGAGTTTGTCACTTGATCAGGGACAAGATCCGTCAACAATAGTAAGGCGAAGTATGTAATAAGTAATAACTAAGAATAATGACATGAAAAGTGTATAGAGTGGTGGAGTGAAGTAGAGAGGATTATTTAGATGAGGATTAGACTATGTAGGTAAAGATCTGGCGTTTTATATGATGAGGCTTTCGATGTAGGTAGCTGATTAACTGTAGAATATTAGAAGCAAAATAAAATCTTCCACAATCAGAAAGATACAAAATGATACAGCTAACTTTCAATGTACAAGCTATAATCCCATTGTTTTCATGTTTTTCTCATTATCCACTATCAATTCGCATGCTGCTCTGATCATATTTATTGCTTTTTCACGAAATCATACAAAGCAAACGCAAAACAGCCAAGCCGATAAAACCAATTAAAACCAATTGGATCTTCCAAAAATTTTATAAAATTGACTAATGCCGTCTCTTCGTGTCACCCATAGACCCTTTCAAAAAGCCTCATCTCTCCTATCCAAACCTCCGGCCTGCGTCTCAAAACTTTCAACTCTACACACTACATCTCATCTCATCACCTACTCTACCTCTTTTTCCCAATCATGTCTGCCACTGATAAAGCCGGCTTGCCCTTCACGGAGCAGCACTACTTCTCCTCATATGACCACTTCGGCATCCATGAGGAGATGCTCAAGGACACTAGCAGAACGTTGGCGTACAGATCGGCCATGTACAAGAACAAGCATTTGTTTAAGGACAAGATTGTTTTGGATGTGGGATGTGGAACAGGTATTTTGTCCATGTTTGCTGCCAAGGCTGGCGCTAAGCACGTTTACTCGGTGGACATGTCCAACATCATTGAGAAGGCCCGTGAGATTGTGAGTCTCAATGGCTTCGATGACAAAATCACCTTGTTGCAAGGTAAATTGGAGGACATTAAGTTGCCTGTGGACTCCGTGGACATCATTGTATCTGAATGGATGGGATACTTCTTGTTGTACGAGTCCATGTTGGATACTGTGTTGTATGCCAGAGACAAGTACTTGGTTGAAGGTGGTTTGATCTTGCCAGACAAGTGCTCTATGTCCATTGCTGGTATCGAGGATGGCCAGTACAAGGATGACAAGATTCACTTCTGGGAGGATGTTTACGGCTTTGACTACTCTCCTTTCATCAAGGTGGCCATGGTGGAGCCTTTGGTGGATACCGTGGACAACAACTCATTGGTGACCGCTCCATATAAGTTTTTCGAGTTCGACATCAACACTGTGACCAAGGAGGAGTTGTCTTTCCACTCTAGCTTCGAGTTGGAGGCCTTGGACAACGACTTGTGCCATGCATACATTGTTTGGTTCGACTGTGACTTCCCAGGTGACGAGAAGGTGACTTTACCTACTGGTCCAATGAACCACTACACACATTGGAAGCAGACTGTGTTCTACATGGACCAGGTGCTCGACTTGAAGAAGGGAGACACCATCAAGGGTACCATTGCTTCCAGACCTAACAAGGTGAACCCACGTGAGGTGGATGTAGAGATTGAGTGGGATCTCCAAACCCAGACAAAGGATAAGTCCAGAGAGCAGAAGGGTAAGTACAATTACTTTATGCGTTAAACAGCTGAAAGCTCAGACGAGAAGAGCGGGCAAAACGCGCAAAAGAGAACTCCAAAAGAGAGAATGTCCCTATTTTCTCTATGTATCACTAGTTTCGCATCTACATTTCATAAATTATCGATTAGTCTTCAGTATAATTACTTCATAGATCAATGGCATCAAAATGGACAAAGAAATAAAAAAGAGGCTCTGACATCAAATTTAAATTAAGAATGATCATTCTTTTTCACTTCATCTCATTATTGTCCCCTTTGCCACTGTTATTTTATATCTACATTTGTAAGCCAGAGTAGTGCATATCTATATGTTCCGAACTGTTTTAAGAATTCCAGTTGCTACAACCAGAACTTTCATCAGAACAATGTCAAAGTCTGAACAAGAGTGGCAGGCTATTTTGTCTCCCGAACAGTTTCGGGTTCTCAGACAACTGGGTACTGAGGCTCCCAATACCGGAGAATACAATAAGACTCCTCCAGGACCTGGAGTATATGAGTGTGTTGCATGCCAGCAACCATTGTACAAGGCTCTGACCAAATTTGATTCCAATTGCGGATGGCCAGCATTCTACGACGCCATTCCAGGTGCTTTGGTTATCCATGAGGATCGGTCGTTTGGAATGTTACGGACAGAAATGAGATGTTCCAAGTGCAACGGCCATTTGGGCCATATTTTCAAAGGTGAAGGTTACAACACGCCTACGGACGAGAGACACTGTGTGAATAGTGTTTGTTTAAAGTTGAGGCAGGAATAAGTATTTATGAATTGATGTTTTATTGAGCATATGATCAATGTCCCATAATTGAATTGTCATACTACAAAGTAGAACAGTCTGATGGTCTTTACAACAAGAAAGGAACAAAGACAGCCCTCTTCAACTTCTTGAAGTCGTCACCGAATGTACGTAAGTACTTCTTCTTTCTTGCAGCAGCCCAAAGATACATCTGACCGGTACCTACAGCAAAGAACAACCAAGCAGACCAATTGCCCACTAAAATGGAGAAGAACAACCAGCCCAATGACTCGAAAGTGTAGTTGGGACAGACCAACAAGTCAAAACCGTAGCCCTTAGGGATTACGTATGCCTTGGAATCCGCTGTTCTCAATCCAGCCAACTTGACGTGGCAAAGATAGTTGGACACTTCAGCATACAACCATCCACCCACTAATGCATAGTTCACGACAGAAGAGAACGAGTTCACATGGAATAAGAATTTCCAAACTGGTCCAGAATTAGCCAATTGTGACACGTCTGGAGCATACACGAAAACAGACAACAAAAGTCCTGACAAGATCCAGTAATGGCCGGAGTTCTTGAACAAGTTGAACAAGGGCATGGTAGCATTCGAGAAACGGTGAACGAAAACGGTCTCGTACTCTCTCTTGAGAAAATGGAGCAACACGAGGTAGTAGGCAAGCGTCTGGGTCTGGTTCTGGGGCACCTGCTTGTACTTGACCAAGTAAGTGTGGATGAGTACTTGGATTAAAATTGGACCGAGGTATTCCAAGATAAACACGGTCTGGTAACCAATCTGAGGGCCCAAATCCTTCGCAAACAACTCAATGCCACCCAGCAATTCCTGGGCACTGAAATAATCCGACAAGGATTTGGTATTGTCCAAAGGAACCTGACGGTTCTCCTTTTGGTAGGTGAGTCTGACTCTGTTAGTGTTCAACTTGCTTTTAGCGGCCACTCTCTGGATGAGAGAGGAAACCGAAAGCGAGGAGACGTCCTCACTGAGAGCTTTGATCGATCTCGATCTTGGGTTGATGGAGACAGAAGCCATTTTAGGGTAGCAAACAGTGCTTATGTATGGATGGATGTTATATATAGAGTCGTGCGACAGACAGTTACCGGGGAATACAAGGAATAATGGAAAAAGGAAGAGACGGGTATCTTGAGGTGGGAATCTGGCTAGCTAGAAGAATAGAAGAGTAGAGCAATGGAAATTAGATTTCAGAATTCATACGGATTAGGAATGAGGGTTTAGATATATCATGGAGTTTCAATTTTGTAAATGTCTCTATGGCTGCGAAAGAGGTTAAAGAGAATAGAAGAGATGGCTGGTACAGATACTTGTATATGGAGTTTGTACTTCTGGAAAGCTCACAATTAACTGGATTAGTCGGTTACGGTCGAAATAGCCATATATATATATAGTTCATCATGGTGAAGCACATATGGAGATAAGATTGGGCCATGTTTCTGAAACTGAATCCGTCGAAGATAACCGTCCACTAATTCCAAACTTGCTGAAACGAGTCTTTAACAAGTTCCCGATATCAATGGATACATTAGGTCATCATGACCAGCAGACCATACAGTCAGTACGTAGGATTGAAAAATTTGGAGCTAAAGTAGATATTTCACACTACAGGAAGACAATCCAATCTTCTGTGACTCCATACAACATATCTATATTTACTACTTTCTGATTTCTACCTCCTTCTTCAGGTTTTCATTTCAGTTTCTAGTTCTCCACCATCTGATATCCGATTCGAAGCCCGCGCACTTCTCTACATCAAGATCGATGGAGTTCTTGCTTCCACGCATAAAGCACCAAAACAAATTTATTCCACGAAGCTCAGAAGTCAACAAATGGTTTTCAATAAATAGCCATTATACTTATCACACCAACAAATGTTAACATGGGTTCAACATTCTGGCCCCAGACCTTCATAGCATGATATGGCACAAAACAGGGCCAGATTTCTCCAAATTTGGACACAGTAACCTCCACCAAGTAATAAACATCTACATAGTTATCAAATGACTGAATATCACTTCAAAATTAAACTCCTACCATACTATTCATGACAGCAACGATGAAAACTTCCTGCACATGAGCCACAATGCTAGAACGTTCCGTGGAGACATCACGTGACCCGCGATTGATAGCCACCGAAAAGAAATCAGTCACCACTCCGATTATCTACAACTTTTCTTTCTCAAAATGTCTGATTGGGATACTGTTACTGTTATTGGCCAGAAAGCCCGTGTAGGCGGTGGCGGTCCAAGAGAGCGTGTTGCTCGTACTGCTGGTGAGTTGAATGCCGCCAGAAGATCTGGTGCTGTTTTGGGTACCGAGAAGAAATACGGAACTACCAACACCAAGAGCAACCCTGAGGGTCAGCGGTTGACTAAGTTGGACAACACCGACGACATCGTCGCAGTCAAGAAGGTGGATGTCTCTGTTGGCAAAGCTATCCAGCAGGCCAGACAGGAGAAGAAGTTCACGCAGAAGGATTTGGCCACTAAGGTGAACGAGAAGCCACAGGTTATCAACGACTACGAAGCAGGTCGTGCTGTCCCTAACCAGCAGTTGTTAGGTAAGTTGGAGAGAGCATTGGGTGTGAAGTTGAGAGGAAAGAACATTGGCGAGCCATTGTTTGCTAAGAAGAAGTGATAGAGGGAGAATGGAAATAAATCAAGACGCTACGACCCCCGCTTTTTAATTGTCAGTATACGTTCCGTGACAAATATGATGTAGATTAATAGTAGAAACTCAAACGTCGGGGCGAGCATTCGCCCATGCATGTTACAATGCCTGGGAGCTTTAGGTGAGTGAGTAGAATCACTGGCCGAATAATCACCAGCATCAGAGATTACAGGCAACTGGCAGCAATAATTAAGCCCACAGGTATCACCCAAATACCAGGATCAGTAAGCAATTAAAAACTCAAAGAAGCACAGGCTATCTCAACAACAACTCTGTTGCTGGTGTGGCTGCAGCTTTCTGTCCAATTCCACCTTCTTCGCTCCGTGTCCACCTCTTCTATTTCCCGCCTGCTCCACAGGCAAAGCACGTGCAATAGAATTGAAAATGTCCAACACACCCTCTCCTGATTTGGCCGAACACTCTTTATGGATCACAGCCTTCGAGCCGTCCTGTTCTGCTTCCTGCGCTAACAGCTCAAGATACTGCTCCACTTCGGCCTCGTCCACTTCTCTCTGCTCAGAGAGATCGGCTTTGTTACCGACTAATGCAACCACAATGCCCTCGGGCGCTTGTTTCTTCAATTCCTTGATCCAGTCCTGCGCCTTCTGGAAGGAAGATTGACTGGTTATGTCGTAGACACATAACGCAGCGTTAGCATTTCGGTAGTACATGGGCGCAAGACTCTTGTATCGTTCTTGGCCTGCAGTGTCCCAGATCTCGAATTTAACGGTGGTGTTGACTTCAGGCAACGTTATGGTTTGGGTCAAGAAGGCGGCGCCTATGGTGGATTCTCTCATGTCGTCAAAAGTGTTTTTGACAAATCTGTGGACAATGGACGATTTTCCAACAGCGGATTCGCCGAGGAGAACCAATTTGAACTGGGCAAAGCGAGTTTCCGTCATGTTGTCACAATGTCTTCAAACTACCAAGAGATCACTTATCTCAGCAAGTGAAGGGTAGTTTAGAATGATTATTCTGGTGTACGGGTGTGTGATCAAGGAGAGTCGGGTGGGAAATATTTCTTGGGCCCCCATTGCTTGCCTAACCACGTGACCACATGTTGGACCAAAGGGACGGATAATTCATTGGCTATTATTGGGGCTTTTTTTCTTTTAATTTGATGAATTTGGAGATTAGAAGACGGAATTGATTTTCCAGACTCAACATTGTGTAAGTTTAGCTTTACGCTGTTTGTAACTGTGGGTAAGTGTCACCTACTACAGTGTTCTTATCACTTTCTTGTCGTACAATCACTACCCTGGATTTTATGATTTCATGCAAATATTCTATTGCTTATTGGAAGTTCAGAGTAGGCTAAAATTAATTAATTAGTGGGTTCTTCTCATTTCGAAAAGCATGGTGATTCGGGAACTGCTAATAATCACTTAGCCTAGTTGCTATATCGGGCAATAATCCAGGCGATTCAGCTGGCAATCTCAATTCAGAAGGTATACTTGTGATTCAAATTTTTTGAAAAGTCGATGAATACGCTCATTTCACCTTTCTGACTTATAGGACATCTCACTTATACCACCTTGATGGTTAAGCTTTTGTGACTTCAGCGATCCTTTCAACATTCTACAATGACGTAGGGTCTGAGATCTATGTTAATGAAGGAAAAGCCTTTGATCAAGACAGTTAATACCCTTCAACACGAATGATGCCGAATACCGGAAAGTTTGTTCATGAAGCCCGTTGTCTTCTCTTTGATTGTTGATATAACATCATCTCGTTGATTTGGTTGGCTGTCGCCATGGAGCAGGGTACTCTTTTTGGCCGCTCACCTGTAACGAGAAATATACCGGGAAATCTTTAAGAATGACAGACATAATACATATTCAGAACGCAATTTGTGTGGGAACAGGTTCCTGCCATTGACTTTTGCAACCATCTGTTCTATTTGCAACAAATGCTATTGAGTATCATATTATTCCAACTATACCTAAATGAACCGAGTTTTAACGTTGAGCTGAAAGTTTAAGACACTACTGGAGCAATCAGATTTAGTAGGAAAATCAACTCAGGCGATACAATATATCTGAATGTCCTTGCACAGTGTGACACTTCCTTCAGGATACTTGAGATTGCACGTTCAAGACGGGGTCATTTGAAACATTCAATATGATCACCATTTTGGGAGTAAGTCTCAAATTCACCGCAGCTTTGGCTCTTCAAAATGCCACTTTCTTGTCCAGAAGAACGAACAAGTATTAATTCCTTCTGCTCATGGGCTCGCTCATTATGTAGTCACCAAAAGCTCTTGGTCCATGTAACCGAAATTAGTTCGAATGTTGAGATTTTCAAGCTCAAGAGGGAAAGCAAAAGGGATTTGGCTCCCATAAAACGCAGAGGAGGTGTTTTCTCAAGATGCTATTGTTGAACCATGGTTGGTGTGTACTGCACCTCTGCGTCTAAAGTCGATTTGCGGCCATCCCCCCGCATACTACTTAAAAAAGGGGAATAGGCAACCTTGCATCAAAGTTCGAGCAGCTATAGTGCTCACAATTTGGAATTATTTTCTTGGCAGTCAAGGTCCAGAATGAACTTGCGTACCGAAAAGAATCCACCTTTCTCCTCTCAATTATTTGTGACCATATGTGGTTACATGTACTTTGGATGCATAACCTGTACAGCTGCGCTATCTTGAAATCAATCTAAAGCTACCCATCTGTGTATCATCTGATCTCTAAGAAAATTAAAATTTGAGCCCCGATTCTCGTAAACGATATTCCCGTTCAATTAAACCAGAAATGACGACCATGTCACCCTCCCATAGTCGAATACCGAATAATTGTTACCATTCTGATGATTATTGAATCTGATTGGTGTCATGAAACAAAAGAAGCAGCAATTGATTCAAGTTAAAAAAAAAAAAGACAAGACGAGACAAAAGCAAATGGGGTTAATCGAACTGAAGAGAGTTCCTTTATTTCATTGCTCACTTGGCCCGTCCGTAAATAAATATTTGAGTGCCTCCCCCGATCCTCAAATATTGGACCTACAAACCCAATGACGGAAACTAGAACAAAAATATCCTGTTTTTATAGATTAGTCCAAATTTTGAGCTCGATAACTCATATTTGCATAGCAAGTATTGCCATTCATGCGGTCAGTAACGCTGTCGCCGATGCTGGGAGAAAATTTGGTACTGATAACACCATCCTATACCCTGCCCTTGCTATTCCGAGTGGCTGTTTTGGCACCATTTTCTCCATCCTTCTCATCACGCCTTTGGTGAAGTTTCTATGTCCAGTGACTGTGATTTTGATGGAAATTTTTACGTTAGCTTGGTGGTGCATAGCTCTCACTTTGAATACCAACTATTACGTTCATGAAGTATGCACAGACACTTGGGTAATACTCAATTGGAGCAAAAACGAGAGGCAACAAAATACAATTATCACAGATAATGGAATAACGTTGAACTGTTACCTAGGCAAGGCCTTGATAGGTACCAGTGCAGTTGGTTGTGGTCTCTGCTTGGGCCTGATTGTGCTTGTAATCTCCAATTCTATCACCTATGCTTGGAGGAACCATTTGTGTAAATCGACGAGATTCTTCATTGTTGGAGGAATGTTTCCAAAGGATGATTTTAAACTGGAGATTTTGTTTTTCGACTCTCCGCTCCGAGACGATTCAAGTGAAAACTATTGTAGTGATTGTGGTAAGTGTATGCATACAAACCAAAGAACTGATTTCGCTTGGTAATACTGGCTGTCCAGAAGTGAAAAAATTTCCATTTCTTTGAACGAGGTATTGTATTCAGCAATTCAAAACTTACCTGCTCATTGCCAATAATAATATCCATCTATCTACCTTATGATTAATGTATCTCCGAATTTCTTGATTTCGAGTTGCTTAGGCAGATAAAAAACCAGGTCTATAAGTCAAAATATGAATTCCCCTTTTGAAAAGAAGAATTCGTCAAACATGGCCATCATTGTATCATTATATGTCCTTTTCATTAATGTCACTCCTCCAAGAATTTGAACCCACAAACTGGAAATTTCGAGGTTAATTAGATTCAACTCTTGAAGTACTAGTGCTGTAAATTTCCTTACTGAAGTTTTAGGTTCTGTTGCTGGGATACGAGAGGGAAAGCATAACAAATATGATATCAAGTGATTTCATTACATTGCAGCTAACAGAAGGTCACATCCAACAACCACGAGAAATCCAATTGGAACATAAAAAGGCTACTACTTCTTTTCATAGGAAGAGTGCACCTTTGCAGTCTCAGGATAATGGTGAAGTCGCATTGCTGGAGGTAATCAGTTTAGTTTTTGAAGTTCTATCTATTGAACAATCAGAGGATTTAAACAATTGGTATTAAATTCCGGTGGGACGTGCAGATATTCACTATAATTCCGATTATGACCTTTTATCTTATATTGTTGATTACATTCTCGAATTGGGAAAGAAGTTATGAATTGTGAGTTCAAAAGTGCGGAATTGTTTCTCCAAATAAAGAGTTTGTAATATATCTTCAAAATGGAGCTCAAAACTCGAGAAGAATATCAATTGATTATTTCGTGAAGCAAATGGGCCTAAAAGAGATAGGACAAGAAAACAAATGAAGATAGAATAAATAAGGTATGCAGCAACTTGTAACCCAATTCTCCATTGCTAAAGGTTTTAGCATTAGCAGGAATTGCTGAGATCAAAGAGCTTGATGAGGCTGGTCTTGTTCTTGAAAATGAAGATTGCGACGGAGTTAAATGTGAAGATTGTGACGGGATTGGATATGAAGATTGTAGCCGAGTTGGAAATGAAGATTGGGACGGAGTTGGATATGAAGGTTGTGACGGAGTTGGATATGAATATTGGGACGGGATTGGAAATGAGGATTGGGACGGAGTTGGATATGGAGGTTGTGATGGAGCTGCCGGGGAAGTAGATCGACTTCTGTGGATGCTGCTAGTTGTTATGGCAACGATTGAGCCGGGAGTTGCGGCTGAGGAAGGAGCTTTCGAATTTGTGAGCTGCAGCCAATCTAACGTAACATAGACTTGGGATGCGGAAGCAATAAGTTTATAATCATCATAAGACATTTCTGGGAAGTATGGCAGATGTTCAGAGATGTATGACCGAGCGATAGACAATACATCTGCTGAAACATATCCGTTGGCTGACCAAATGGAGTTCAACTTTGTCTCATATTTGGAAACAAAACCAATATAGTACTCAACATACCCTGACCAGTCTGACACACTATGAAAATTGTTATTATCTGAGGCGACAATTGGATTAGCGTAAAACAGCGAAAAACCTGAAAGTTGGAATGTAGTGCTCATGTATTTGCCATAGTTTGAATTATAATAAATTTGGGTGATACGATCTGGATCTATGGATTCTGCCTTAAGATATCCACATACCGACAAATAAAATGCAACAATGAAGAGAAGCATTCTTGAAGGCAGACAAATTTAGAATCAGCACGATTACTCTCTTTTATTATTGAATTTTCGTTGCATATTTCACACTGACCCACCAATGGAGCGTAATTTTATCTGTACTTTATTAAGACTCCTCACTGTTTAGCCGTTTTACAGCCTCTTCTCCAGAATACAAGGACCTAAACCATACTATGCGAAAACTTGCTGGACAGAAACGGACAGAAAGTTTTCTACATCATCTGAACATTTGCTTGAACGTAAAGTTATCCTAGCCTTTGAATGATAATTTATATACTGCTGAGAAACTCAGAAAGGGTCTCCTTTCAATATAGAGATCCTCCGAGTAGTGGTAGCGACTTCGTGGGGCTCATCATATTGTCTCTTATAAAAATAGCCATATGCACAAGTAGAAGACAATGCTTCTCTGCTAATGCTCTCAGCAAATGACTTGGCAACTACTTGGATACCGGCGCAGCAATCTCTTTAAGGGATTTCAGACTTGCGAGACTTACGACACAAATGAGAAAATGTGAGAGACATGAAAGTCGAATTTGTAATCAGAAATCGAAGGTTTGTCGTATCACCTTCTGCCGGCCCACCAATCGCACTAGGGAAACGGCCAACAAATTATGGTTCTTTCAAACTCACTAGAAAAAAACAACAACATCAAGTACCAAAATTTTATAGGTACAAGAGAAGACTAGGATTCGAAGCCAAGAATGAGTAAGTTTGAAAGTGGGGTTACATGGTCAGTCTCCTCCTCGAATGATTTGAGGGTACTTGAAATACGAACTTTTATTTGCATGACAGAGGGATGCATATGGTCAAGCACATCCTAGTAAAATAGAATATTCCTGCGTAATGGCATTCCTTGCTTGCGTGCCGCAGTAGTAAGTACAGGGCTTTCGAACCATTTTACCGACTTCAAGCGATGCTCATACCTTTCACTGAATGTACTGTGTACAAATAGCAAGACAATTATCAGCCTTGCAACAGTTGATATGGATCTCAAAAATGAACTTTCAAACATTATGCACCTTATGAAACTTGTGGACATCATTTTCTATGCACCATGCAGTGATGATGGATTAAGAGCAGGCATTGTCAACACCATAAACGACGTTCATTCTTATCTCAAAGAACTTTTCGACATATGATATTTCCATCGATTTTCCAACCCTACATAGTGGTTGAAAGTGAAAAAACCTAAAAATAATATTGATCCTCAAATAGGCAAATAGATGGGCTGAGACTGAGACCGTCTTGGAGTTAAAATAGCACATTGAGGCATTGAATTCTACAGTAACATCTATTATTATTATTACCAATGATCAGTGGTCGCCAAGGCAATTGCAACTTATATCCTAACCATTACCATTCTCGGCAAAGGTAAAAGTCATTATTGGTTTTGTCGATTGAACAGCATATGTACCTTCTCCTCAGAGACTGCATTGGTCAATGTAAGGTGTCCAAGACTTGATTTATTCATAAATGGACTATAACCTCAGAATGATCGACGTAATCGAACAAAAACCAATCAATCCTCGACATTATGCCTGTTGTCGCTACGAAGATTGCAACAACGATATCAATTGGAATCAGAGGTGCACAGATTTTGTTTGCACTTTTGATGGTGATATTGGCTTCTGTTAGTATCTCTAAACTTAATAAAACCAAGTACACTAGCAATCCTGTGGCTTATTCTACCATAAGTCTAGTATGTGGATGCTGGGGAGTGGTATACTATGTAGCCATGTTGACACCTGCAGTGGTTATCTTTAATCCGATAGTTGTTTTAGTATTCGAAAGTATGTCGCTGGTTTTATGGTTGTTTACTGTGGCAGGCATTGGAAACACCTACGGGCATCTCGTTTGCCCCGCTCAAAAAAATCTAGAGAAAACTTTCTTCGTTTTTTCTCAGAAGGACCATTTTGACAATATTACATCTGCTTGCAAGATCGGTAAAGGAATGATCGGGGTCGGTTTGACTGCATGCTTTCTTTCCATTTTCCTGTTGGTGTTGGTGAGCTGCTATTTAGTTGTTCCCGCAGCCAAAGTAAATGCTATTGGGGAACCCAAATGGGTAAGTGTGGGTGGAATCTTCCCCAAATATGCGAAGAACACTACTGTTCCCAAGGCTGAAAGAACCCGTTCGTACAATATTACAGGTCTATTTATTGCCATTCGAAGTGTTCAGATTTTGCTATCATTATTGATCTTAGCTTTGGCTGCAGTAAACATTCTCAGTGCAAAGAGCCTCGATCAATACGGTCCAACATTTGTTTACCCATCTGTTGGCGTAGCGTGTGGTTCCTTAGGGGTAATCTACTATGTACCATTAGTCACACCCATAGTGGGTATTTTGAATCCAATTTCAGTATTGATATTTGAATGCGTGTTGCTTTTTTTTTGGCTATTTACTGTTGGATGTGCGGGATACATTTATGGACCCTTGACATGTGCTCTGAATACTGTTTACTATGTTGTTTACGACAAGGGATACTCTTATTGGTATGAGTCCGAAGACTACTACGTTAAAACTGCCTGTACGACTGGAAAGGGAATTATTTGGGTGGGTGTGATTGGATTTCTTTTCTCTGTCAACCTGTTAGTGTTGGTAATTGTCTATTCCATAGCTCCTGCTGTGAAAGTTAATGCTGTTGGTGCACGCAAGTGGTTTGCATTAGGTGGCATTTCCTCAAAGTACAATATTGCTGAGTTAATACGCCTTGAAGCAGTGGGAACTGGTCCTCATTGTAAAGTTGTAACATGGATATCTGTTGCGATAAGAAGCACTCAGATTTTGATTTCACTTTCAATTGTGGTTTTGGCTTCTATTAGTATTTTCAAACTCAAACACATTCATTTTGGTGAATCCTCAGTTGCTTATTCAGTACTTGGGCTTGCGTGTGGGGCTTTAGGAGTACTATACTATGTACCCATAATGACTCCAGCAGTGAGCATATTCAATCCAATAATGGTGATTATATTCGAAAGCATGTTGCTCGTTTTTTGGTTAATTGCTCTTGGATTCCTTAGTAACTTTTATGGACCCTTGGTTTGCTTCCCGCTTTTTCTCGGGGAGAGTCATCCTGAGCTACAAAGTTATAGTCTGGCCTGTAAGATCGGGAAAGGAATTAGTGGGGTGAGTGGGCTTGGAATGTTTCTCTCCTTTGCTCTGTTAATTTTGGTGATTATCTTTTCCGCAGTTCCTGCTGTCCAAAAAAGCGCCTCTGGGTCACGCAAATGGTTCTCTTTGGGAGCGATCTTCCCCCAGCACTATATTTCTGGGTTAGATGATCATGAAGTTGATGGACAACATACATACGAGATGCAGCCAATTTACTAGGCTTCCTTCATTTATTCTGAACAAGCGAGGTAAATGAGTCCTCGCTGAAACTTTACTGCCGTTCAATGCTAGGACCGAGGATCAATTTCATCAAAGATGAATAGCCATTCATTATGTGCCATAAATAGTTAGACTAGATTACGACCGTGTAATAATAAAGGGTTGTTGGATCTTCCCTCGTTAACCAAGATTGAAGAAGGAGAAGTGAAAACAAGGAGAGGACTACCTTGCAAGCTGAAGTTGTTCGATAATGAGGATTGACGTCACAAAAGTGGCATTGGCAGCCTAATCTATAAATGCTCACGAGGAGAAATTCTTCGTTCAAGATCATCTTTTCTCTTTAGTAAGAAATCTTCAAAATATCGGAACTCTTGGAGCACTTGAACTTGTCAGTGACACCCGTATCCTTTTATTGTCCATCAATTCAAGCCGTTTGGTGATTTGGTTAACTCAATTGTCTACACTTAATGTCCACTGACTTGTAGTAGAACAGATCCCCACGAATCTTAGATATTGCTGACTTTTAGTGATACTCTAATCGCTATTGGTTTTGTAGAGGGCAACTACTATTGGCTTTTGAAACTCTGTTCAGTCTGATTAACACTAAACCTTGAAAGATATGCTCTCACACAAAGCGACTTGAGGTTCTATCTTCAACTCACATTAAAGTTTGAATAATATCAAAGTAAGCAGATCAGTAACAAAATCTTCCTGACGGTATGAACTCATCCTTAGTGAATTATCATGCGCAGCGTGCTTTTTTAAGCACTATACATTCAATGCCATTAATCATTCGAAACAGGAGCACAATTCTTATAGGAGACTTGAAGTTTCACATTATGAATGCGAGTCATTAATTAACCTTTGGATACTCAAAATGCCACTTTCCTGTCGAGAAGTACAAGTTAGTTCTCGTGCCTATTATTTGCCCGCCTGAAAGCCATTGAAACCCCCATTTTATGTGTTTAGATTTATAGTGGGCTCCCCAATTATAAGCTAGGAAATGGAACCCAACAGGACTAGTTTAAAAAAAAAACTTGGGAGAGGTGCTTAACAGGGAAGACTATGGTTGAACTTTTGTCTTACATCTCTTTTTATTTGACTGCGTCTAACATCAATTTACGATATTCCCCACTCTATGCCTTACAAAGTGAACAAGCAGCTATACATCAATGTTTGAACTACCGTGCTTACAATGGATTCTTCTAGCCGGAGATTTCAGAAGGAACATACCGAAGGTAGGATCTGTTATTTTCTTCCACAATTGATGGTGATCTGGTGGGAACCTAGACTTGGGGTGCTTGTACTTGGTCCAACTCAGAAATCAAATAGATGTTTCACTCCTGTCAATTAAATTGAAATTTTGAGCCCCAGTTTTCGTAAATACTATCCCTTCTCAATCAACTCAAGGCTTTCGACCATAGTACCCTCCTGAGCTAGACATATCCCTTTATGAAAATGGTCATTTCTGCAATTGATTAATATACTGGAACAGAAAAGCCGCAGTTGCCTTAAAAGACTAAAATTGAAAATTTCAACCAAGAAAAATGGGGTATATCATGATCAATTATGGGCGATCATTGTGGAGATGAGGAGAATCTTCGTATTGTTTCCCACCACGTAAAACTCATAAATACCCCGTTCCCCGAGTTTTGGTCCCACAAACCTAATGACTGAGAGTACTAAGAAAATATCCATACTTTGCAGGCTTATTCAGTTGATAAGCTCAATAATTCAGATTGTGGTTGCAAGTATTGCCATTCATGTTATTTCTAAGGCTGTTTCCGAAGCTGGCAGAAAATATGAGACTACAAACACCATCCTTTTCCCAGCTCTTGCTATTCCGAGTGGTGGGGTTGGCATAATTTTCTCCATCGCTCTCTTGACACCATTTGTGAGGTTCTTAAGTCCTCTCATTGTAATCTCAATGGACATTATTGCATTAGGTTTGTGGTCTACAGCACTCGCTTTGAATGCCATTTACTATGCACATTTGGAATGCGAAGACACTTGGCTAATACTCAATTGGAGCAACAATGTGAGACGACAAGATGCTATTATAAAGGATTATGGGATCGAATTGAACTGCTTCCTTGGAAAGGGTTTGATAGTTACCAGCGCCTTTGGTTGTGCTCTCTGGGTGGGACTGATTGTGCTTGTAGCCTGTTATTCAATTGTTTATGCTTACAAGAACCATTTATGTACGTCAACGAGATTCTTTGTTTGTGGTGGAATCTTCCCCAAGGACACCTCGAAGCTGGAAATAATTCTTTACGACTCTCCACTCCAAGACGACTCCAGTGGCTACCATTACCGTTCCCGAAAGTTTATGAACAGAGACGAAGGATCCCCTAATGCTTGGTAATATATGTCTCACAAGGAATGAGGGTCGCTTTGAGCTCTATGATCTAATTAACGCGTTAGAATGAGATCTGTTTTTTTTTAGCTAATATTCATATCCATTCTGTTTTTTTTTTTTTTGTTTGATTGGTATCCACCAATATTTTGTAACTTTAGGAGTAGGGCTACCTGAGCGACTACGAAGCCATATGTAATGTGCCACTTGGTAAATTCCCCTCTTTATAAATGACATTATGCATAGTGGCATTCATACTCTCGTAGCTCGTTTTCTAGTGATTGATAAAGCGAGCCAACTGAACGGTGATTCCTCTAACAGTTTGGAACCGACAGCCCAAGATGTTCGAGGTTCAATTATTTAAATCGACTTATCCTCACAGTGTGGTTGACAATTTCACTCTTTGGATAGAATGTGTTAGGACGGCCAGAATGGTTATGACATCAATGTGCTTACATGATGATATGGCCCAATCTGACGTGAACCTCGAAGCACCACTTCAGATACGACAGGCACGCTTAGGGAAACTTCTAATATGCGTATTTTATAATCGACCTGATTGAATTTCAGCTTAGTCGCTCAATTCCTATGCTCGAAGTGTTCTTACCTGATTAGATGGTTTCCTCGAGCAAACGAGTAATGTCACAATTGATATTTATTAGAAAAAGTAGGCTGCTTAGATATTCGAATATGATTGCGAAAACACTTATGTCTATCCTTCATTGATAGTTTTATGAACTTTCATTTGCTTTATGAACGCTTTCAAAACTCAAATGAAGAATTTAGCACTTTCGAGCAATGAGTGCCATTTGGTTATATTTTAAGTAAATAGACCTATAAGAGATTGGCCAAAAACAAAAATGAACATAAAACAAACAAAGCTTTCAGTGATTGGTAGTTAGCTCCTCCGTTTCCTAAGGTCTTCACCTTGTCGGTAGAATCAGCTGTCAGGGGGTTTGGTGCGGCCGTTGTTGGTGATGGCGACGAAGGTTGTGATGTGGTTGATGATGAAGGCTGTGATGTGGTTGGAGATGAAGTTTGTGATGTGGTTGGTGGTGAAGGCTGTGATGTGGTTGGTGGTGAAGGCTGTGATGTGGTTGGTGGTGAAGATTGTGATGTGGTTGGTGGTGAAGATTGTGATGTGGTTGGTGATGAAGCCCCAGCCGTATCCGATTGTTGCATATCAGAGCTGCTGGTTGTCATAATGGGTATTGACGTGATGTAAATGTATAAAGTGGAGCCACTTTTAATAAAATTATCAAACGACGATTCTGAAGCCGTTGGCAGGTTTTCAGACACGTAGGATAAAGCGTTCGACAATACATCTATCGAAGTGTAGCCGTTAGCAGACCAAAGGGAGTTCAACTCTGTTTGATACTTGGAAACAAAACTAATATAGTACTCACTATATTCTGACCAGTTTGACACGCCATAAAAGTTGTTATTTTCTGAGGCAACAGTTGGATTAGCGTAGAACAGAGAAAATCCTGAAAGGTGGATTGTGGTGGTATAGTATTCGTTCAAGTACGAATTATAATAAACATCAGTGATAAGATCTGGATCTATGGATTCTGACTTAACATACACACATACCGATAAGTAAAATAAAGTATTCAAAAAGTTCATAATTGAACGTACTTGCTGAGAATCCGTACTATCCCTTCTTTTTTATAATTTAGTTTTTGTAGTATTGTACTATCCCATGGATGATGAATTATTGAATTACGAACCGCATTCTTCTTTTTGCCGTACTACAGGCTCTCTTCCATTCTTGTGGGGCCAATGCTATTCTATACGAAATCTTATCGGAAAAATTGAGGAAGGAATTATCTTACATCATCTGGAACAGCTGCTTGAGCTTCAAATACCCTAAGAGTTTCCGAATGGCAGAATGTGTTGTTCTTTTGAGAACCCAGCGTAGGGTTGATTTAACGTATTGATGGTCCAGGTGTTATCGGTGCGTTCGCATGACTCGTCATTTCCTCTAGTTTACAAGTAGTTAAGGCAATGTGCAATTGGTTTGAATCTTTCGCTCCTTTCGTTTTATTAATTGCCCGATACCGCCCAGCTATTTATACCCGGCGCATGACTCGGTAACTTGATAGCCGGCATCGCAGCTAATTGTATATTTACGAAGCAGAAATACTGGGAGACATAGATGTCGTGCAATCAAAAATCAGAAATTAAAGGCTTCTCGTATCAACATTTCTCCCGCCCAGCCTCAAAGAAGGGAAGTCACAGGCATTTGTCAGCTATGGAGCTGCGAGACACCCATAACTTCAAAGTACCTGCTCTGCAAACTTATAGAAGTAGACATAAGATCAGAATTAATAATGCGCCGAGATGGAGTATCCTTGAAAGTAAGATCATACTCTGAAGTCTCTCCTTGATGAATTTTAATGCATTTACATTACGAACTGTTCTTGCCTGAGAGAAAGGTTGTAGACGAACAAGTAAGTCCTGTTGAGATATCTCCGTAATGGCACTCCTTGTTTTCATGCAACAATAAAAGTTCAGGGCTTCCTTTCCAGTTTACAGACTTCAAGACTCTCAAACTTTTCCTGAGCGAACTGTCTGGAAAGAAAAAAAAGAAAATAGTTAGTTTACTCATCAAACAGAGAATGAACTTTGAACTACGAAGCTTCAATATGCAGATTTGGAGGCTGATTACAATCGAGGAGTTCCTTTCTCGATTCATGTGCATCATACTCAAAATATTTTAGTAAGTAATGACATAAGTGGAATTAGAGGTACTGTTTTCCAACGGAGCTTTCATTGGTGGCTTTTTGTATTCCATTGAAGCGGCTTGATTCTCTTTTAAAATTGTTCAATCATCTCATAGAGTCTCTTAACCTGGATAAAGCCGTGCATATGTTCACATTCGGTGACTAATCAGTTCATCTAAATCTCAGTGCGTCAATGCTAATTCATTCTCGATAAATTGACTTAATTGATTTCTCTTTTCAAACTTTTTTGGACCAAAAGGCAAAGGAAAATCTCGACAAGAGCACGCGTTGTTTTGGAAAGAGAGACAAAGATTCAGGGTATTTGATAGCCATGACAAGTGTGACATTAAAAATATGATGCTCATGTTAATTATCAGGTTCTAAAAAGAAACACCAAGACTAGTAGTAATAGTCTTTGAATATGGCCTGTCTTAACATGGCAAATCCTGATTGGAAGCTACCTTGGAGAACAAATACAATTCAATACATTAGTTTCACTAACCATTCCAGAAAAATACAGCCGCAAACTTTTGCAAAGAAAAAATATTTGCAGTTGGCTTCAACTGCTCGTGTGACTTATATCTTCAATTGCCTGTAAAATAGTCCTATGTTTCCAATGATTATCTAATGTTGTGGCAATAACTATGTTGCACACAAGACACAGGCCAGAAGAGACGACCCTTTTTTTTTTTTTTTATTTTGAAACAATTGTATATTGGGTGCTATATCAGGGACCATATTAAGAAACCTGGTCAAAGTCCCGTTGAGAGTAGATAAAATAAGGTTGCTAAAAGGCTGCTGTCATAACCATAGCTCTCACCATTCGGCTACGCAAGTTGCCACTTCCAGAAAATAACATGTCCAGATGCAACAACTGACAAGTCAGCTTTAACTCAGGTCACTACACAAAAGTTGAATGTCGATGAAGAACGTCCCGTGGCTGAAGGGACAGTGGACCGTTCCTTTCTTGGCTTTAGAGGTGACGATGGAAGTACTCATTTTTAATGATACGTACCAGACAATCAGCCCTACAGGCAAGTTGTAAATCAACAGGAAGAGGTGCGATCATTTAGACAAGCTTAAGTTTACCCAGGAGACCCACCGCAGTCCACAAGGCTTTCGTACAGTTGCAAAACTTATAAATATGCCTTATTAGAGCCGCATAAGGAAGTTTCTGCATACAAAGCATGCACTGGGCTCTTCTTCCATTAGTTCCAAAATCCAAGGGAAGTAGGAGCCGATATTGAAGCGATGTGACGCCCAAATAAAGTGAGATTCTGCCAAAGTCGACAACCAGCCTACACGTGTATTGAGGTTGAAGTCCAAACTTCCTAAGCGTCATATATGACCTCCAATACTAGTAAATTTTGTTCTTTCTTGAGTTATTATTACTACTGGTTAGTATACTGCCAAGGTGTGAATTTTTAATCCAAATCCTTCCCAGCTCGCCAAGAAAGAGGACTGAAGTCATCATCATTAATTTTATCGATTAAGCAGGCTTTATATACCTTCCATAATGTATGGCTTGCAAGGCTACTATTTATAAAGAGCCCAAAACCCAAGAAAACGGATTATAAGGCAAATAAATAGAAGAAACCAGAAATCAACTTCATGACTATTGTTGCTCCCAAACGTGCATTAGAAATATCTATTGCAGTAAGAAGCGCTCAGGTTTTGCTATCGTTCTCTGTTGTAGCCATGGCTTCAGTTATTATTGGTATGATCTTGCCCTATTCCTTCAACCGGAACACAGTTACTTATGCAGCCTTATGTCTTGCGAGTGGTGCTTTAGAAATAATATATTTTGTACTCATAATGACACCAGCAGTTTCCATATTGAGTCCAATAGTTGCTTTGTTATTCGAATGTTTCTTGTTCATTTTATGGATGGTTGCTGCCGAGTGTGCCGCAAGTTATTATGGGCCATTGTATTGCAACGGGTATGATAGTTTTTACGATACTTACTATGGTGAATACGATTATTATAGATTTGACGGGGTTAAAATTGCCTGCGAGACGGGAAAGGGAATTATCGGGGTTTCTGTGGTTGGACTTCTTCTCTCGGTTGTCCTGTTAGTGTTAGTGTTTGTCTATTCGGTTATTCCTGCTGCTGCAGCAAATGCTGTCGGGTCACGTAACTGGTTTGATTTGGGTGGGATCTTCCCCAAGTATGTCAATACTGGGCTAGAACCAAAATTTCATCACAGTACATAAGATCTAGCTAGTGTTATAAGAGCAATTGAAGACTTAAAAGATAATGAAAACTAAATCAGCTATCTTTCATCTATCCATAAAGTAAGAAAAAGACTTTTCTTAGATCTCACAGGGTAACTTACATTGTAAAAGGTGCTGCACAAAAAATTATCAAATATAAACAAGAACGCCCAATTAAATTCTCAAATGCATCCTCAAGACGGGACAATACGACAGTGGAGGTTAAAGCCAGATGATCCGAACTAAAATCAGCTGGCTGACATGTCATATGTGACCACAATGGTTCAGAACTTAAATTGACATTATCAAAACTTTTGTATAATGGAGTGTTACTTAAAAGGTTGTAGGAGTGCATGTTCCTCTTTGGCAGCGCAGGTACAAGGTAATACCAGCTGGTTACATACAGTGATGCATGTACCTGAACATCAAAACACTATACATGACCAAGTTTAGACATACCTTGTGCTTAATGGATGATGTTCCAATTCCATATTATAATTGTGCAATAATAAAGGATTGCAAGGCGTTCGGGAATTTACCTCACAGACAAAACTACTTTTAAGTTAAATGCTGGTTACTTTAGTTGGTGCTTTATTTTTCAAAGAGTGGAGCATGATGATCATATTAAGATCAGCTAGGCCATCACTTCGTGATCCCTCCAGTCCATTACGAGAATGTCGTGTATTTTTTAGCCGAGTATCAGCTATATCATGCACGTTTAGAAAAGGTGGGTAATAGACGACAAGACAAATTGTCTCTTCCTCTAGTATTTTCGCGTTTATTAATTTTCAAACAAAGTTGTCGTGATTTGAATTGCCTAATATTCTGGTTAATTAAAGTTCAATTTCTCAGTTCTTCCAGATTGCTGTCAATTTCAACAAGAATTCTCATTCAATAACTATAAATTTTCGTAATCATCTTTATCGGGCAATTGAACGTTACGTAATCTCATGTGCGGCTTAACAGTATGGCCATGATTACGAAGTAAGAGCCTATACCGAAAATTCTATAGTTGCAAGTACAAAAATTTACTTAATCCGAACCATTACAAAGGACGCCAAGAATACTGGCCATGAGTCATCGATTATTGATTTTATCAATTGAGCATAGGCTATGTACCTTTATCAAAAACCATGCGTATTGACACCCAAGTTCCTCTGGTCGGTAAATATATAAAGAGCACCCCATACCCCAGATTAATTATCATTCATTAAACAAGAACCAGAAAAATCTCACAAAATGCCCACCGTTAGTTCCAGTGCTGCCCTTGGAATAGGAATATCAATCCGAGGTGCTCAGATTGTGGTATCACTTGTAATACTAATTATGGGTGCACTAAATTTATCCAAGGTGGCACCATACGCTAGCATCGTTGATATTACTGTTTACACTGCCTTGGGTCTTGTGTGTGGTATCCTAGGATTGATCTTCTATATACCACTTATTACACCAGCAGCATACGTCTTACCTCCAGTAGTGGTTTTAGTTTTCGATATTGTGATGTTCATTTTTTGGATAACTGCTGTCGCTTTGGCTGGATATTACTACGGGTCTGAGGATTGTTCTGGAGGTTATACTTACACTGACGACGATGGTGACATTTATAATGGTTACAACCCCGACTGGCAGATTGCTTGTGAGACAGGAAAAGGAATTATTGGAATTGGGGTGGTGGGATTCCTACTCTCCATAGTTCTGATAGTCTTGGTGAGTATCTATTCGGTTGCTCCTGCTGCCAAATCAAATGTTGTCGGGTCACGTAACTGGTTTGCAATGGGTGGAATTTATCCCAAGTACTCTAATGCAATGACTGATTCGAAGGATGCAGAAGCAGGATATGTTGCCTACAATCCCCATGAGTATGGTACACATGATGGCACGAACAGAGTTCCACAAGCTCAGAAGGTGCAGCACTATCAGCTGCAACAAGACGTACCTTCGATGTATCGGCAACAGACGGAACCGCAAACTTATAATCAACCACAAGACGAGAACACTCATAACTTTCAGTCACCTCATTCAACTGGACTCTCTATGGGACAGATGAATAACATCAATCCAAGCTCTCCAAACAATGCTCACCACACTGGCTAGGATCGTGAAAGTTACAGCTTATGAATGGAATTTTCTACTGGAAAGCCGTTTGAATTCGGTGTATTTTTTGTTTCAAATCACATTTTAACTCAAATTTTATCGATTTGTTTCTTGAATGATTGTAGTTTATTCGTTCCTCACGTTCGCAGCCATAGGTACACCTAGTTCCTAGGCAGCATGCAAAAATGTTCACTCATTAAAAGCGCTGAGCTTTCATCTGTAGATCTCAAAATTTTCTGGTAGAAACTTTGATAAAGAAATTCCTGAAAACAATTGAAATTGTCAAATAGCATGATTACAAAGGAACAACAGACTGAAGTAAATTCAGAAAACAATTACCAAAAATTGCGAATGAAGTAGAACACAAAAAATTAGGAAGCCTCGTCTTTATTGGACTTCATGAAATATCATACGTTTCCTGCCCTTTCGTTCTGTTTTATTTTTTTTTGGATGGATAATTATCTCTGGCCGATTTGAAATTGCAAGAATCGAAATTTGAAGTACGTGAGACTGCCTCGAAGGGAAAATTTATGTCATGACTAATCCCCCTTTCACTTACATATCACTGTATTTAGAGCCCACTTTCTCTCGGACCTAATGACAGAAATGCCCAAGCTCTAGTTCTCGAGGGGCACTACGAACATGCACAATGCACGACATTTCATGCACGAACTTAATTCTTTAACTCCACTAACATAAAGTGTCAAGAAGCATGAATTATAAAATTTGGTTAAGTGGATGATGTAATTCAGTAGATTACGAATGAATTCTGGACTCTTCCGTCAGTTGGCACGCCCTGAGTTCATTGAATTTGCTCCTTGCCTCCCCACTTATATTACTCAACTTGGCACAGACTCTTCCTCTTTATATATTTCGACCCAATAGTTCTTAATGGCAATTATTCGGATAATGGTATCAATAAACTGAAAATTTAGCGTTCAACAAAAGACCACAGATACTTGGGTACTATCGTGGTGACTAGAAAGCAACGACTGGCTAGGTATTGAATTTACCAACCATCATCTGGAGGGTATCAGTATTGAGTAACTGGATTGCTTTGTTTCCAAAAGGGATTGGAATTATGACTATTGAGGAGGTATCGCTTGAAGCTTGAGGAGTTTAAATTATACTAGTTGCAACACCCCAATTCAATTGTCGAGGATCATGTACCAAAAATTGGAACATTTATCGAACAAAGAATAATCATCTCGAAAGATAATTCATGTCGTATTCTGAGAATTCTTTGATATTCTTCTAGTGAGATGAGCAAAGAGGAATCTAGTATCAGCCATTGCTTCCTCTATGACGGTCATGAAATGCGGCAATCACCAAGCAATTTGAGGGATAACAAGTCCAGCTGATAACCTCTTCTAGTCCATTCAATTCACAAAAAAATGCTCTTCGATTAACATAAAGTGAAATTGTTGGACCACATATGTCAGCCATGAACTTCATATTGTCGGTAACATGGTCACCACTCACATCATGATGAGCACAGCAATGGAGCAGCACAACGAGCACTACACCTGATTACATTCCCATATTAGTCTTCAGATAAGACTTGAAATTACTATAATGCGTGTTTCATATGAAACCCCCGATAGGTCGGATGGTAAGAATATAGGTGAGGCTGAAAATGGTAAGGCTGACCAATGGTGAGGCTGGGTACGATGAGGCTTAATCTAATGCAGGGTGGTTGAGAGACGGTGCAGATCTTGAGGCTGAGGAAACGGGAAAAATGTTCTCATGATGACACTAGTGGTGGTCACAGCATCACCACAATAATTAAGCAAATTCACCATTACTGCGGGCTGAATGGAATTTCCTACGTGACTTCCTCGTCCAGCTCTCCCTTGTTTAGAGCACTGACATGTACTTCGTATTGGTGGATGTACAGGACATAACAGTTCAGAGTGGAAGCTAGGAATTTTCATTGGCTGGGCCATGCTAGATAGACTGGCCGGTAACGAGTCTGGCCCGGCTGACACTTGGGCGTCGTCATTGGTTTGCGAAATTGAACTCTGTCAATGGCCACCGTAATTGATGGAAGTGTCGTATCTGAGAAATTGGTTGTTGTCTTAAGGTTAGGAAACCTTGAGATTTTCGATTGGTCTGGATATTAACATGTGCAGCCCTGATGTTTTTTTTTTTTTTTTTTTTTTTGGCCGAAGGTCATCGAAAGTTAAACTAGCATGGCAAGAGAAGGTGTCAATTGGACTGGAACGGGCGAAGTAATCACAAAGTTGGCATTTCTTGACAGTTAGACAGGGAGCACAATGAAAGATAGAAGCGAGACGAATGTGGAATTTCAACTGCAATCATACCAGAATGACCATGAACCCTGTGCTGACAAACCATGCCGAAAACATCCAAAGATCCGAAGTGATTAAAGATGCTGCGTGGAGTTCACAACGAATTTATGATAGCTATTTTCATCGTGTATCATAAGTGAATTGACTCATGATTCATGAATCATATTCACGTTAATATGAGTCGACATGTTGGTGGATGAAGTTAATTATTATTACAGCGTTAAGTGAATTCTCACCGAAGCATTGTTCATGGAAGGATCGACGTGAGGCAGATGAGTAATTGGCCGATTTGCGGATGTGCAAACATATTTTTTAGCATTCGTTAGCACCTGTCCAAGTACGTCAATACCAGAGTCAATTGACTGCCAATTGTGACCCCTGATGCGTATTCGGTCAAGGATTCTGGCCGTTCCGCATCTATTTGTTGTTTCTTGCATATCGTTCTAGTGTTGACCAATTACTTGACATAGTTGCCAATTGTTCACGTGTTGGGAATGTTAACACAAAGTTACCCAATTGTTGCCCCATGATGTCCTACGTTGCCTCATGTTGGCGATGTTGCTTTCATGTTGGCCAATTCCTTATCGCTCGTTTATCTTCATTTTTGGCATTAGGACTGTACGTCTGGGGGGAGCACCCCATGGGCCACGAACACAGATTTTTAAAGTTTGATGCAGTTCATCACCGGCCCGTCTATTCAGGCGAATTCATCCACCTAACAGCCCCTCCTCCCGTCACACAAACACCATGTGATTAACGTCTCCACCAGTGCCAATATCTCCAACATCCTAACATGAAAAATCCATATCTAGTCGACTCTCCACTTCAACCATGGTCACTCACCCAGTCACCGGGCATTGGCCCCAACCCAAGCCACCAATTCAGCACCTCTAGTCACCGCTTCTCCGCATCTGCACTCCCTCCTCATGTCCGTCATTGGTCCCTTGTGCGGCGTGTCTATTTTCTTGCGGGCTTCCAACCCTTAGTAGCTATTGGCGTTTTCCTTTATTCATGACGGTGTTTTATTTTTACACATTCAGCCTTTCGCGTGCAGCTGTGGAATCCAGAAATTGCAATTATAAAAGGTTGGCGATTCTTCCTCATTGTCTAGTTTGGTTTTTCTTTCCTCATCTTGAGTGTTCAGCTTTTCGCACCCATCTTAACTGAAAAGCTTCTCATTCCACCGATTATCAATCCCTTTTGGCGTTCCTTTTTTGGCATCCTTGATATATTGATACCTATCCTTGATATCCCATCCTTGATATCTCATCAATTCCAATTTCCGGTTTCCAAATACCAATAAAGTAGTCACTATGGCTTTCACGGTGTCTAAATTTTCCTCGCCACTCTCCCTTGGCCTCAGAGGTGTTCAGCTCCTCTTTGCGTTGCTCGTGTTTATCTTGGGATGTGTTTCCACCGCCAAAGTGGGGTGGTCAAAGGCATATCCCGCCATGTCCATTGTCTGCGGGCTCTTTGCTATGTTGTATTATATCCCATTGCTTTTAGCTCCCACCCTTGCCTTCTTCACGCCAGCGATCGCCTTGGGTGCTGAGATCTTCATCTGGATCTGGTGGCTTATTGCTATGGCAACAGCTGCAAGCCGTTTTGGTGATCTCGACTGCTCATATGGCTACTATTATGGCTTCCTGTATTACGGTTACAGTAGCGTTGGCTGCAAAGCTGGAAAGGGCGCACTCGCATTTGCAGTTTTGGGGTGGGTCCTCTCCATAATCTCCCTTGTGTTGTTAATCGTATACTCCATTGTACCCGCCGCCAAGTCCAATTCATGGCTAGTTTCGAACTACTTTTTGCTTGGCGGAATCTTCCCCAAGACCACTGGTTTGGCCCCAGCCGCTGGTGCAGGGGTAGTTGACCCTGAGGCTGGTGTCGGCGAGAGAAGTGTTGAATCTGGCGATGAGCTCAAGACCACCGCTGAAACCGACTTGGGAACATACAACGGAGCCCATGAGGCAGAGCTAAAGTCCACTGAGCCGGGCTTGGGTGGTGGATACGGAGGTGAACCTGAAGTTCCTCACACTGGGGATCCTGGGGTGAGCTCCACCCCTTACCCTACTGAACCCCGTGTTTAGTTATGTAGTGATAATTGTTTGAATGTATTATTATAGTGGTCCCTGAGTATGCCTAATTTCAAGGGGCTTGATGAGTTCTGTGATCCAAACTCCAATTTAGTGCTTTTACAACCAGTGCCAGAACACAAATTTCAGCAACCTAACAAGAGTCATTGATTTCTTACTTCTTTCTAAGCGAATTTCTTCTCCTGCCGATTTTTATTGTCCTCCATACTTTTGAAGTTGAATGAAGAAACTATTTAAGCAAGAGCAACACAGTAATATCAGGAATCAGAAGAAAAAGACATGTTTCTGGCAGACTTTTTCATTTAAATATATACTCTTCATAACCGACTTATTAACCTCCGACCGATTTTACTAATACCAAGAAAGCTAAAGATCTCAATTCTGGGCCAGTGACTATCGCAGAGAGTATGAAGGATCCGGGGCCATGACCCCAGTAAAGCCACTAAACATTCAAATACCGTCCAAATTTTCCCGCTTCTGGAAATTATCATCTTTAATGACTACTTACAAATACGTCCGCCCCATTTGCTTGGGCCTAAGAACATTGCAAATTTTAACAGCGTTGGTTCTCTTGATTGTTGCCTGCGTCAATATTGTTACCACCTTCGACTCGCACCGAATCATTTTAGTGTCTATAATCACAGGTGCCATCTCGTTATGTTTCTACTTTCCACTTGTCACTCCCTTTGTCAGGTTTTTCCCTCCCATTGTGGTGATGTTCTTCGAGATCATGCTCACGGTATGGTGGATCATAACATTTGTTAATACCAAAAGCTACATTAATGATGATTGCACCCAATTTCGAAGTGATGATCGAAGAACAATTGCGTGCAAGACAGGCAAGGCGTCATTTGTGGTGGGGATTATTGGGTTTGTCTTCTCCACTCTATCTCTACTTTTACTAGTTATGTTCAGCTTGGTGGGAACTTTCAACAATGAACGTGTGCTCGGACTTCGTTTCTTCCTGTTGGGTGGAATAGTGCCAAAGGTTGCTACGAAAAGCACTGAGACACAACCACCCATTCCCCATATCGAATCCCAAAGAGGAGGTGTGGGATATGATTATGAGAATGACACCAATTGCGGGAACGAATTACAAACTTTGTCTTCCGATGGATCTTTATCAGAGAATCCTCGCGCTTCAGAGTATCCAACTACACCAGAGAATCCGTTTTCTGACCCCACCAGCCGTAGTTCGAACGGCTAAGATACACCACTTCCAAGAATATCTGCTGCACCTTGTGCTCAAGTTCTTTATTCTGGGGTCATACAGACTGCACATCCAATAATTGGATGTGGGTGACTACGTCATGGGAATTATAACCTCTTTGCCATATAATATGAAGTTAACGACGAGTTTTCATTATGTCAATATATTTCAATGGCTTCATTAACAAAGCATTGCACTACAATAGCTCTTACTTTGAGAGGATTGCAGATTCTCGTGTCACTACTCCTCATAATCTTGGCCTCAGTGAACCTCAGTATCACTGGTTATACCAAGATGTACATTCGCAAGTCCGTTATTAGTGGGAGTATCGTATTTGTCTACTACCTATTGACAATCACCCCTTTCACGAGATGGTATCTTCCTCTCACCATATTTTGCTGGGAACTTGCAACAATTGCATTATATTCTGTTGCTGTTCCCTTTGCTAGTGTGCTCTACCGCGATACCGACTGTACCAGTGGTTATGGCTCAGATATGACAGAGTGTCGCACTGGAGTTGGTTCTTTCGTCTTGGGATGTATAGGCCTTGTGCTCGCCTTTATTTCCTTCGTATTAGTTATCAGTTACTCATTTGTTCCTGCTTGCAAGCAGAATCAGGTTTTTAGTTGCAACCATTTCGGCATTGGTGCCATTTTCCCCAAGCAACCGGTTAAAAAGGAGGATTGTGAGCACAAGATGTCAGATGATCCTTTTGCGGATATTAATGTTGCGTAATAGGGGCTCTTTTATAGGGGATGTGTATTTATATAGTTCTACAAATGACGCCATATAGGGGCTCTTCGCTTCTTCCTGATGGGCGGAATAGTGCCTAAGGTTGCTGCGAAATACACTGAGATACAACCACCTATTCCTATAAACCCGCATATCGAATCCCAAAGACAAGTTGTGGGGTACGATTATGAGAATGACAACAATTGCGGGAATGAATTGCAAACTTTGTCTTTGCAATCCATCTTCATCAGAGAATCCTTCTATTTCAGAGTATCCATCTACATCAGAGAATCCGTTTTCTGAGCCCACCAGCCGCAGTTAGAACGGCTGAGATACACCACTTCCAAGAATAACTACTGCTTATACACCGAATATTAAATGAGGTACCTCATGCCCCTATTTCTATTCTGGGGTCATACAGACTGCACATCCAGTTAATCTAGTCGGTGACTATGTCATGGCAAATACAACTCTTAGCCATATATTAAGATGAAGTTAACGAGGTGTTTTCATTCTGTCGCTATATTTCAATGGCTTCATTAACAAGGCTTTCCACTCCAATAGCTCTAACTTTGAGAGGATTGCAAGTTCTCGTGTCACTCCTTCTTATAATCTTGGCTTCAGTGAACCTCAGTATCACTGGTTATTCCGAAGTTCGCAGGTCGGTTATTAGTGGGAGTATCACATTAGTCTACTACCTATTGACAATCACCCCTTTCACGAGATGGTATCCTCCTTTCACCATATTTTGTTGGGAACTTGCAACACTCGCATTATATTCTGTTGCTGTTCCCTTTGCTAGTGTGCTCTACCGCGATACCGAGTGTACCAGTGGTTATGGCTCAGATATGACAGAGTGTCGCACTGGAGTTGGTTCTTTCGTCTTGGGATGTATAGGCCTTGTGCTCGCCTTTATTTCCTTCGTATTAGTTATCACTTACTCATTTGTTCCTGCTTGCAAGCAGAAACAGGTTTTTAGTTGCAACCATTTCCGCATTGGAGCAATTTTCCCCAAGCAACCGGTTAAAAAGGAGGATTGTGAGCACAAGACTGATGATCCTCTTGCGGATGTTAATGCGTAAGATGAGAAAGTGAGTTTAAGACGAAAAGCTAATGTCATAATGAAAAGGTTGAGAAGATGAAAGCAGAAATGATAACAAGAGAAAACATAAAAGATTCTTTGAGATGACACGAGACGAGAAAACATGAGACATGACAATAAAGGAGGCACGACAGAATGAGAGTTTGAGATGAGAATATGAGACATGTTAATTTGAAACATTGGTCGCAAGATTCTCAGAGTTAATGGGTATTTGATGAATTGATCGATTTGATTACTGTAGTGTTTTGTAGGTGGCTCCCCAATTAATTACACTTGCACACATTTACGAATAAGTATATTCCACCAAGTTTCCCAATCAATCGTTTCTGCACGGCGGTGTCCAACGAACTATTTTGTCGATGGATGCTTCCTGAACAACATCTTCTTTGGATGTCTGATTGAGGCTTTGGAGCGGTGTTGGCTTATTGTGTAGGTCCACGGAGTAAATACTATTCGGGGAATGTTCGGCGGTATCGCTTCTATGCTGCGCTTCACCTGTATAACATTTGCCACCGTTAATGGGGCAATGCTCTGAGTCATTATATATGCGTTTTAGGGGCTCTTTTATAGGGGAGATGTGTTTATATATTTCTACAAATGATGCCATATAGGGGCTCTAGCCCCCTTGGCCAGTCTCCTCACGCCGTGTAGATAACGATATGAACTATTTTTGCTAATTTCAGGTGCAGTTTTGCAATACTACTCCGCTAATCGCACAGACCCTACTTTGCGATCTGAGGGAGAATACTCGAATGCTTGACTATTTCTTCACTTGCATCTCCTCTTACATAAATATCGACAATAGCAAGTATCATCCTTTTAGCCAGTAAATTTTGCAAAATCTCATCTCTTCACTAAAACACCGTCTCGTAAATGGATATGGTTACCTGCACTGTCCTGCTGCGGTAACAGGAGGATGTGCCAATTTAAAACCTCACTGCACCCTCATCGTGTCAACTTCTCCAACAAAACTTTCCATTATTATATGGTTTGAGCTCCACTGCCAGCTCTAATCTCGTGGATATATTCAGTGGTTTTCTTGTCCGTGGCTGCATCGAACGTTTTGCTTGTTTGACTTATTTTGGTTGTGTTTCACATTTTCTGGGTCTAGTCATATCATTAAACACCCTTGGCATTTCTGTCTGATATCTACTCGAAACTACATCATGGTCTCTTCGGATTGTCTTTGTGGCTGCTCCATTCTCCTTAGAATTGGCCAGATCCTACTAGCCGTAGTTCTTTTGACCACAGTGTTGTTCCAGACAAACAAGGCTGGTCAGTTGTCTCTGTTCTCCTATTATTTACCGTTGCTGGCAGCTGTGTGCTCGGTGCTCTTCTACGGGTCATTGCTTACTCATCGTTTGCTCATCCATTTTTCTCCGATCATAGTTTTAGCTGGTGAGTTGATCAACTGCGCGTTGTGGAAGATGTCATTTGTTACCTCTTCGTACGACTTTGCAAATAACAAACCTCGCTCCTTCAGTTCGTGGTGGACAATCACAACTGTCGGATGCACCTTTATGGGCTTTGCCTTTTCCACTTGTGCTTTGGTGTTGTTGTGCAGTGGCTCTATCAGACATGCATGGAAGTTTGAGGAGTGGAAGAGTCGGGAATATTTCCTCTTGGGAGGAATTTTCCATAGACCAGGCACCAAGGATGCTTGTTATGAAAAGCAGCATTCGGACGAGGAATGGACAGAAGAAGGAAAGCCCCAAACCATTTACGGTGCCAATCCGGAAGATTTCATCATAACCTCGCAGATCAGTTTGGATCTGAAGTATCTGATGGATAAGCAGGAAAATTACGAAGATTCCTTTGATAGAAGATCGGAGGGCTACATTCTGGACAACTCATTCAGCTCCGACTGTCAATCTACCCGTAGTTATGCGTCTCTGGAGGCGCCATCAGAGGTTTCTACGATGAAGGGAGATAATAGCGAAATCCAGGGGATTCCGTTTGCTGATGGCGATAATGACGATGGAGGAGGAGATGGCTGGCGCAGATGCTCGAGCACTGCTAACGGGGCCAACGTTCCTCAATTCTACGAAGAGTAAATTGGAAGTAAATTGTATCTGGTAATGAATATGATGTTTGGGAAAGAACAAATAAATTGTAAAAAATGAATCAAGAGAGAAAAGCAATAATAAAGATTCAAAATTCAAGAAAAGGTTAAAATGCTGGTGAAAGGATCATTATCGACAGATACAAGTAACACCACTAAATCAGAGTTCTCGATCTACACCATTTTCTCCAAGTATTCCATTCATATTTACAAGGGGCTGGATACCTAGTTCTCGATCTTAGCCAAGATCTCTCTGTCGCTGAACAACAAGTACTCGTCCTCACCAACCTTGACTGGAGAACCACCGAAGTTTGGCAACAAAACCTTGTCTCCAGCCTGAACAGAAACTGGAATCAACTTGCCGGAGGATGGGTCGGTGACACCTGGACCTGCAGCGACAACAGTACCCTCATTCAACTTCTCCTGGTTCTTCTCTGGGATGTAGATACCGCTGGATGTCTGAGTGGCAGGCTTGATTCTCTGAACCAACACTCTGTCGAACAATGGCTTCAAGTTGTTGATGTTTTTTAAGAAAGACTGAATGTTAGTATTTGACATGAGTTGATGATTGTAAGGTGCATGAATTGTGCATTTGGAATAAATTGTAACATACCATTTTGGATGTAGTTTAGGGGTCTCCACAATTATGGTTAAATATTATGGGTAAAATTTTCATGGAAGTGCGTAGAATTCTGGGGAGGACACCCGTACACCAGGTCAATTTTAAAGTGTGGAGTAGTGGGAAGGACTAGTAAATATAAATCAAGAAAAATGTTGGAAATAGGAATTACTTTACATATTGAAAGATTCCTATGATTGGACGAACTATTTTATTTTGGGTTGCTAGTTTTTAAGTACATTTCTCTGATTTGTTGGACTTACTTGCAGTGGTTAGCTATTGCATTTGGAACAGATATTGCAACTTTCAATAAATAGAGAATCAAGTAATGAGATAGACGATCACATACCTTTGCCTTGATTAAACTTTCATGTCATGCCTTTAGCCTGTGAAACGAAAGCGTGTAGAATAGCTCAGCATGGCAAGACCTAATCACTGGAAGTATTTGTTGATTCACACGATCCCACTAACTGGAACGTGACAATACTTGAACTAGTGGAAATGCGTTATTGTAGCGAAGTTTTAGTGGAATCTGACAAGAATACAGAATAATGATATATAAAACTTTAGGAAAGAAAAGAACAAATTATCTTGTACAAGTATAAAAAAAAATGTACCAAATCCATACACATAAATACCGAATAGTGTGCATAGACAAACGTTAACTTATCTATATGAGAAGCACAATTGTCTTCACTTTCTTCACCACATGGCTTAGCTCAATGCAATAACCTGTGGTCAGAAATTCTCCAAGACTCGATTTCTTTGTAGTCGACTGCGTTTCTGTCTTATTCTTTGAGTTTCCATAGCGTGAATAGAACATTCATATCATTAGCGACACTAATGCAATGGTGGGGGCATGCTCTCGATGCAAGCTGAAGAAGTTGAAGTGTGACGGATTGGTACCTTCTTGTTCACGGTGCCACGAACTGGGCCTCCAGTCATGCTACTATCCTCCTGATAAAAGAGTGGACAAACGTCGAATGTTGAACGGTCAAAGTGCTTTTGTATTTAAGCATTCAAATGATAGAAAAAGAGCCACTCGACGATTTCCACCTTCAATTGACCATAATGAAAATACTTCGTCAAAATTTTCTGGAATATTGACGAGTTCAAGTCTGCGATTTCCCGATAATAACGTATTGGAACTACCAAAAAATCCCGACCAATTGTCAACGCAAACGTGGTCTGAAATAGGGGAAATTGGTGAGCTTGCTTGTGATTTCGATATTGATCAATTTTTTCAGTATTTGGATGGCTCACTTAACGTAGAATCATATGATAAGTCTATTAAGAATTCTGAAGTTCCAATCTACGAAACATGTAACGGAGAAGCTGCTTCAAGACAGACGTTGATAGATGCTGTCTTTGAAAATGAAGATCATACTCCGCAGGCCATTTCACGAGCCATGATCGAACTGATAGCTCTGACGACACAAGTTTCTGAGGATGAATCGTTTCTACTAAGCACTGTGCTTACTGTAGGAGCATTAACGCTAGCAAAGCGGGATTTTGTTGAACAGAGAAGCAAGCAGCTACTCTCTGGCGATAATCTGGAACATCCTCTAAGGGCTCCTTTCGTGGCCTCCGAGGCTTACATCTATTTTCTGCAAGCGAGAGAGTATATACCCAAAATAGTGGGGAATCCTACCAGACATGGGTTTCGTGGATTGTCACTCATATCTAACCTCATGACTATGCTTCTTACTACAGAATCACAGATGTACGTTTCATATCATGCTCTACATGTTGCAGTGTCCATTGGTTTGGATAAGATCGCTGTTCTTGATGCACACAGCGATGATTTTGGGCTTGTGATTGCTTTCTGGGAGATTTGGTGTGCTACCTGTATGCTTTCCAGTTTCCATGGCGTGCTTCCGCCGATTAAAAGGGAAGATATCAAAACTACATTGGATTTGAGTATTGTGCCTGAATACGCCAATACTTTTTTCCAGTTGAGGGTTCAACTTGCTGAGCTCCACTGTCAAGTTACTACGATATCCCACCCTTCAGAAGCCCACATGTCTGATGCAGAAATGCGAAGGGCCTTGATGACTCTAATGCTGAGAATGACCAAACTAGAAGAGCAGTACGCAACGGATGAACACACTTTTAAAAGACAAGAGCTCTTGATCTTGGAGCTCAAATGTTGGAAAAGCCAGGTAATTATGCTCAGCAGTTTACCTTCTATGATGCTGAAGATCAATGTGAGGGCAGTTGTGGAAGCCCGGAATATCATCAAGGAGCTTTGGAGTTACTATAATCCAGACTCTATTGCTGAGGGATCGATGCTTGCGCACTTGGACTGGAACTTTACTTACCCGCTTCGAACAGCCACCATTTGTGCATTCACCGCCACCACTGTCATTTCTCGCTTCATATCGTCAGAAGCCTACTTGACCTACGATTATTTCGAGTATCAGTTGGGACGAAAGGTTCTCATTACATTGACCAGTATAATGCCTGTGAACAAGCACTTCCTTCTGGACTTGGATGCTATGAGAGATTTATAAGAGCTACTTACTGATCGGACAGACGTGCAAGTCCTAGGCTCTCGATTTCCTGGATAAGAGCCACAAAACAGCTGGTGCTGTCAAGCCAGTAAGAATCATCCCCAAACCGACTGCAATGGACATGCCCAATTTCGTTTGGTACAAGTTGGAGAGCACGACGGGTGCCACAAGCTTTCCCAAAGCAGCAATGGCTCCAATAATTGGCATCAACTGGAGTTTCACTTGTGGCTTAATATATTCTGAAAACAAAGCAGGAAACGTTGAGGCCATTCCGTTGTAACCCAACATTATAAGCGAGAGTCCAGACACAAAGAAGCAGCCCGTGTTGATGTGAGGAAGTGAATGGGATCTAAATGTCTTTTCAGCACCGATCATGAATGTCTGACCAAACAAGGCAAACGCAAGAGAAAGGAGAGAAATCAAGACCTGGTTCTGGAACATAAGCTTCTTCTTAAATAATTCAAGCTGCTGCTGTTTCTCGTCGTCAATGCTCTCACACACCAGTTCCAGTCTGTTGACTTGCTTTTGGAGTTGGTTGATCTCCCCCTCCGACCTCTGCTTGGTGATGTACGGAAATAAAAGGTTGCCGCAAATTCCAATTATGGAAGCAACCATGAAAGCCACACCTTGAAACTTGGTATCCCATCCTAGCGATTCCGTAAGGAAAACTGGCATGAAATATACCACTTCACTCATTAAAAATGAGGCAAGGAACATCCCCCACAACATTACGATGCATCCTAACAACTGGTGTATTTCGGCGGAACAAAAATCTCTGAATGCACTTTTGAAGCTCACTGAGTCTCTTCTTGGAGGTACACTCGGATTCTTTAATACCAACATAAGACAAACAACCAAGAGTAGCATGACAAAACTGCAGATGAAGGTAGGGGCGTTGTTGCTGCTGACTTTAAAGTAGCCAATGTGGAAGTCCACATAGCTTCCAAAAATAGCAATCAACTGAGAAATGGCCATTAAGCATCCAGCTGCCGAGCGATAGCTTGATATATACTTGAAAACTTTGGCTCTGTCTGTATTTGTTGCGGTGATATAGCTGTATATCAACGCTCCCGAAGCTGAGGCCACTCCGCAGAGTATTCTCCCCCCTAGAATGGAATGAACAGATAAGACAGAGGCACAAGAATACAAAAAGTTTCCAACAAAGGATAGGAAAATGAGAAACACGAAGGTCCATTTGATTGAACCGACCCATCTGGCAACATCACCTATGATAATCGAAGTTATTATCTGTACGGCAGACGAAACTGCTTGGACTACAAACAAGTAGTGTACGACATTGAGATCACCGCACTTTGTGTTAGTTTTGGTTGGAATTCCACTAATTTTATACATACTTCTTTGATCCAATAGGCTATGGTGGACAAATACGCACAGGAATCGAAACTGAATTGCATCGCAATGAGAGAGATAGCAAGGTAGTCCAAGTGGTCTGAAGAGTAAATAGAATACTTTCTAAACATAATTGATTTTGAGATTAGTAAAAAGTGGCTTCTGTGATCTTATAAGTCTCTCATTACTTTCGGTGAACTACTTCCTAATTGGGTAATCGACCTCCGATGAATATGAACCCAACCATCAAATTGATTTCGGAGATAGTTATCCTAAAATAGAAGAGCACCTCCTACAGTTGGTATCAAACTAAAACCGGAAGAAAGCCTAAGGGAAGTTGGTTTTGCTTTTGAAATCATGAGATTGCTTCCTCAGATTCCCAAACACGTATTTGACTCCTGCCTTTGTCACCAGGCAAATAATGGTTGATGGGTACGGGATCACCACTTCTTATTAAACCCTATGTTTGCAAATTTCTTAGTGGGAAATAAATGTAAAGTTCTTGGAAGTACATTCACCTTTCTGCTGGATGTTATACTTCGATTTTCAAAGCCTAAGTGATATGCGTTTCTAAGTTAGTCTCGGTAACATCTTTCTTGATAGCTTTACAGTTAAAAGAGAAAACCAATTTAGTCAACGAAATGATTCTACAAAAATTGTTCCTATACTCGAGCTTGAGGGCTTTGAAGTATTCCTTCTATTTTTCCTTCAAGGTTTTATTCCTTTACAATTCGCAACTTATGCTGAATTCATATGGTGCACGACAAAATTTCTCCGCTTTCAAAATTAAAACACCAATCAATATTTCTTGATTTTCTTATAACAGAAAGTTCAATAGACTTATGACCCAGATTTACCATTTTGAAATCAATGTTATGCATTTATTACCTCTAATTAAGATATCTGTCGAGTGGTTCTCCTAGGATGTTCTCGATCACTCTCACCAAATCCTTTCTTACCTCCATCTCAACCTCCTCGTCGTCATCCTCCAACAACTCCGCAATGTATGGAATGAATGTTGGCAAGTAGGACAACCATTGCTCTCCCATCTTCTGGAATACAGCCTTCAACACTCTAATTGTCCAGATCTTGGTGTTCAGAGTGTTCTCATACTCGTTGGAAATGTATCTCACCAAAGTTTTGACCAAAGCGTCGTTGTACTCGTCTGAAGAGACATTAGAAACAAAGAATGAGATGGTCTTGACGAGATGCTTACCGATAGATGGCTCGATGTTGCCCAATTGGCCCAAAAGGGGAGCCACCATAGTCTCAAATCTCAGCAGGTGCGACCAGTAGTCATCCTGGTCATACTTGAAGGATGATCCCAAGCCGTGCAAGACGATTCTTCTCAAGTTAGTCTCCTTCAAATCTCCAGACTCAAATCTCTTCAAAATGGCAATCGTAGGGTCAAGCAAGTACGAGAAGTACGAAGTGATGATACTCTTCAAGTTATCCTGCAATTTGTTGAAAAACTTGAAGAAGGCCTCCAATCTCGAAACCTCAGATGCCTCAACGACAGATCCCTCACCACTGACTGCCCATCTCACAAGACTGGCAAATAATGGACGGAAACTCTTGTCGTTCAATTTCATGACGTAAGCAAGACCACATTGATGGAAAGAGCTTTCGATGCTGTGAACAGTGTTATCACTGAACTTCTCTTCACCATACTCGGTTCTGAAACCGAAAGATTTAATCAACCACTTCATGAACAAGGAAGACTGCGAGGTGGCACCCTTCTTGTCGATGGAGTCAATGGTGGACTTGACGGAGTTCAAGTACAATCCCAAGTCAGCTGCACTGTCAAGGGCATAAACATCATCGGTCAAGGCCAAATTGCACAAACCTTGCAAAACCTGAGCTTTGTCAAGATGTTCTACTGCCAAGTTCAAAATGCTAGATCTGATAGCATTGTCAATACGATCACACAACAAGACGGACTTGAGGATCTGCTTCAAGCTGGAGAGAACGAACACTGGCATCTTCTTGATCAAGCATGCGAACAACATGAGGATGGAACCCTGAATCAAAGTCTTGCTCTCATCCTCCTCATCTTCATCTTCGGATTCAACATCAGAGTCCTCAGTCAGCTTCTCAAAGGTGGTCTCCAAAATGGTAAGTGCTGGTGGAAGAATCTTAGGGAGGAAGCCAATAGACTTCACTCCCAAAATATTGATGATGCTGGTGATGGCATTGAGCGAAGAGACCAAGATCTCGGTCTGGCCGTTCAATAAGCACTTTTCAGAGGTGAAAACCTTCAACGAGTTCACCAAGAATTTAGCGTTGGTAGAAGAGCTTAATTCAGTAGAAGAAGAGCCCATCTTATTTACAATAGTCGCAAATGTGTCCAAGTAAGCCTGAACCAACTCGATACTTTCGTACTTGTCAATACCTTCAACCAAGATAGGCAACAACTCGTCCATAACAACGGAATCGATGTTGTCGTCGAAACTGTTGGCATTGACCTCAGTCTCGAATTTAGAACCAGCAAGAATTGCAAAGTTACGGGCAATCTTGATAGAAACATCATCATCAGCAGTCTTCAAGGACTCGGCAATCGAGTTAATGTAGTAGCTCAATGGCAACAAATTCAACAAACCCTTGAGCAGGTCATACAAAGCAGAAACAATTTCCTTACTTTGGAAATCCGAGTTGGAAAAGGTGTCCAACGAGCCCAAGATAAACGATGTGACTTTGTTGAATCTCTGCAAAACATTCTGTTTGTCTTCATCGTCCACTTGTTCATCAAACAACACCAAAGAAACCTTCATCTTCAAAGAGACAGAGTTGGATGCAGCAGAGGCTTCCTCGTCAGATCCAAGCACCTTGTTAAGGAACTCCAACAAGGCAGCCTTACGCTGTACCAATTCCTTACCGGTCAAGTTGACAATAGCAGTGCCATAAATGGATCTGGAAGACAACTGAGTGTAGAGCTCGGAGTCCTTATCAACTTCAGAATCTGGAATCAAATCCCACAAATCGTAGAAGTTAGCAATACTCTCCAAGCACTCGTCAGCAGTGAAGATCTTCAACAAGGCGGCCACAAAGTCTAATAACGAGTTGCACTCAATTGTCTTACCCTTGGCTACGTTAGCAGCGTACTGCTGGCCGATCAAGAACATGATAGTGTGCAAAGATTGGTTGCAACCCAAAGTTCTGATCAAAGACACGAAAAGCTTCACACGACGATGTCTGGGGATATGTTGGAAGGCAGTGATGAAACTGGTCAACAAAAATTCGATCTCGTGGCTAGCAGAGGCAGAAGCCGACGTGATGGCAGGAATAACCTTGGAGATCGTCTGCTGCAATGCAGAGCTGGAGAATTCATCATCTTGTCTGATGGTGTGAGCACCCATGAAGGTGAATATAGGCATGACAGAATGCAAAATGATCTCTGGAGCCAAAGACGCCAACTCAGCAATTACAAGCAATAATCTGTTCTGGACCTGAGGGGACTGCGAAAGTCTAATAGAGTTGACAATCAAGTCTGCTCTGATAGAGTTGGAGTCGAACTTCAACTTCTTCTTGGAGGTGGCAGACTTCATCTGGACAATGCTGAGCAACATACACGAGGCCAAAGTCTCCTGGGCATACAACACGGGCATCTTACCGTCGTTACCTAAGTAGTCCAAGTCAGTCAAGATTTTGAACAATGCCTGCAACAACTCTGGATCTGCAAGCTCCAAAGGCTTGTTTCTCAAGTGGTTCTCCAAGACATCCAAGATGATGGAAAGTTTTCTCAAGTGAGTCGATGCCATAGAGCTTATATCGTCTCTGGCCATGTTCTTCTGAGTGGAAGATGACGATCTTCTTCTTCTTTTAGCGACACCTTGTTCTGGAACCTGGGTAACAATGTTGACAGTGTCCAACAAGGCCACCATGGAGTGCTTGGAGAAGTTAAATGATTGCAAAGTCTCCACTGGGTCAAATTCCAAGGTCACGTCGTCTTCTCTGATAACCAACTCAATCAACTCGCTACAGATTCTCAACTTCACCTCGTCGGAGGCAATAGTGGGGAAGAGTTCAATCAATCTCTCGTTCGAAGCCACTTGAATGCCTCCACTGGTGCTGAGAGCAGTCAATAACCATTCAATCTCCTTGGCAATCTTCTTTTCGTTGGAGGTACGGCCACCCACCATCTTAACAAGAGGCAGTTCGACAAACTCCCCGAACTCAATACCCGAGGTAGCAGCTTCTTCGATCCACTGTTGTCTCTTGATAAAGTACTTCTTGACGTCATCCACAAAGAAGAATCTATCGTCACTGCCCTTGGTTGCAATATTCTCAGCAGCAATGATGTTCCACACTCTGAATTTGAACTGAAGAGGCCAGAAAGGAAGCGACCACTGGTTGAGAATGAAGGTCTTCAAAAGCAAGGATCCAAATTTCTTTCCGCTTTTGGTGCTCTTGAACAATGTCTCGAATACGAGGATTCGAATTCTCGAGGCGTCCACGATGACATCCTCAAGTGTCGAAGCCTCCTCGAACAAAACATCCAACATGGCATTACCGGCCTGTGGAGACACTATAGAACGTTTGGCGGGCTCGGTCTCACCGTAGATTTGTGTCTCCATGAACAAATCACATTTGACCTTCTTAGGGTTTCCTTCGTTGAGCGCAGCACTTTGGTTTTTCACGTCAGAAAGCAAATTGACAAAAGCTCTTCTGATAGACTTGTTGGTATCAGCCAAACCGAGAACCAAAATAGGAACTAATAAGTAGTAGTTGATTTGGCTATTCTCTATGACGGCCTCCTTAAGCTTGGCCTTGATGCATGTCAAAGCAACCAACTTCATTTGGGTAGGAACCAATGGGGTCAATGCAAGTCTCAAGAGAAAGCTCACTGCGGTCTCGATGTTTTCGGAGAACACAACTTTCAAGAAAGAGAAAACAGAATCAATCTGCTCTTGAGCATCCAATTTACGGATACTGTTTAAGAGAACCAGAGACATGCTGTTGAACTCTTCTGATGATGCGACATTCAAGAAATCCGAATTCTTTGGCTTACATTGAGCATAAAGCTCGTCAGAGGAAGATGCAGTGGCTGCTGGAACCTCAATATCTTCCAAATCAGCTTCGTAAGCACCATCAGAGACATCATTTCCAGAGAATGTGTGCATGAGAATCACCTCCAAATCAGCAAGTGTCTTAGACTGAGACTCAAGGATTTCCAAGACTTTTTGTTTATTGGTTTTGACCAACTTCTCGAAAAGCCCCACTGCCTCAGGTCTGACAGAGGCTCCTTCAGGGGAGGCAACAAAAGCAAGAAGCTTGGAGGCAGCAAGTTCGAACAAAAAGTCTGATGTGGTAACGTCAACTAACTTCAAGACACGAATGACGTCTGCGTCATCTTGGTTGATACCATTGTCGAAGTAGAAGAACAAGAATTTGTTCAAGTTGTATTTCTCATCAAGCAACACGTGCAAGATAGATTCATCCTGCAACAATGTATTCACGGGAAGGCCGGCAAACACGTTTCTGGAGGCTGGAACCCCACTCTCGTTGTAGTAGTTCCATAATTGCCCCAAAACAATGAGAGTCTGTCTACGAAGAGCAGACAGAAATGCCAAAGTGCTATTGATGATGGAGGAAGTGAAAGAGAACACCAATACGTCTGATAATGGAACAATCGAGCACAACACAGACACAATGGCATAAGCAGTTAACTTTACATCGACATTCAAAGTAGCCAGGTACTTGAAAGAGTGCTCGGCGAAGAGCTCTTCAAAGGTCTCCAATAGCGTTGGGATGTATCTGCTGTTGAGAATTTCAGTGTCACGAGCATGCGATGCCAAAACTTGGACGGTATTGGACAAATAGAACACCAACATCTCCTTGTAGATGGTCTTGTTTTTCAACTGGTCCACTAAGTACTGCGAGTACAACTTGAAGAGCTCGGGATCATTGTGGAAACATTTCAAGATAGATGACGCTGGTGGAGGCTTCAACATCTCCTTGTAGCCAATAATGCTGGAGAAAATGGCAGGCCAAGAAGTATTAGGAATCACATTCATGAAACGGCTGAAAACTGGCTGTGCATGGTATGGCAATACCGACAACAATAACAATTCGCCGTTGTGAATGTTCACGTGGTATCTTCTGACCAACCACTCCATGGCTTTGAGAGCAGGGTTTAAGTGATAGAAAGGAGCGATTAAATTGATGAAAGCTTCCAAATTAAGATTGACATGGGCCATGATTTCCTTGGTTTGAACATTTCTGTCAAATGTAAGACTCCTTTCGGAGAAAAGGGTCTCAGAAAACTTCTGGAAACGGGAGTCGATCTCAGATAGCTCTGCCAACCCTTCACATCCGATTTGGTAGATGTAGTCATAGTCTTGAGCAGCAGCAATTTTTGCGTCGAAAATAAGAGACCGCGAGTGGATCTTGGAACGTGTCTTTCTGTCCAAGGCCACCGAGGCATTTTTCTCGCTAATGGCCTTCAACTGCTGGGACAAACTACTCATTTTGGCCTTTAGGTTGAAATGGATGTGGAATGAATTTTCAATAGTTAGCGATGAGGGTATGTATCTGCAGGAGGTGAAGAGGTGATGGAGTCTGAGTAGACATCAAACCGATGCCACCATTTGATTGAATTTGAAAAAAAAAGAAGGTCTCTGATAATTTGCTTCAAAGAAACAATAAAAAAGAGGTAAAGATGGTAGTATTAAATATTTGAAGATATTTGTATCTCGAACCGTAATGGTTGGCCACGTATAAAGGTGCGAAAACCTGACTGGTTGCGAAAATCTAGATGAAGTACATCATTCGATATCATTGGGATAGAGAAAGTGTTTTTTGAGAGGCATAAGTTGAATCATCGTGTAATGCCAAGTCTTGGAACCCCATACTGCCGACGAATTCTTATGTTTAGGTTGCTCCTTTACTTGACCAATTCCAGAGGGCATTACTAAGTTCATTCGTCCTGGAGGTTGGTCCTTTACCGAACCCCGCTTACATGCTCTTAGATAGAGGGGAGCAAAGAAATGCATAGATGATCAAGTAGAATTCAGTTGAATAATACGGAAAATAAGCTCCGTGTGATCGACATCATGAATCCGGAAATCATAATCCGCTACTACAATCAATCTTCAGGGAGTGATCTTCACTCAAGAATTCGACGGTCTTGGATGCCTCCAACTAAATTTTCCGTCTCAGTTGCGAATAATTCTGGCAATGATGAGCTATGTCATAGTGAATCTGTTACGTGGGTCCCTGGTCTTCTCAGATTTCTCAGAAACCTATAAGTGATGAAGCCAATCTCAGAACAATCTAATAGCATGAATTAACTTCGACTCGACATTAAGTACCTCCGAAGCTATGAATGTGCATTGAGCAATATATTAAAAACAAGCCATGAGGCTTAGCTATTCCCGACCGTTTTTGCTTATTAACTTATTAGTTATATGCGAGCCTCGGGTGTCCGGCCAGGAGATCCACCAGCATAACACCAAAGACGGCGATCTATTTCAAAATCCAAGAACTGTATTAATAATCATAAGACATTCTCTACTATTCCAGAATCTATATCGTGATAGACAAGTGAACTCAGACACTGTGAAGTGACGAATCCACCGTCACCTCGCATCTCAAATTTAATTTTAGATTCGGCTGTCACTGTAACCATACATTGAAGTCTCATATCCAAACGCCATTTCTCCTACATAATCATACCTGTGCAAATGCCAAATGCCAAATGCAAAATGCCAAATGCAAAATATTCTGCACCCAACGATCAACGATCCAAAGGCGGTCATCGATTTTAGAATCCTTATTGCACAATTAACGGTGAAGCTTACATTTCGAAACCAAAATCAACAATCTACATTTCTTATTCCCGTCTCTCGGTGTCACGGATATAAACTTCCGTGGAAAAGTAGCGGAATCTCATCGCTAGAAAAAAAAAAAAAGAACCCTGCCGGATCTATACCTCCACAGTTTCCCCAGGTTTGAAGGTAAAGTTCACTACTTCGCTTCGCCACTTTAGTACCCCACCATATAATCCTGTGCATCAATCCTGCCGTGCCTCTGTAACCTCCACAGTTGATGACCCACCGCCATTTGTTTCCAAAAGCTCCAATTTCCAAGGAATATGTTGGCGAATAATCTGTGCAGACTCCCAAACGCCGTGCGAATTTCTGTCAACCTCGCGGAAAACTACCTCCGGCAGGTGACCCATGGTCAATGGCCCCATTTTTTCCATTTTGCTCCTCTCGATGGGGGAACCCGAACCGCTAATAGCCGTAGAAGCTCTGATACTACCGTCAAAGATATGGCTGGAATCTATGATTGGCGGGATTTCTACTGGTAACTAGATATCTTTCTAGATTCTGGCTGCGACCAGGATACACTAAAATTCTCGGCACTACATGTCAAACAGCCTCCAGATGAATATTGCTCCAGTCACAGCAATTAACTCCGATCCCGTGCTCGGCTTGTATTAAACTAGGTGTGGGGTAACACCAATAGAACTGACAATAGCTAGGCAACTTTTGGATAGTCAGGGCGATTTGTCGCTAGGATATGCACCTGGGCCTTCCCCGAATGTGTCTGCAGGCTATCTTGCGGATATCAATGCGAACCGTTGCATACCATTCTGGTGAAAAAATATCTCTCTTGTCGTAAATTTGTTCTGTATATATACTGACTAATGTTGGTCTTGAATTCTTCTTTCAATCATTTTTTGAACCATTCCTCTTCAATAAACTTCTTTTGGGTTCAACTACTATTCAAGGGACATTATTTCTATTGACCGTCTTTGGAATTTAGAAGCTATTTGACCAATTTCTGTTGTCTATAATGGTCGACCTCAAGAACATCACCTCCAGACCAAGCATATACAGAAGCAATTCTGCCTACTTGGGATTGGAGATTTCAAACTCCAAAATCATCCATGTAGATGAAAAGGGAACTATTCGCTCAGAGAATAACTCCATCGTCTCTTTTGGCGAGGAGGAGCTCAAAAAAGGTTTGAAAAACAGACACATCCAGCTTATTGCTTTGGGTGGTGCTATTGGTACCGGTCTATTCGTGGGTTCCGGTGTGGCCTTGTCGACATGTGGTCCAGGTCCGCTTTTGTTGTCCTACATCATCTTGTCTGCTGTCGTCTGGTTCATCATGAACATGTTGGCTGAAATGGCCACTTTCTTACCAGTGCCTGGTGCTGGTGCTCAACAGTTTGTTAGTGACTACACTGACCCATCCATTGGTTTTGCTATTGGCTACAATTACTGGTATGGATTTTCCATTTTGGTCGCTGCCGAAATTGTTGCTGCTGCCATCATCATCCAGTACTGGACGACCAAGGTGCACATTGCCGTGTTGATCTCCATTCTTTTAGCCCTTATGCTCATTTTGAACTTGTGTCCTGTGAGTTTCTACGGAGAGGCAGAGTTTTACTTTGCAGGAATTAAGTTGATTGCCATCACTGGTTTGATTATCTTGGGTGTTGTGTTGTTCTTTGGTGGTGGTCCAACCCATGACAGACTCGGCTTCAGATACTGGAAAGATGGAAATGCATTTAAGGAACATTTGACAGGAGGCTCCACCGGTCGTTTTCTTTCTGTTTGGACTGCCATCATCAAGGCTGGTTACTCGTTCATCATGAGTCCTGAGTTAATTGTGGCCTGTTCGGGAGAAGTCAGTGAGGCTCGTCGTATTTTGCCGAAGTGTGCTAACCAGTTCATTTACCGTTTGGCTTTCTTTTATATCTTGGGCTCTTTGATCATTGGTATTATTGCCGATTCAAACAGTAAGCAGTTGGTCAACGGAAGTGGAAATGCTTCTGCATCTCCATTCGTTCTCGGTATTCAGAACGCAGGCATCCATGTTTTGAACCACATTATCAACGCCGTGGTGTTAACTTCCGCCGCTTCCGCAGGTAACTCGTTCTTCTACGCCAGTACCAGAACATTGTACTCTCTCGCTAAGAAGGGATTGGCTCCACGGATCTTCACCACTGTCAACAAGTTCGGTGTTCCATATTACTGTGTCGCTGTTACCTTTATTGTGGCATGTTTGTCCTACTTAAACGTCTCCAGCTCTTCTTCGCAAGTCTTTGCATGGTTCTCCAACATTACCACCATTTCTGGTTTTATTTCGTGGATTTTTGTTGCTTTCGCCTACACCAGATGGAGAAAGGCCATCACTGTGCAAAGTCTCGACGACAGAGTCACCTACAGAACTCCATTCCAGCCATTCGGCGCCTACTTTGTGATTGGCTTCATTTCTATCATCACCATCACCAACGGCTATGGTGTATTCTTTGACTTCAAAATTGCTGACTTTTTGGCTGCTTACATTACGTTGCCAATTGTCGTAGCTCTCTATATTGGCCACAGAGCATACAGGTACTTCATCAAGGGTCAGACCAGATGGCTTACTCCACTTGAAGAGTTTGACTTCTCCAAGTTGGAGTTGGTTGAAGAGGAGGCTAGAGGCATTACTCCCAGACTTCCTCAGAATAGATGGCAGAAGATTTGGTTTGCTTTAACTTAATTCAATTCTTGCAGTTAATGACACATTTTCGCGATTAATACTTGTAAGGTAGTAGAGCATAAGAGCAACTCGAAACGATCAAAAAAGATGGTTATTGCGATTATTAAGAATAAAGACAATAAAAGAAAATTAACAAAAAAGAATGGACGAGTCCGGAGTCGAACCGGAGACCTTTCGCATGCTAAGCGAACGCGCTACCAACTACGCCACACGCCCTGAGAAGATTGGTCCCTAGCAGGATCGAACTGCTGATCTTGGCGTTATTAGCACCACGCCTTAACCAACTGGGCCAAGGGACCGACTTCGAAGGTTTAGATAAATGGTGATATCTAGGTGGTCTTTAAGACATATTTATATGCACGCCCAAAACACCCAAGAGAAACTTGTTGAAATGACTCATTTCTCTCTATTCAAAGTTGGTTGATTGGAAGCTATCCCTTATAGTTGTCGAAAAAAGTAGTGGAGACTCTGAAATTTCCAATCTAGCAACTAAGAGGGACATCACATTTGACTTCACATTTGTTTTTAGATGATCCACTGAAGCTGTCAGTAATGAACGAATTCATGAGAGTAGATTTGGAATCTCTATACTCTACTTCCGGAGGAGTATCCTTTTGATCCTCAGAAGAGCTGGCCAGTGGACGTTGATGAACGATGAGACTATCAGTATTCATGCGCAGAATGTTGGCTGCGAAACCAGAAATTGTGGAACAACTTAGGAATGTACTACATTTCCTCCAGATCCCCAGACCGTTTAATGATACCTATTAGCTGCTCAAAATGTTTCACATCATTGGTACTTTAATATAATTTTCTTCTTACAGGGTATTTTTCACTTTGTTTTTTGTCTGTAATTGGGTAGTTGAGCACCAAATTGAGAATAGAAGACAGATTACTTGTGGATATTATTGGAAAAGTTAAGAGTAATATAAAGCTTGAGTAATGAATAGGAAAACAAGAGGGGAGCACAACCGATTGAGTCATATTCTTTTCCAATTGCTTCAACTAAGGTATAATATAAGAATAAGGTAACTCCAACAAGGAATCTTCAAGAAAGCAGTTTTAGTAAGGCATTTCCAACTAAGAGATCGAGAACAAAGAAGTGAGGCTCTTAACGAAATCTTTGAAAAAATTTAACGCCATGTTGTCCTAAAAGTACCAACCATATGAGATATTCTCAAAGGTGCCTCTAGATTCATACAAGTTGACTTCAACCATCAAATGCCATGAACAACCTATATCACGCTATTTGAAAAACTTGATTATCTTTCCAAACTACCAATGAATCATTTATAATGATATTTAAGAGAATTTCTAGAATCAAGCAAATGTCTTATCGTTTGAGCTTCTCTAGTTACTACCCAACCTTCCCTTGAACCTTTACCTGTAGCGAAGGGTTACCCGCACCACAACATAAAAAAAAAACTTCAACCAAATTACTTTTCTTCACTACACCAAACCGTATGTTCAACATTTCCATCACTAGGATGATAAAACACACAGACCTGATCTGAACAGGACTTCGGTCCTAATGCAGACAACCGATATTGCCTTTTTTGCTGATGTGATGAGTTCTTTTGAACCTATACTAACAGTTTAGAATTGACTAATTGTCTTGAGTAATTGGAATTGTAGATCCGTAGTCAGAAATGGCTCTGTTAATAGTAGGCACAATTAGAAGCTTTGTGCTGGCTCTTATGTCACTGGTTTCTAATCACCGGGTTATCCTCTGAGTTGTTAAGAGTGTCTATCTTTCACTTTTTTTAATTCTTTGCTACCGTTGTCTTTGAATGTTTAACTGGCAATCAGTTTTGTGTTGCGAAGTATGAGCCTCACGAGCATCTAGAGACTGTTCACCTTGATTATGGAGTAACGAACTTTTTTACGAAATGCCTACTCTCAAGATGACTTGGATTGCTTCTTCTAATTCTGACCTTTTCAACAACCGAATATCATAAGCCACACAAGTCATGGGCAAATCCAAGCTTCCATTCATCGTCAATTCAGTCTACATCATCTTAGTATACACGTATATTTTATATTATGTTGTGTGTGTTTGCTTACTTCTTGGCAGTCAATCTTCTCAAGTAGAAGGCCAATTCCTCACCCTCCAAGATGTAACCGTCACATCTACCAGATTGACCTGGTCTAGAAGAGATGCAGGCGTACAATCTACCGGCAGCGAACTGGTGCTCGACAGAGTGCTCGATGTTGGAGGCACCGGCTCTAGCAGCCAACTTTCTCTCAACCTTCTTGGATCTCTTGGTCTCCTCACCCTCGACCTTCTTACCCAAGACCTTACCGTAGTGGGTCTCGAACCATTGTCTGAAAGGAGCAGCGTCGATCTGGACAATAGCAGACTTGGTCAAGGTGTTGGTTCTCACCAACTCGTTGTTGGATGGGTGGTAGACCACACCAGTAACTCTGGTCTTTCTAGCAACACCCTCGGAAGCCCAAGAGAAGTTACCGGTCTCGATTCTCAAGGCTCTGAACTTCTTGTTACCACCTCTGGTTCTAACAGTGTGGATTCTCTTAGCACCAATCTTGGTGTTGGCTGGCTGACGACCCAACTCAAACTTTCTCTTCTTTCTGAATTGGGCTCTTTTGGCACCAGTAGCAGCACGCTTGTGACGAGAGTCTCTAGAAATACCCATGGTGAACTGGAAAAATGTTAGTATGGAAGTGGTGAAAATGGATGAAGTCTCCAAGGAAGGTGGAGATCCAACTTAAGAAAGACAATGTGATTGTTTGAACAAGATTGATGCCACATGAATGATGGATTCAAGTCACTGACTGATCCATTGAAGATGTTCTGTCTTTGTCAAGTGCTGGATATGTTTTTTTGGTACATACTCTTTGGTTACTGTCTAGTAGAAAGAAAGAGAGAAAGCAAAAAATGTCAGAGAGAGGGTAAAAATTTTCGCAGTGGATGGTGTCTGCAGGAAGCTTTACTATGGAGACAAATTTGTGGGTGATGGGTACAGGAAATTCTAAGATCACGTGACCGAAAAACATTCATTGAGTTTTAGTTGGTTGGGGAGGGATGATTTTGGTAATGCGCGGAAACCCGTGCACGTGATATTTCCGCACTTCTTGCACGTGTTCATTTAGGGCAGATACCCTAGATCTTAAACTGCAACTTGGTGCGTGTGTTGGGGATAAGCTTGCCGACCCTAGTTCCCAATTGGGAACTAAGCACAAAAAGAAATCTTGAAAAAATAAATGTAAAAAAAAATATTCCACATTTGATGCGGGTGCGGTTTCCCTGGTCATGTCAAAAACCATGCATTAATTTGTTCTCTGCATGAGATCAGTCCCCTGGACAACGGTGAAAAGCCAAGCTACTCACACACATCATTAAAAGCCTTTATATGGGGGAGCTCTATACTTCAAAATTGACCTAACTGAGATCGTCTAAACTTTACTCATTTCAAGTAGAAGGCATTGTGAGGCAATCTCAATTAGAAGATTTGGATCTGCTACCCGATTAGTCGGACATAGCCACTCACCTGAGTACAATAGGCATATCTGGAAACTGTAAGTTTAGGCGGAACCATCAGTCTCATGCAATGAGCCCCCACTTAACCCGGAAAAACGATTGAGCCAATCCGGGATGCAGCACGTGACCGGCATCGTCACGCACAGAAAATTTAAACTCATCGGGAAGAGATCGATTTCCATCAATCCATCTACAATGGAGACCATCTACGATGAGATAGAGATAGAGGATTTCACGTACGATGCTACTACGGGACTCTTCCAGTATCCATGTCCCTGTGGAGATCGTTTTGCCATCACTATGGATGATTTGAAGGATGGCGAAGATATTGCAGTGTGTCCCAGTTGTTCGCTAATGGTTCGAGTTATTTTCGAGCCAGAAGACCTTGAGGAGTATGAATGAGCCCAAGGAGCGATCAGAAAATGCTGAAAGTTATTTATTATTGAAAGTTAAGACTTCAAGACTGTTCAACTGAGTAGGAAGTGATCATAGATGGCAGAAAGCCGTTGAAGGTACGACCGTTGAGCAGACCAATTGGGTCAATAAAAATTGATGGGCTGAGATTTGCCACAGAAAATAGTGGTCAGGGATCGGTAAAGGTCTAGACGTTAAGCAGGGTGACTAATAATGAAGCGGAAAAACGAATAAAAGGTTTACACAGTCCAGGATTGATCCGATCATGTCCACTAATGCAAGTAGGGCTTGCAGTAGATAAAACGCACTGTGACGGGATTCGGAAAAGGTACATAGAAGCAATGGAACGGCGTTCAGGAACAATAAAACTGTAGCATTGCTCGCAAATGACAGACAAGCAAATTGCGAAAGGCGGCCAACTGAAACGGTAAAGCGAAACAAAAGAAATTTCCAACTTTATCATCCCCTCTATTGCCCCCCAAAGTCTTCAATGGACTGCCCCCATACATGTTTGAAAGAGATCGAAAATAGAAAAAAAAAAAAGCATCAATGGAAACTACAAAAAAAAAAAGAAATGCACATTGCTCCTCTAACGGTTCAAGCCGTTAGTGGCTCGTCTGTCAGAGATCCCTGGCAACGCTCATGCACTAGGTGGGCCCATGGAAAGGATAGAAAATCCGGCAATAATGCAAACGCATAAAATAACGATCCACGGAAACCAAAATTAAAAGTAACGCTAATAAGCACGCAGAAAATTTTTTTATACCTTCCAGTATCTCGGAAAAACTGCGCCAAAAAACGCCTGAGATCACGGAACGGCAATGTCACTCACCAGCCCGATGTTGCACATGTGCACGCAGCGAACAATCGTCCACAATAGACTAAAAAATCCCGCCACGACATGCCCACGACCTACGCTAGACAAACTAACTTTGGTTTGCTCTCACTTCTCCCGTAATGTACCAGCAAGGATGAGAAGAGCAAGCGTGAATAAAATGACCCCGAAAAACCACCGAAAATGTCGCCATGGGATGTTGTAGCCCCCGGCCTTACCTGGATTTAGGCGCATGGAAGTGAGTTGGCCAATGCACGGACCTGCAACGCCTGCCGCTTAAACAGGTAATCGGTCCAAAATGGTGTGTCGTAGCCGGCACATAGGTGCCGAGAGAACCGTTTAATTTTTTCTCTGGTTGACGTTGGGTGCGCATCCTTCTTTGGCGAAAGGTTATATAACCACTGTGTTCCCAACACCTTTGGTGTCAGATTTCTGGCGAATTTTTCTTGGAAAAGCGTTTTGGCCCTCATCTTTGTTTCTTTCCCCAATCCTTAGTCACCCTTGTGGAAATATACAACCTTCATCCCACCCCCTTCACTTATCGCAGTTTTATTGGTTCATTCAAACTCATTCATCGACGCTACTTCCAAGCTTCACCATCAACAATCAACCGCCCTCAATCTTCCCTCCTGAAGTAACTCCGAAACATCAACATAATCATATCCACAATTTTGATTGTCCACGTGGCCCATGAACTCGTTGCTTAACATGACCAGCCCGCTTTCATCCCACCTAGGTGATCCACATCCAGATAAAGTCGGTCGTATGGGTTCTACGTCGTCTGGCTCAGCTAGACGCGGGCCCTGGAGTCCAGAGGAAGACCGTAAGTTGATGGAGATCATCTCCCTCTACGGCCCAACAAATTGGGTGCGTATTCTGTCGCTGTTGGGTAGTCGGTCACCCAAACAATGTCGAGAACGTTACCACCAGAACTTGAAGCCGCTGCTTAACCGTAACCCTATCACGTTTGAGGAGGGGCTTTTGATCGAGCAGTTGGTGGCAAAACACGGGAAGAAATGGGCAGAAATCGCCCGCCACTTAACGGGACGTTCTGATAATGCCATCAAAAACTGGTGGAATGGCGGAGCAAACAGAAGAAGACGTGCATCTCAAGCTGCTCTGGCTCCTCTCCATGAGAGTAACTCGCTGTTTCTGACTCAAGCACAGTCTGCTCGCTCCAGTTTCTCGGGCTCCTCAGGAGCTTCGGCCTCATCGGCTTCAGCAACTGTTCTGGCCACCTACAATGCTCCACTTGCTGGATCGATCCCTCCTCCAGTTTCGGCTCCATTATCTACTACAGTTTCGGCTACTGCTGCAGTTCCAGGCGCGCCAGCCTCTGGGGACCAAAGCACCGTATCAGCCAACACCCAAAAGACTACGGTGTTGCCTCTGAATCCATTGCAGAAGTCCCCCGAGGGCTCCCGCCGTGGGTCTCATGCCAACGGCTTCATCAAGGTGCTGGCGTACCCTCGGGTGCCCCATTTTCCACAGATTCTGTTCAACACTTCGATGTTTAACGACGAGGAAAATGCTCCAGTACCCATGGTCCACCCCCATTTCGCTTCTATACCTTCTCGACTGGCTTCATTGGATCACCCTTCCATTCCAAACATTCACACGTTGCGGAGAGGTGAAACCAGACGTCACAGTTCATCTCTGGGTCCTGCTCTTCTGATTCCGTCAATGACTCCAGCCAACCCTTATCTGGCAGGCCAGACTCATGCGACAGGCCCACTTTCATCAACACTGCCTGCTTTATACATGCACCTGAACACTTCGGCATCGCTGAACTTCAACTCTGGCAACAGTTCGGATCACTACGACCTGCCCTGTCTGTCTAGCCGCCACGGACTGGTAGGCTACTACGATTTTAATCAGCGGCTGTTTGCCGTTCCCGCTCTGGCAGCGCTGCTGCTGCATAACCTGCGGAGGCCCTCTGTGGCTCCTGACTACTTCCCCAAATCATTGGCTGGCCATACTCTGGGAGACTTCGGTCACAAGCGCAACCAATCCGGCAACTTTTCCCCATCAATCACTCCAATCAACCTGAACCGCCAACTGGTGAGCAGCTCCAGCTCCACCGGGTTAAAGCTGGGTGTTCCTCCATTCAAGAATTTGCTCAAGAGCATCGGACAGGATGAGGACTCGGCCGCTGCCAACATGGACTCGGAAAACAGTGACCGCATGAAGGTGTCGCAGTTGATTGACTAACTAATTAATATGGATTGTTAAGAACTCCCCAAGGGGAGTGAAGGGGTATTCATTGTCGGGTTCAAGAACCATGCAAACGCCTCTTTTTGCGGCATCTTGCAACGTTCTTTCTCTGGTACGCTACATTCGTTTTTGCACCAGCTTCCATTATTGTGGTCTAGTTCTTTAGCGTCTGTTATCGTCATAATACAAGAATAATCACCAATATTTTCGTGTAAGTTGAATCTCCTAACCCTGGTTATGCAACCCTGGAAGGGTGTCATCATTCAATAATGCCTTCCAAGAGTCCATGCGTTGTAGACTATCTAGAATATTTAATGTGAAGGAGTCATCCATAGCGTACTTTTGGAGCAACTTGACGATGATCAACTTCTAGTAGCTTTGTTGCTGCACGGAACCTGGTTGCCATGCATGCGAACTTTCTATGTTGCCTATGACTACCATTGTTCGCGCGTTTCACATCGGCAGGTGTCAAACATGCATGTGAACATTCTGTCACAATTAAGTTGTAGAAGTGATGTTGTGTTTTGTTGAGAAAATTTGGTTTAAGCTACTGCGGTTTTGAGCATTTCAAAAAGTATTGTGCAATCATCAGACTTGCACATCGGCAATATGACAGGCCCCTATACAGGGTGAAGGTTGTGGTGTGAGGAGGAAAACTTCGTTGGTTGCTGAATGTTTAAACGCAAAAAATTCAAAAGAAATATGAGTAAGATCTACCGTAACGCTGCCAAGGGATTTGCACAGCATCAAGATAAACAAAACCAATGCATACAATCGACTTCACCTAACTTTTGTTCTGGCACTTCCCCTCATCGCTATAGTGCATCTTCACCTGCAGCGAATTCTCCCATTTCACCATCCGCAAGGTATACAGAATGCAGTATATGCACATCGCCAGAATGCAATGAGCTACTCCGCGGTGTCCCAGCCGTATGGCAGTTCTGCAAGAGCACTTGGTTGCCTTTCGGGAACGCACCTGTACACCAGAAGTTATTATGCATTGGGCTCTGAACATTAGTTTGAATCTGTCAAATTTAGTCATTGAAAGTAACTTTGAATGGTGCAGTTGGGATATGTCGAGATTCGCTTGAAAAAGTGCGTTACTAGTTTTTCGCGCCTTTTCAGGAGCAAGCTGATATGATATATCTGTGAATAACCGTACCCCGGATTTGTTCACCCTTGAATTGATAAATTTAGTAACAACTCTCTACTGCAGAGGAGAGAACCGGGAACTCAAGATCTGAAGGTGAATACTCCATTTGAAAATGACACTTCCAGTCTCTAAGTGATTGAATTACTAGACAGAGATTATCGACTGACATTCTAATGCAAGCGATTTGAAGTGGTAACGTTGCAGTTGCCATAAACTTAAGCCGACAACATTATTTTCAACGGTGAGGTCCAAGGGTGATGGCCAGGGGCAATAATCCACCTAACGCAGGCAAGCAATGGATAGCCGAGCGTCAGGTGTTAGGCCCCAGGCTAGCCAGAACATCTGAAACAATAAGTGCAGTGACGACTGGGTCAGAATTTGAGGAGATCAATACCCAGTGGATTTATTGGAACTCCTATGGGACTGGTAGCTACAAAGAAGTCAATGTTGGTATCAATTAAATTAAATAAGGAAAACCATGTTGTATCATCCAGTATTATTTCTTACCCCACTATTAAGAACAGAACATCTACTTTTGGTATCCAGATGATAAGAAACGCCGATAAATACTCCAAAGTCTCCTCCCTTCTTGTTCAAGTCTTCGTAATTAATTACTTTCATTGACATCGTGGTGTTCCCTGCTACTATGGAAATTAGTTGAACGTGTCAGAGGGTTCACGTCCATATTTATTTTTATGAACTTATGAAGTTCAACACTGGCTCGATAGTAAATCTGCATCGCCGAAACGATTCCAATTAATCTATGACCACCAAAATGTATATTTCTCATGTTAGGTACACATGCTTCTCATTGCTCACAATGATCCTGCTTAAATCCAGTCGTCTATCTCATCTCGCGAAACAACCTACATATCTAATAATAAATCTCAAACTTCACACTAGCCATTGTTTAAGTACGTATGATCCGTATTCACGTCGTAGCAGCGTCCGCATTAGTGTTTGACCTCTCAGATGTCCGATCGTTGCGTTCGCTCGGCATCACGGGAGTCCTCGTAGGTACGTTGCCTCGAGCACCGCAGCAGAATGTTTTTTTGGGTCTACCGTTGCAGCTCAGCGTCTACGAGGCCACCTGGCTTGTAGCAAACGGCCACGCGCATCTTGTTGATGGTGCGTTGTATAACGACACCGTGGCTGAGTGTTTAGGCAAGTGCAGGGACCATGTTGGAGACCTTAAGTATGCCGTGACTCCAGACGTCCTCCAGGCACCACGGGGTAAGTGTGACGGCGACAAAGAGGGTGGCGAAGACATGGTGCGTGGCGATGGTTTACGTGACTTGATGAATGCGACGGGAGCCAATGCCGAAATGGGTCGAGGATCATCTGAAAGTGGAAATATCCCACCCAGAGACGGATCCGAGCATACCAGTGCAGAGGGTGGGTTGTACAGAGGTGAATTTGACTGTAGAGTTGAAAACGAAAATGTTAAAACAAGAAAGGAAGATGATATCGTCGGCAGAAGTGATGAATATGAAAATGGTGAAGGTAGAGCTAAACATGCACATGAAGAAAGTGAACATGAAATTGTCAACGATGAAAATGAAGCTAGACAGGTGGGAATTGAACAGAAGCACGCAAATGAAGAGATAAGAGATAATCAAGAGCATCAAATTGGGCATGAAAATGCTCATACAGATGAACAACGAGATAAACATGTGAATGAGAATAGTGATGTCCCTCTAAGTCACTTGCAGATAAATGTCGAGAAACAATTAACCATCAGTGCTCCAAAAGGTACGCAAGATGCTGCCGTAATGGGCCCGGCTGTTGATGGCGATGCCAATATCGCCTTCGATGCATGTGTTATGACTTTATCGCAATTTCTCGCTCGCCAGACACTTCCCGACGCATTCTTAGCAAAGTATAGTGCATTTTCCCATCTCCGCAGTCGAGATTTCTACATGATGCCAGGACTACGATTTGGCGGAGTGTTCGTTGCCTATCCCGGCGATCCATTGCAGTTCCACTCGCATTTGATAGTGAAAGTGCTCCAGAAAGACGAGAACGTCGACTTGTTGGAGCTTGTTACTAGTGGTAGACTAGCTACGGCCGTCAAGAAGGCCTGGGTCCTCATCGGAGAGGACACCACTGCAACGGAAGAAGCTCCTACACCAGCAGAACGCTTGTCCCCTACTCCAATGCGAGCTTTCTCCATTGAGTGGGCAGGATTCGGCTGAACATTTGCATAATTCATACTATAAACTAAAATTCCAATCCTAAACCTTCCACAAAGGTTTACCAAGTAAAACTCTCTCTTTAACACTACCGGGCTACAGCTTAGTGAGGTGGGTCTTCCCGAAAATTTCCCCCGAAGTGACTCTCCTTAATGAGAGTGCCTGCCACAGCCCTTATGGATCGTAGACATGTGCTTGATTTCCTGGGAAATCTCCTTCCAATCGTCTTCATCAATCTCCTCATACTTTTCTTCATCGCTGAGAATCTCACCATCTTCCGACTCAACTCTTCTCTTAAACTTGAAGTCTCCACTGGTGCCTGTGACTTGGAACTTGAGTTTGGTGGTCAATGCACCATTACCATGGTTACCATTAGGTCTAATGTGGAAAAGAGAAGTGCCGTTCTGAGCAATAGTCTCGGCCATTATCCGGTTATCGTTAATGTCTAAAGTGATCAGCTTCGAGTTGACAATCTTGAAATCCAAATCAACACCATCCTCGGCTGGGGTCTCACTTAAAGAAATCACCAAAGGATAACTAAGAGAAACGTTGGTTTGATGGACGATATCTCCTTCATTCAAGTTGTCAGTCAACAAAAATGACTTAGAGGAATGTCCAACATGAACGATGCGGGCAGAATTTCCCAGGTGAGAGTACTGCTGAACATTAGAAATCTCACCCTTAGTAAAAGTACTAACCGTAGTGTTCAATGTCGTGCCATCACGCAATTTAAGCACAATCTCGCTGGTCAACTGTTCTTGGAAGATTGCGTTAACAACTTGCAGCAAGGTACCAGTGTATGGAGGGGCCACACCAATCGAGTTTCCCTTTGAACGTTCGCCAATGTGCAAAATTTTACCGGAAGATCCCACCACGTCATTGCTCTCGTACGTGAGTAAGTTAGCAGAGGCTATCCAGTCATGGCCAATTCCGGAACTTCCACCTTCAATCTCATCCAACCCGTTGTCCACAGTGATCGTTAACTCATGTTCCCCGCTTTCCCAAAGTAAAGGCAACAAGCCGGTCACATCGATGTCAACACTAGGCAAATCGAAAGCGTCGATAGCCACTACGGGGTTCCATAACGAAGGCGAGTATCCTCCAGTGAAAATGAAGGGTTGTGGAGCCTGTGAGGCAATTTTCTGGCCATCCACATAAACGTTCAAAAATCTCGTTGGACCATGGCCCAAAAGTATGGTTCCATCTTTCTGGAAACGATCGGTGAACCGGTCCAACACGTTACTGTACCAGAATTCTTCATTCCCGTTTCCACTGACAAACGCAGCCAACTTCAACCTCGTGGTGTTCTTAGAAACCTCTGGCAACTTAAAGACGAAGGTGTCTGTTGGAAGGTATTCGATTGGAGGTGACCGGGAATCCTTCTTATCAACCAACGGGTAGACCTTACTTGCCGGCTTGCGCACATCGAATACCAGATATTGATCAGCAATAGTGCCCTCTTCAGAATCAGTGCTGACATGCTTAGACTCATAGAAATCAGCAGTCAACTCGATATGGAATTTTCCTGTCAACCAGTCAGACACAATGTTATCTAACTGAAACAAGATGTCGGTTTTTTTCTGGAACAAGCTTGCGTACGACGAGACATCCTTTTTGAACTCCGAGAAGACCTCTCTGGATCCTGGCTCAATAGTGGAAGTTCTCCAGATCTCTGCACCGCCTACGTACAAATGAGCCAACCGATCGTACTGAATGCCGTTCACCGTAGTTTTAAGCGTCAAAACCACGTTTGTAAAAGGGGTTTTTGGAGGCTTGAATGCCACCAAGTTAGGGTGACCCCATGAGTCAAAAGTATGGTTTACCAAAACCTCCGAATGGACAGGTTCTCCGTAGCGTTTCTTAGGATTGAGTGGATAAGCAACACTCAACACCTCTTTAGCACCCTTGGACTGGTCCGAATAGGAACCTGAATCGACAAATCCTCCATACCTACTTGCTGATCCTGCCACCAGCTCAATTGTGGCCATATTCAGACACCCACGGTGGTCAATGGCACTGAATTTCCAGAACACATAGACTCCAATAATAAAAGCCAATACAAAGTCAACATATTGTTTTCTCTTCGATGGCGATTTATCAGTTGGAGAATTCCTTTCCTTATCTTCGAATTCGATGAAAACTTCATCATTTTTCAAGCCCTTTTCACCGGAAGAAACGGCAAGGACAGGCGATGGCACTCGTGATCTGCCGTACATGATTTTGTTCCATACGGACGAGTCTTTTGCTAAATGTTTACTCATGGTTGCAAGAAAAGTGTGACTGGCAGGTTGAAGTGTATGGGTACAGGACGCATAACGGTGTGGCACCAGGCTATGCCAAAAAGGAGGAAAAGGAGGCAAATGGAGAACTGAAGAGAAAGAGGGAAAAGAAGAGGAGAAGAAAAAGGGGAAAAATAGTTGCAGTTGGAAATTTTGGAATCGTACGGTGAACAGAAGTAATGTTGAACAAGAATGATTCATATTCCCCAAGCTATAGATACCTACTGTAATACTCTCAAAGATCTACATGGCTAATGCGCGAGTGCGCAATAGAACACCATAACAGATTCTAGTATAAGCAATTCAACTTTTCTTTCTTTTCTTCAAACGATGATATCAGGGAACCGATCCTCCAATTCCTGCTGCTCCGCAACGTATAATAGAGTCCGCTCGAAAAACTGCTCAATCTGTCCAAGAAGCTTAGCCTCTTGTTCATCTTCATCCTTAGTCGAGTCGTCCTTAAAATTGCCAAGATTGGTACGTATAAGATCGATCAACCCATTAATATATCTCAGATCCACAAGCCCGTTGCCGTACACACTGAAAATAAGGCATCTGTTCAAAATCTCCACAAACAATTTTAACAGTAGATATGGATCCATGCACGAGTCTGCCACACGGAGGGCTTTCTGAAGACATTCCAAAACACGCTTGGCATCGCGGTAGAGGACTGGTTTCTCCACGTTACCTTCTGACGACTCTATTTTGGACTCCTCCTCCACAGTAGGTGAAGGTTCACCGATCCAGAGATCACACCACCACCACAAATGTGCACAGTAGTACACCGAACGACATTGATCCTGCTTTTTCAAGAGCTTCGATCCGTACAAGGTGATCTTGGTGATCAAACTCTCATAACTCTCCTTATTGAAGTACCGCAGATTAGCCAAACGGTTGCTGATCATGATGATCGACTGATACGACACTGCACCACCCATTGAATCGTGTGGATTTACCAATTGGTTCAGCGCCGAGTTGAGAATCAAGTTTTCTTCGTAAACAACGAAACATTGGTTGAACAATTCGTAGGCAATTGTTTCTTGCTTCAATTGGTCGGCAGTCGTTGCCAAATTGAGGAAGAGCCTTAATATCATTTCCGAGTAGAATCGTTGGTGATTCAGGTAAAGCTCATCAATTACTACCGAAATGTTTTTGAAATTGCTTGTGATCACCAAATCTGTTTGGTCTCCGTCACGAGATTTCTTCCTGACAACCTGGTATCCAGCAATTCTCAACTTCGCAGTCATTTTGGTAATTAATGTAGGATATGTGTAGATAGTATTAGCAGGACACTTGCTCAAGTACTTTTTCTTGACGTAGAATAAGTTGGACAAGTTCTTGAACAAGTCTGGATGCTCAATCAAATGGATCACCTTACTGATCTTCTCTTGTACTGACAAAAAGTCTTCAGTAACAAATTTTTCGTTGTTTTCGATCTTGATCGATTTGGTCAACCCCAAATCTTTCGAGGTACTCAACTGGCTATCAGAATCGTTGATCAATACGAGCATATACTTAAAAACAACATCGATATCTTCAGTTGTCTCGTAGGTCTCCTTTTCTCCATCGTATTCAGCATTAGAACTTTCCACGAGTTTATTCACGATCTCCAATGATAGTTGCTTTTGGAACGCAACATTTCCAACTTGCGAGTACAATTCGTAAAAGAATGGCAATTTCAATAGGCCCTTGATCGAAGAAAAATGTCTCACGGGTGTGATAAGCAAGTCCAACCATAAGCTCAGGACAACTTCGTCGCTGCTGGCGGATTTGCTCTTGGAAACCTCCTCGAGTTTCTCGTTGGCAAACAGGTAAATTTTATTGAGGTACGAGTAGTTGTTGGGGTCGAAGGTGAGCGACAACTTGATGAGCGACTGCAAAATAGAGATGTACTCCTCGACAGGTAATTCGGGCTGGGCCTGTTGCAAATTGAGGTAGAAGTTCCAAAACGATTGGAATATATCGTCGATAGGCACCACGGGTGAAGGAGACCTTTCTGCTTTTTCTGACTTTTCCGACTTCTCCAACTTATCTTTGGCCTGTTCTTCGCTTTCTTCAATTTCGACATCCTGTGTTCTTTCTTCGATGTCAACCATATCTGCCTCAAACTTGTGGTACGTAACAAAACGGTTCACAAGCGTCTCCACAAGCTCGGACTTATTCAACATGGGATGCAATTTAAGGAATACATCGTTGAGCAAGCTATCCAAAGTCAAGAAATGGAAGTTGTCGGGGAAAATCTGCACCAACACATCAATCAAATAGCTCTGGGCCAAATGGTCCCGACACTGTATGATTTGTTCAGTGATGGTAGGAAATATATTTTCCTTGTAGAATTGCTCGCTGGAGTACTCGTCTCCACCATCGTAGTCATCAATGACCTGGGAGAGGCGCACCAAGTTGGACCCCACTAAGATCTTCAACTCCTTTCTTTCCTGAGTACGCAACTCTCGCTCACTGGAGTGGCCCTGGTGTTGCAAACGCACCCAAAGCTTGTTCATCTCGATGAAATTTGTAATCAAAAAATCCACCGTTTCGTTGAAATCTTCGCGAGTGGCCAAGGGAAAGTAATCCTTGGATCTCTGCGATAAGTAGTTTCTCAAGAACAAACCACGGATTGGATGCTGCACACCTCGGCACATCTCGATCATATCCTTCATTATCTCTTTGGTTTCTGCATTCTTGGTTGACATGTATGTTGTTCCTATCACAATCATCATGTACAATCTAGGCACAATATTGCCGGAGTATTGGACCAACTCATACAAGTCGGTCAAAAAGGGTACGTCCTTGCTTTTCAGCTGCTTCAGCTTGTAAGACTGAAGTAAATATGCCGACAAACTCTCCAATGAATCGTAGACGGCAATGTACAATTCATAGTACTCTTTGGGTGTGAGTTGACTGGTTCTCAATTCGTTCAAGAAGTTGGAACAGTGTTTCAACGCCTGGAGCAAGTGGCCCTCGGCCAAACTCTCCTTCATCAAGTGAGATTGGTGCTTGATGTTGCTGAGACATCCCTGGAGAACGGAATTGCCTGGCATATCGATAGAGAATATGGAGATAGTGTGAGATTTGGATGACGGAGTACTATCGGGTGGATACTGCAGGATGCGATAGTGGTACTACAGACAATTAAATTGTGGAACTATTGACTGATGGTCGAATAATTGAAAAAAAAGCTAGATTAATTAGAAAGAGATTGATTGAAATGAAGAAATAAAAGGAATGATTCTCTTATTCGTTCAATTTGAGTGTATAGTGAATACGTCGTGATAATCATTGGGTGAATGGACTTATTACCTTATTATGTCATTGGGATACAACAGAGACTAAAAGCAGAAAAAGGAACAAGTCATCATGAGAACCATAATTTTGATACATTTGAAGATAGGTCTGTGTGTGATTAGTCTCCTTGATTTAAAAAAGACTCAGCTTTTCCTTTTCTCTGCCGTGTTATTTTAGGGCATCTCTGATTTCTATTCAAAATTACCAAAATGGGAACAAATCAAAGAAATAAAAGGATACATTCTCCAAATACGAACTTCACCTCAAACCCAACCCAAAACATTTTTTAACTCATATAAACTATATCCCTTTCATAATCATTATATGTATTCATATACTATCTACAGCGCCTTTCTGGTGACAAATCCAGACAAATCGTGGATGACCATTCCCGAAATGGCAGCAGACATCATGGTGGCAACAAATCCACAGAATAAAGAAGAGAAAATGGTCTTTGAGATATCAGCAGATCTCTTACCCTTACTCAAGGTGTTCAACACTCCCAAGGTGATACCCAAAGATCCAAGGTTGGCAAATCCACAAAGAGCATAAGTGGCAATTAAAGTACCTCTGTCGGACAACTCCTTGTATGGAGACTCGTTGATCAACATGGAGTAGGCAACGTACTCATTCTGGATGAACTTGGTAGCAACCAACTTAGAAATGGTGAAGATCTCATTTCTTGGAACACCAAGCAAGAAGGTGAGTGGGTAGAAGATGTAAGCAAAGATCAAGTCCAAGGTCAAATGTCCAATGTTCCAGAATTTACCGAACCAAGTCAACACACCATTGATCAAGGCAACAAGGGCAATGATACACAAGCATTGCACCAACATGGTGGCAGCAGTGAAAAGACCCAAGTTGGCACCTTCGGAGAAGGCCTGCAAGACGTTTTTTGGTCTTTTGTGGTTCTCGTCAATGTCCTCGGCAAATTTGACAGTACCCTGCGACAAAGGCACCTCAGTCTCTGGATATCTCAACTTGGAGACAGCAATGGAGGCTGGAATGGACATGACACACGAGGACACTAAAGCCTGAGCACTCAAACCCAAACCAATGTATCCAACCAAGACTGCACCAGAAATGGTAGAGAAACCGGAGGTCATGACCTGATGCAACTCTGCCAAAGTCAAGTGAGGCAATAAATCCTTAATCAAGATGGCAGACTCACCCATACCAATAAATGGCGAAGCAGAAGCAGTGATTGCTTCAGCACCAGAGATTCTCAACGACCAGAAAAAGAATTTGGCGAACTTACCAATGAACCATTGGATCATACCAAAGTAGTAAAAGATATGGACGAATGCAACGAAGAAAGCCACGGCAGGCAAAACAGAGAAGAAGAACATACCAATCTGGGAAACAGACTTGCTGGTCAAGAATGCCACACCATCCTTAGCGAAACCCAATAATTCTCTGGCCAATGTGGAGATAAAGTTGAAGATATCATAACCTGCGCTAGTTCTCAACACGAAAAGCGAAATGATAAATTGCATCAAAACACCTCCAATGACAGCGTTCCAGTTGACCTTGCTTCTGTTCTTTGAAGTGGCCCACAACCCTGCAACAGAGCACACCAAACCAAAGAAGGAAACGGCTCTATCCTTTCTCAAAGAGTACTCAGACTCTTCGGTGACGAAAGTTCCAACCAAAACAACAGCGAGAGTGACGGTTGCTCCAGCAAGCAATCTGTGGTTTCTGTTGGGAAGCAACTTGGTGTAGACAATGTCACAGGCGTAGTACCACACCTTTTGCACCACATGAAGCATGTGGTACAAGATTCTCGAGTGCCATGAGATCAATCTCACCATGAGCATACCGTAAAAAACGGTTGGAATCAACCACTTTGGTCTGTGCTTCTTCTGGACCAAGATAGAAATCCACCAAGCAGTGAAAAACATCCCCACGAAAACGTGAAGAGCCAAACGAGCCCATGGGAATCTGATTTTGATTCTTTGCCACTTGCTCAACTCAGAATTGCCATTACTGTTTTTGTCAGAGTCCAGCGACAGCTCAATCTCCGCCTCCTTAGTGTCGGTTTCCTTCTCGATGGCATCGAATTGTTCGTTCTTAAGCGAAGGCTCTGGCACCAAAGCTTCAATATCGTTTGCGGCCATTTTAAAGAAAGCTCAACTGTACTAAGAGAAGGGAAGAAAAAAAAAAAAAATTCTTTTCACAGTTGGCGCAGGTGACAAGATATTATATGGGGTGACGCCTATAGAAAAATCATACGAAAAAGAAACAAAAAGGCAGAATGCAACAGTGATGCTTCTTCATGCACCGCGCCTGTCAATGTTTTTCCGATGAGATACTGTCACTTTTCATGCGCTCAGGCAGAACGTCTTCAATTCAGACTATTTCCAGCTCCTAATGCTAATGAAATCCACCTTTATCATAAATTATCATTCTCTTTGATTCATTGGTGTTGAAGTTTTCTCTTCCCCAGCAAACAAAAGATGCTCAGCTCGCTCAAACGTAAAGGAAGGAAATTCCGTACGGCACCATTGCCAAGTCTCCGAAAGTGCTTCTATACCATAGTATGCAGGTAATGGTTTCGATACGTCCTCAATCTGAAGATAAATGGGAACAAAATGCCATATACCCCACTTAGAGCCATCTGGGGTAAGTCATTCCTCTTTAGTCCACATAGCAAAATTTACAAAAATGGAAGGAGTAACGGATCAAAGAGTCACGGACCTCTAAGATGCTCACCGAAAGGCTTTATTCAGGAACCCCGCCCAGAACATCGGGAAAATGCTCACGGCTTTTCACCTCTAACTATCTGCACAACCCCGATGATTCTTATCTGTGCCAAAGTCATGGGTAACGAGCCATGCCGAGATAACTAGTCCTCCCCATGTGAGCTCCTATCGCTGCGATACTTATCTTGGTTTTCCGTCATATACCGGGAATCGATGCCGTTCCCTAACCCCATGAGGGTCTTCATAACTGCCTCGGTAGTGCCAATCATTGGACGGATTACTATAACAGGCGAAGATTTAGCAATTGTTGCGAGCAGCTCTTGAAAATTCTCGGCATCTTGAAGATCGTTTCTCAATCCGATAAGCTTTTTCTTGGTTGTCTTTATGTTTTTCTCGAGAGATTTGTAGGCAGATTTCAATCCCTCCTTGACGTTGGCTGGTTGGTTGGAGTATAGACTGACCATCTTCTCAGTATATTCACCATCTTCCTCGTCCTGATCCTCCTCTTCGTCCTTAGATCGATGGACATCAGGCGTACCTGACTTGCTCGATTCATCGAAAACAAGAATAGATGGCTGCAACTCGTCGAACTCCAGATCTTCCTCGTTTACCTCGTCCAATGCCGAATACAATTTCTGGCTTGTATATGGATCACGATCAATCTGTACGGAATTCTTGAGCAAGAGTGACGATTCCAAGATACCGTTCTTCTTTGCCCCACTTCTGTGTTTAAATTCTCGTACATTCGTCTTCATTTCTTTGCGAGGTTTCCTTGCAGTCAATCCTTCTCCACCAAAGTACTCTTCCAGATTCTCGAGCATGACTTGGGTGCCCGAAGCCAATTTCACACCAAGCTTCAATAACTCATAGGTTGTGGTCTTAGCGAAAGACTTCGTTCCTTTTTGAAGACTTCTCATAAGACGTCCGTCCTTCTTGTATTCCTTCAATGGTACTGTCACCAAGTCTTTGACACCTCCCCCGATATTAACAATGGAACGCACAGGTGATAAACCTGCTAAGAGTCCAGCAAGCTGATACTTCTGAATGTAGGGTGCATACACATTTCCTAGGGCCTGCCCCAATTTGGGGAATCCCGGAACCCCATAGACAATAGCTTCTCTCAAGGCAATATCCGAACCATCTAGGATGAAGAAATTAACGAATTCAGCGTGATTTCCAGACCTCAAACCAGAATAGTCGATCTTTTTAGGTTTGTAATCAAACTTCAATTTCAACGGAGCAACCACAAGCTTCTGAATATAGACCATTTCGTCCGCGGGGAGCTGAAATCTGGTATCCCGAAACTCAAAGAATCGAGTGATAAATTCTAAGGTATCCTGGTCGATATAAAGTCTGACTGGAAGAATTGAGACGTTTATAAGAGCCTCCGTATATGCCAAAGTTGGATCTGGCCTGACATTCATCAAGCTAAACTTGAGCATGCTGGTTCCAATTTCTCGTTCTCCAAGGATGCTCATATAAGTCAAAATCTTGTTCCAAGTAGACGTGGGCACGTTATCAAAAACAGTGATTGAGTCCAATCTCACATCGATATTGTTAACTTTTTCAAACTCTTGTTTCTCAGTTACCCTATCCACTCGAGGATCATTGCTTGTAAAGTTAGTCAAGTTGATTTCGATGTTCTTCAAGTCCACCAACACTTTATGAATATTGGAACGATTTAGTCTTAATTCTTTGTAATGCTTCTCGACATTTACCTTGATTTCTCCATCTTGTTGGTTATTAATCTGGTCAAATTGCACTTGCGAGTTTATATGGGCAACTAATTCACTTGGAGATGTCCCTTCAGGTAAGGATAAATTGATTGATTGAAACAAATTCTCAGAAATTGCCTCAAATGGTTCTGCATCATCATCATCATCATCTTCAACCACACTCGTAGAAAACTGTGGCTCAACATGCTCAGATATTGGGGGACTACCCTTCAACAATTCCGAAGAATTTTTTGGTAAAGAGTCTTCTTCTTTGGTCAGTTGCTTGTTTTTCTTTCTTTCTGAAGCTTGTTTAGCTTTACCTTCCAATTTTTTCACTGCTTTTCTCAATGTCTTGCGTGTCTGCTTCCAGTCAAACCCATCATACAAGTATATTTTTGTCTTCGAGAGATTAATGTTGAAACTGAATGGATATATGTTGATATCACTTTTTGAAGATTTCTCCGAAAAGTGATCCTCAACAACCAAAATTGAAGATGAGTCGATATTGCTGTTGGAAGATGAGTCCAAACTCAACTTGCTCACTCCCAGTTCAATATTGACGTCTGGCCCTGGAATATCGTTATAGTAGTCATCAACAATGAAAAAATCTTCTGAATCTTTTTTAGCAGGCTTTGTTAGTTTCGCAGAAGAAGTTTGATGATTAGAGGCAAAATTCTTAGAACCACCTTTCCGTAAAGCTTGGATCTCTTCAAGAATTTCGTTAGGAAGCTTTAAACCCTCTTCCACTTTAACTCTGAATTTGTCCTCACTCATGAACACTGCTGGCGCTTTCAAGTCATTAACAGTCTGACCCAATGTATGTGCGGAATCAGCACAGAGCTCAATTTGGTGTTCGTCGGAGTTAATCTTGACATCAACTAGAGAGAGATCACCTCGAATACCTAAACGTTGATTCCGTCTTTTGATCTCACCCACATCAGTGTTGACAGTAACTCCAAGATGCGAAGAGTTAATGTGCCCGATCATCACATGTCCCATTGAGGTCAAAATGGATTGAGGAGTAGATTGTGAATAATTCTCCGTAGCATTCTTGATATTATTCTTATCGTCGATCAAAAAGAGAGAGAGTTCACGAAAGGAACTCTTAATATAAAACTGCTCCTTCCCTGAGGTAAAGTCCATGTTACCCCTGGAAACTGCTAAACTTAACTTACTGTTAAGTCTATAGGGGTTCATGCCGACGACAAAGTCATTGAATGAAACATGTATATCTGAGCGCTTTGTGGAGGTTGGAGGATTGGCTGGAGTTGTAACCTGAACTATTTCCTCGGCGTTATGCCCCTCAGTGACATCTCTCTTCAAAAGTTCTATCCAATTGGCATAATATTCGACACAAAATCTACGAAGAACGAAATCCATCGAAGAGTTCTTCTCGTTGGACACAAGAACGAAGAAAGCCATAGGGGTGGTAGAGGGGGAATTAGTAAAGCCAGTCAAGAAAGGCTGAGTCAAACCACCGGCCTTCAATCTTCTCAATGCCCCAACTGACTTCACAAAACCATGAGTGTTCCCAGCTTGCTGGCTCAACTCAAAATGGTCGATTTCGAAGTCCATATCTCCGAAGTGCTCAAAGAGGTTCTTCACCGAGAAGTTGATTTGCTTGATAAACAATCTGAAAGATGCCACAGAAGGACGTAACAGTTCTCCAAACGTAACGGACGGGGTTTGTGAGCCTTTCATTCTGCGAAACCTCGTCTGGTTAGAATAAATTGAACTGGCGTATGAACCTGCTGATCCAAAGGAAGAGATCTTTTCCAGAGGTTTCGACAACGCCGTGTCCAAAGCATTCACTAAGTTAGAATAATTCAGAAACTCCTGAGAAAATTCCATAAATGCTTGTTTGATATTAATTAGAGTGCTGAATTCCATTGAGCCCTTTATCGTTCCGCATGATAGCGTATTAGAACATTGCAATGTCAACTCACGAGGAGTGGAAGTGGAGGAGCGATATAAAAAATGCCTGAACTCTTGAGGTTTGAGTTTCATGATAATATTTGGTACGGTAAAGATTTGCTCCTCAACCTGATCTATGATGGACAGGATTATAATTCGCTGCAAGGACATTTGCTCCTGAATCTTGTTAAAGGAAATCGGGTAGACAACAGCCTTAAGTTGAGTTGACGGGGACAATTGAACATTGATATTGAAAGACGATGTTTGCAATAAAAACTGATTTGTCTCTTCAAATCCTGGATTAGGCGATGCCGGTGACAGATTGACCATAGTATTTAGATCTTTTACAGACTTGAGGTTGTCCAACATACCGTTCAAGCTCTCGTAAACTGTGGTGAGAGACGATGCAAAGTGGATCAAGTACTGGAGTGAAACACTGTCCAAAGAGAGCATTGCTGGCTTAGAAAGCAAGGCAGTGATTTCAGAAGTAGCTTGTTTTTCTTCAGTTTTTCTGAAGAATTCAAAACGAACATCAGCTTTGGACAGGGAGGCCGAAGCCGACGTAGAAGGAGCTCCCGATGATGACGAAGAGTCAGAAGTGGCTGTCAGAACCTTTGTGTTTTCAAATTCAAATACAGACGACTCTGCACCTTGAGTGTACTTCTTGATAGAGAACTTCTCAATACCTCCATATATCAAATTAGCGCTTTTCTGTTTGACATTCAAGTTGCGCAAATCAATGCTAACATCGTCAGAAGTCGAAGCAAAAGCTCCGCTGGATGTTAAAGCAGAAGTGAGACTCACAACTATGGCCTCAACATGCAACTTACTGAAAGCAACAATTAAAGGATCAGTATCTTCATTAGAGTCGTCTTCAAAATGGTCATCATCTTGGTCATATTCAGGGAATTTAGTCGAAGACTTGCTGTGACGTCTGAGTGCCGCGTTCTGTTTGCGGAGCTGATGGATCTTCAACTTCAACATCTTGGAGATGCAGTTGCAAGCAAGGGAAGCGGTAGGCACGAGAGGTACAGCAGCGACATTGATAGTGCCAATGTCAACCTTCATGTCGGAAACGGGAGAGAGTCCTTCAAAGCTCAACGATATGTGGTCGATGTATGCCATCACGGCCTCATCACTTTGGGCAGATGCTAGATCTCCCTTGTTGAAAGACTGGGATGTAGCACTCATGTAGATTGAGCTAGCCTCCTCTGGACTTAAGACCATGCTCTCCATCAACGACTCATCCACATAATCCGAATCCGAATCGTCCTCAGACTCGGAAGTATTGGTGCTCAGTACATGGTCCAGAACGTCAGATTCAGCGCAATGTCCTTTGTTAACGCGAGGCTTGAGGGTAGAAATCTTCACTCCCAATATTTCCACAAAACGTAGGCCGTTGTTGGCGTTGAACAGCACGGTGTCGATGTGGATCAAGATATCGGTAGGATCAGAAACAAATTTGATGTTTATGTCTGAAACCGTCACCACAAGTCTCAGCAAGGCAATTTCTGCCGCCCGCGACATCATTCCGCCTATGGTTGAGCTTCTTCTGGATGTTGTTGAAGATGTGGAGCCAGAACGCGTTGTTTTTGGCAACGCTGTGGACTCTATGCTTGTATCGGAATCATTATCGTCATCTACGGCGCTCTCACCGTCCTGCTCGAACATAACAGTGCTAGCCAAGTTGGCAGTACTTTGTGCTAACAGAAATTGCATCAGATCGTCGTCCAAGTTATCCACACTAGGTGCTATAACCAATTCAACGCCTGAGATGGCAAAGTTCACTCCGCTGACTCCGCCATTGAGCTCAACATTGCGGAGCTTTCCCAAACGTAGATTACAGCCAGGAAGCTTTCCGACCTTCTCAGGGTCGATGGAGATGTCCTTGAGTAAGATGTTATTGAGCGAAACTTCCTCCAAGTTAGGTAGGTCGATGGCGGAGAAAAGCTGTAACTGCTGGAGAATGTAGAGAAGCAAGCGCTTCTGGATGTTTTGGGGGATCCACTGCGGGCTCATTGCGGGCGTGGAGGACCTTTGTGGGGTGCAAATTGATGGTTTTGCTAGTAGATGGCGTAGTAAGTTGGATTGTGGAGTTATGGCTCAGATTAGATAAGGAGTGCAGGTAGTAAAGAGTTGGGATAGGAAAGATAGCAAGGCGATGTAGAGTTAGAAGGGGTTAGGGCGGAAGAATGGGATGAATTACAGGGCAACCAGGATTTCAGAAATTGTTAGTGGTGGCAATAATGAAGATTTTTGTAGCTTCTGGAAGTTTTGGTATCGTGTCTTGTAATCGTATCTCACATTGGTCATGTGAGTGAGATAAGATAGGTGGATTGGAGATGAGAAAGGAGAATGAAAGAGGAAGAACATGGCAATTAAAGGATAAAAAGAAGATATACAGATCACCTGAATGATAACCTGTTCTATCATTCTTCATTAATATTACCTTATTGCGACGTCCAATTCACTATGGACCAGCCATTAGTTCATGAAATAGTAGAATTCTCGGTGATCATGCCACACCAAACGGCTTAATGGTCCAATTATCATGGCTGCCAAAAACACAAGCAGCTTTGTGTCTCTTGTAATCGTTCTCAACCTTTTCTTCCGGCTCGATGCTTGTTTCTGTACTTGTTTCTGTGCTTGTTTCCGTGCTTACCTGCTCCGAGAGAATCTCCTCCAACAGAGGAGGCAACATGAACTTCTTCTTATTTGATCCAGAAAGAAAATCCTCTACAGCGATGCGGATCAGACTTTCCACCTCAAGGAGAGTCAAATTTGTGCGTAGAGCTATAATGGCATCGTCCTTGCATTTGACCATTCCGAACTGGAATGGACCCTGTAAAACTACCGGGATCAAATGCTGTAGCCATTGCTCACTCTGAACCAAAGAACAGCCATCGAAATGCCCAGGAATGAGCAGTGAGCTCTGGTGGATGAGTGTAAGCAGCACGTTCCAACGAAACTCAACTCCCAAATACTCCACCAACGGCAGGTACACCTTTATGGCTGTTTTCGTCTTTGCCTCTATCCTCTTAACAAGAAAATGTTGCACCAAGATTTCCGCCACCTTCGTCTGATTATTCTTGCACTCGCTAGCTAAGCTGTCGATGGCACTCCAGTAAATTTGCTGGTCATAATCACAGATTAGTGGCCTCACCAACCTCTCAGAGTCTAGCAGTCTCTTGCGGCCACGCTTGAAGATTTTCAACCATCTGACAATGTCACCGTCCGAGGCTCCATAAGCAGCCTTACTTTCAACCACACCGCTATTTCTTCCCTGCGAGCTTTCACCACTGACATCTTCATTCAACTCCGACCAGAAGTTGTCTTGCAACCACTTAGTAGCCTTCAACGCCAGAGCACGCAACGCTTCAAGCGTAGGCAACTCCTCGTGGGTGGCAGCATGGCGAATCTCCACAAAACTTAGAGGAAGCCCCACGATTTTGGCGATGTTGACTAGCGCACTGGCATATTGGCCCTGCTGGAACGGATCTAGCATTCCATTGACAAATCGCACTAAAGCCAGCGCATATGCGTTTCGAAGAACAAAAGTGTTAGCGCCCGGAATGTCGGCTAGAGCCAAGGACGCAAACAACGCTGTACATTCGACTCCGTGTGGAAGTTTTCCTCGCAGTTGAAGAACCTGGACTTCTCGAAGAGCATCTGCACAGGTGTGTTTGTTCTGGAGTTTAGAGCCAAGAGAGATAAGCTGAGTTATGGATCTATAGGGAGAAACAATCGTTTCTGGGAGCTTGGAAGGGCCAATTCCACTTTTGGTTCTATCAGACATGTTGTCTTGAAATGCAGGCCGATGAGGTTGTGAGATGAGAAGTATTGTGAGGTGACCAGTGAGTAAGCAATGAGTGTGGGTAGTGAGTGACTAAGACTAAATAGTAAAAATGAAGAAGCGAAAAAGTGTATTAAGGGTTTAGCAAGGGAATCAGGAAATAAAGAGGGTTCTTTTATGTGAATTTTAGAGGATATTTGCACGCAACTTGGATGGGTATTCTCTTATCATAAATAAGGTGAGTAAAAAGCAAATGATTCTGGTGCCAGCATATCAAACTTGACAATTATCTAAATTAATCTAGTTACTCTTTCTTGCTGATGCTTAGACACTGATGTGTCTACAGATTCATTCCTGATGGTTATCCCAGATGTTCCGTCCCAGACATTTACACTCTGAGTGCAGCCATTTCTTCAATATCACTGGCGACTTTCTTTGCAAAAAGGCCAGGCCATGTATTAAGAAAATCAATCTTGCTGCTAAATTGTCAAAATATGTGACTACAAACATTAATAGCCAAGTATTTTTTTATTTCATTGATAGAACCTTTTCAACTACAATGATAAATCGTTAGTCCCATGATTCCTCGTAAATCAAATGTGACCAAATAAATGACGAATTGAAAAACCAAGAAACATTTCTGACTATTTATATCTCCAATAGAATTAAAGTATTTTCAAAAGGAAAAATAAAAGTGGAAAGTTGGCCATATTCAGTCAACTTCGAGATCAAGAATGAAAGACAAGCTCAAATATAAACGCAAAGAATCCACATACATATGGGACTTTCAGCAGCTAAGGCTTCTATTAGGTTCTTAGCAACTATTTATAACTCTCATACAAAGTAACAGTTTTTCAGCATTCAAACTGCCACCTTTCAAGTTACTGATTTGCATTGCTGCAATCAAATTGTCCCGGTAACAAACAGTCAAAACCTCAAACATTCCTCCATTAATACCTTGCAGCTTCTCTCAAAAGAATATTAGAACTTGTCTTTGAGAATGTAAATAGTATTCGGAAAACTATCAACAATTAAACAGGACTCAACAACATACATTCCAGAGAAAGCCCAAAACTCTAGTTAAGTAAACTAGAGAAAACAACAATAAATGCATACCGATTTTCTTCTTTCTCTAACTCCATCATTCAACTAATATAACCAGCAAAAACATCCATGAAGTAGTCAATGTAATTATCAGAAATGGCATCAACGTTGCATCTTGATTGCTTCCGTTGACCTTACGGAAAGTTGCGAAGATGGAACTTGATGATGATCGATTCTGGTGTTTTGGAGATAATGTACCATGGCTGGAGGGTTGGAGTCTACGAGAGAGGTTTCAGTCGGAGTTATATATGTGAGCCATATCTGAGCTAAACACCTGCGCTAAACACCATGACATTAACACCGTAAGCAATCCAATGCGAACACAATGAAAAGGACAATACGGCAGCTACTGAAACAGCGTTTTTTCTTTTATAAGAATCCTTGGTTGGATTGGTGATTATCCCATGACTATTCCGTGAACCTGTTTGAAAATAAGCTTAATAGAACCTTCAGTTATAGTGCGAACATGCGGTGTTAGAAACTAAAGTGGACGTTAAGTAGCCATGACTATTGATTTACTGAATCATTCCAGATTTAAAAGGATGATTGAAACTGGTGGTTTCAACTCAGAAAATGGAGTGGGAGAAAGTCACATTCCAAAGAATTGAATAATAGAGTAAGATGAACGGAAGAATTGAAGAATTAAGAAATGAAGAACAGAATAGGTAATTACTCGACAAGCAAATATAGAAATGGAAAAGAAGAGACAGAGACAAAAGGTTAAAAGTTCATCATTTTTATTTATTTCATTATCTATCGAATTCAAACGTCAGTTAGATTTTAGGTTAATACAGAATAACTTCTCCCGCTCCAAAACTACAACTTTAATCAAGAATAATCAAGTAGACCAGAAAACTATTCCCTTTTTTTTTTTTTTCGTATTTACCAATTTCAACTTACATTTCAACTTCAAATTCATTATCTCTTTCATATTCCACATCTATTCCAATATCCTCCTTCATTCCCATTCACCAGATTTTCTCTTACCGTCTCCGAGTCGCATTCCTCCACCAAACTTTTTCTCACTCTCAATACTCCTCACCAAAGTCCGACCTGTCAAAATCGATATCCTACTACTACCTGCCTGTCTTCCGTATGTCCATCGATATCTCCATTTAAAATACTCCTTCCAAGATCCCCATTTTTACTCTCCTCCACTCTCCTCCACCCATACTGTCCTTCATCAGTCCATGCTGCACCTTTTCGCCGAGTCGCAATGCTCTGCCACTTTCCCCACACCAGGCCTGCCTGCTAAACACCGCTGGGGTTTGGCTGCAGTTCTCCCAGTTTTCCCTATGTTCGCAGCCAAACTCCGAAACCAGATAGTTCCAAACTACTGTCTCCGGCCCATTTCATACAATTACAGTTTTAAATTTCTATCAACATTAAATTCCAACCCGGAATCCTCGTGTCATCTGAAATGGCCTCTTTTAACCCTATCAAAGAACCCCCCCTCTAATTTTCTCGTATCCTCATCGCTGAGGCTGACGGCCTTAGCATCATGGTGTCATTTCGGACTTGCAAGCATCTACCCCACAAACGTGTGTACGCATATAAATACCACCAAGAGTGCCCAACTGACATTCTTTCTCTGCAAACCATAAAATGGCTTCTTCCATCGAATCAGACAAATACAACGCCGCCTCTCAGGATAGCATCCATCACCAGGTGCAAATTACTGGCGACGGTGGAGAGTATGTCATTTTGGGAGGAAAAAAATATCTTCGCCATGAGCTCATGCAAGCATTTGGAGGAACTTTCACCACGGAAAGATTCTCTCCTTACCCTAAATACCAGTTTGCTAATGCCGGAGCTTTGGGGCTTGCATCATTCGCTTTAACCACCTTCGTGTTGGGTCTTTATCTTGCTGGTGCTCAAGGAATTAAAACTTTAAATGTGGTGGTTGGTCTTTGCTTCTGGTACGGTGGCCTTGTTGAGGCTGCTGCTGGAATCTGGGAACTTGTGATAGGCAACTGTTTTGCTGGAACCGTGTTTGTCAGTTTCGGAATGGGTTTCTGGATCTCCTACGGTACACTTTTCGTGGATGCATTTGGTATTCCTCAGTCATATGGTGATGATGTTGAAATGTATTGCAATGCAGTGGGGTTCTTCTTGACTGGCTGGGGTATTTTCTGTTTCCTCATGCTCTTGTGCACATTGAAGTCCACCTTGGTGTTCGTGACGCTCTTCACCAGTTTGGATATCGCCTTCTTTGTTTTGGCCGGCTACTACTTTACCACTACCCAGCACCCTGTGTTGTTGAGATGTGGAGGTGTCTGCTGTGTGATTTCGTCGTGCTGTGGCTGGTACCTCGCCTACGCCGGAGTTGCCAACAGACAAAACACATACGTGGTGCCCCAGGACATTCTCATTCCTGTCATTGGTGGCTCCAAGTGAGTTGCTTCGCAAAATATTTAATTCTTAATTTGTCTATGTTTAATTGCTTCCGTAACCCAAAACATGGTTGACCAACTCTGCCTCTTCATAAGACATGACACGTCCACGTCCATTTTCGTAGGGAAACTTGGCTTTCATTAACCCTTGCGTGTCATCGGCCTCCTGAGGCTCTAACCCAAAAGCACTGTCCCAGCTGATGGTCACCACTCCAATCAATACACCCAAGAGACCCAATATAACACATGCCAATTCTTTGATGGTGATGAGGTGCTTGCTGAGCAACTGGTTGAACAGTAGGTCGTTGATCATGTTTACTAAGTTGTACACCAAGAAACACAACGGATAGAGGATGGACGTCAGGATGTTGGCAAGTCCCAAATTGAATGCAACCAACTGCATGCCGACGATGGCTAACGTTGCTAAGAGAAGTAACGTCGTGGTGACATAGGTCGCCAGGCTTTTCGGAGTTCCTCTCTGCATCACCGTTTCCACCAACACATCCACTATGGATTTAGCAAAGAGAAATGTGTGGGCCGTCAATGTTCCACTGATTATTCCATAGAGAATTCCACGTGTGAAGTAGTACTTTGACACTCTCTCCTGGGAGTTCCGTCTGACCTTACGTAACAGCACTTTATTCTGGTGATTGATTTTGTTTGCGAGAACCATATTGATTTTCACCAAAACTCCAACATAGATAAATGTGAAGATCCACCACGTCAAAAAACCAGGTCGTGTAAATTTTTGCATCATTAAACGGAACCTCTCGTCGGTGCCAATATCGGTGGGAGGCTCTACTCCGCCAGCACCATTGTAAGCAATGATGAATGCACCCACCGCGATGATTATAGTACCGGAAAAGAGCTTTTTCGTGAACAGCTCCCCGGGAAGAAGCATGCAGCTCATGATAGAATTAAAAATGAGTCCAATGCTCTGCAAAGGAGATAAAATGATGAGAGGAAGGGTGGTCAACTGGACAAGTGACCCGAAAACATTGGCCACAATGAATAGAAGAAACCCAGTCAACCAGAGACTGCGCTTATAGTGGTGTGGATGGCGAGAAGACTCCATATCGAGGGTGACAGCACTGTCTCGACGTAAAGTGATGACGGTATCATTTGCCAACTCGTGGTTGTATGGAATGACGTGTGACTTGCGTTGGAGGGTGATTCCTAACGACTGGATGGCCGACAGAACTACCGCTGCAGTACAGCCCCAGGCCACAGATGACGATGATGATGAAGACATAGATAAGTGTGAAGCAGGTGTGATCGAGGAATCTAGAAGTTCAAATCTTTAATATCTAGCTATAGCCAGCTATAGGAGAAGTGATGTGAGCCAGCACGTGAGGGAATCCTAGTGTTGAGACTGAAGTTGGTATCAGACAAATGAAACAGGTAAAAGTCAGACTAGTTACAAAGTATTAGCCACAATGTATATCAGCCAGTTTTCCAGTATTAATATATTTAGTTTTCTTCTAGGTTGTCTTCATACGGCGCAAGAGGCACGGGTGTACGCCTAATCAAGCAACACAATAAACAGTTTACAGTTTAGATGCCATAGGCTGAATCATAATAGAGAATACAGTAATTATGCTTGAAAAGGAATTGGAAGCCATCGTGGACACTTTGTCTTCCGATGACCTCAACCAAATAGCGTTGGGCTTATCATCACTAGATAGACTTTTGCATGACCTTCTACCGAGTATTCGGAAATACCATCAAGGTGCTGCTCCCGATGCAAAGCTCGCAGGGTTTCTAGCTGCTCAAGACAGTTTTCAGTATAACTTAGCGGCAGCGTTCATCTCGGTTTATAGTGTTTTTGACAACCAAGGCAGTGTTGCGCTGCTTGAGATGGTGATTCTTGCCAATCGACTTCTCCTGGGAATTTTACTTGTACATCCAGAATCCCGCAAGAATTTTGGCCACAGACGCTCCATGCTGCTTATAGTGTCGTTTCTAGACCCTGAACACCCCATATACTCCATTGAAGTGTGTGTATCCTTCATATCTCTACTAGTGCACATTCTTCTCCAGAACGTGAAGAACATGCGTGTTTTCGAGCAGTGTCGAGGGTGTCAGAGCGTCGTCAGACATTTAGACCCTAAGAATGGCCGTGGGAATGGAACGGCGCAGCAACATCTTTCGTTCAAGGTAATTGAATTTCTCATTTTCTATTTGACAGATGAAACAGACATGGGTGGAGCGGGAGAGATCAAGACGATTGCGGAGAAGGCGAGTTTATTCCGTCCGGAATTTCCGGGTATTGACGATCTCATAGCTAATCTTAATGATTTGGGAAGTCTCTAGAACAAGGACGTTGAATTGTTGAAATGAAATGAAGAACACTTGGAATCAGGCACAATAATGGTACAATTGTACGACAAGGGAATTTTGGATGACAAAGATATCAATGAATCACGAAGTATGTGAAGTTTATTAATTACGAGGCAGGGAATTATGAAGAATTTGACAGAGCGAACGATTGCCAAATGGATACATTTCAAATAATAAGAACAGATTATGACGTGTGGTTGTTATATGAAATTGGATGGATTATCCCAGAATGCATGATGAGAGATGATATTGGCAGCCTTAACATGTATGAAAAGAGACATGTCTCTCATTTAAGACGTCACGGAAGTCAGGGTTGTACATACGGCCATTGGTCATGTTCATTGGGACGTGAAATAACAAACGGTTGAGAGACTATTTTCACCTCACTTTAAGGTTAGACATTCCACAATGTTTTCATCTCGAAATAATCAGTGGCGATAATTATCCCAGTAACAATCACTACAGAACAGCAATATATTCGGTTTAGAAGGCACATGATAATTTCAATACAATATATACACTTTTGTGTTCTTAGTAGCAAATATTCTAGATTGATCAGAATTGAGTGGGTCTCAGTTCATTCTTCATCAAACTACACATTTTGCAACATTGAGACTCTCTCACCAAATCAGAACAGATAAGTACCAACAAATACACAAATGAAGAAACGAAGTCTTATGTATTTCTTTCCAGAACATCTGAGATATCCAAATACCTACAATATTCAAGTACTATAAAAACAATGGAATATATACTAAGATCCATGATAAACACCAAACCTCGCCAACTCCCATCTCATACACACCTCGCAGCCTATCTACAACTACACCAATGTACACCCACATGGAATACCTCCAGAAATGCTTCTGCAAAGCGACTTCTTGGAATGAGGACAATATTTATGCTAACGTTACTGCCACTTCACGCGCCCTTCTCGACTTTCCCATCCCCTCTGGTGGAAAGCTCGATGTAACATCGCAAGCCACTGAACATCTGGCTTCGTCCATGACTCTCCTGAACCACAATTCCATCCACGGCTCGCTAGCGTATTTATACTCATCGGCACCTTTGAAGAATACCACCGGAACCAAGGATATCTCACTCCAGGACGCAATCGCAGGCTTTCGTGTCATCGAGCCCCACATGCTAGCCTCCCCTTCCAAAACCAACTCCAAGGACTCGGCAACAAGACCATCGCTCTTATATGGACGCCTTTACTTCCCAGGATCGTCACTTGAGGCTATGATCATCCGCAAACTTACGGATCTGACGCAATTGCTCATCAAATGCATCAATAATCCTCAACTCCATAAGAACGGCACTATGATCGTATATCTCCAGGAGAATGTGCCTCGGTACTCTCGAGAGTTTATTTACTCCACTACAGAGGCATTGTTTGGATTTCGGTGTCTCTACAATTTTGGAAATCCAGCTAAAGCATCTACTCCACTCATTCCCAAATTTGATAACTCCGTGGTGTCTGTTGGAGCAGAGTTTTGGTATGCGGCCATGTCTATGAGTCCAGGGCTCTCTGCTGCATTTCGCTACTCCACACGGTCGACATCAACTGGAAAACCACTCACAATGACACTTTCTTGTAACCCTATATTGGGACACATTTCTTCTACATACAACGTGAAAACGTCAGTATCGTCCACGGTGTGTTCTAAGTACGACTTCAATTGGTTTTCTTATGCAAGCAACCTTTCTATTGGCTTTGAATTGTTCAACTTCTCCAAGCCTTCACATCTTTTCCATCACGACAAGCATAGCCATAAAGACAAGCACAGACATGGAATTGTTGGCCGCATGTTGACGAGACATGGAATGGAGCATGAAAACATGGAAAATGAAACTCTGGATAACATCATTCATGGCCACGGATCTCTGCGCAATCGCCAGGCCTCGGATACAAATATTTACAGAGACCCAATCATGCCCCACAACTCCAGCATCCACTATGACACGTTGGCACCACCTCCTGCTGCGGATCCAGCGCTACTCTCAACACACACCATAAATAACGAGCTCGCATACACACTGCCCAGTGTTCCTCGCAAACGGATGCTCAATCCTATCCAAAATGTGGATGAGTTCAACCACATGCACCCATCTCAACCGTTGGATGATGCTCAAACACATACGGCGATGAAGGAGTTCGAGACACTTGTCAACGAGAGCAACTTTTCTTCTGTCATCAAAGGATCAACGAGCCTTAGCGATCGCATGGTGAAGTTGCTTTGGGTTGGTCGGTACAAGGACTATTTGGTGAGTACTGGAGTGAGCGTTGGGCTTAACGAGACTACGGCTACACCCGAGGTGAAAAAGTTTGGAGTGACATTTTCATATGCATTTTAATCTTAAGGTTTGAGGGTTCGACTTTTATTTTTAAAGATGAAATTATCATGATTTATCTAAATTGATCATATATTTCTGTGGTTAATCTTTCCACTCGTGCTGGAGGAAGCGCACATCCGTGCACCATACTCAGGTTGAGAAGAAAAAAAAAAGTTCCAATTATCAACCAAGCCAACACCATGAGCAATCTGGAGTTTTACAGACTTTTCAAAAACTCTAAATTGGCCCAAGTGGCTACTCCTTTGAGTAAGCAGTTGAGGGGTCCCAACAACTCGGCCCCCACTCACCAAATCGTTTACACTCCAACGGCTAGTGCTGCCAGATCCAACTATGGTATCAAAACGGCGTTGCCAAAGCAGGTGGGCCAATCACACATCGTCTACAACGACATTGACAACTTCAAGAATATGCCTGATGTCGAGAAGTATGGTGGTTCTCATTATACCAGATTGAAGTTCCAGGAGCTGGGTGTGGTTTTGAAGAAATCATACAATAGTGCCAATCCATTATTTGCATGGGATTCGTCCAAGTCCTTCAGTGGGTCTAACGAATTGGCCGCCGACAGTGTATTGAACAAGCTTAGACTTGGACAAAATGCATCGACTGCCGAAGTTAAAGCCCTTCTTCAGAAGAACCCAAAGTTGTACTCTGCCTTCAGAAAGTACTTGGTGGAGAAGAGCCCCGAGTCAATCATGTTGAAGGTTCCATCTAAGCTTGATCAGCTCTTGAAGGACTTTATTGCATCTTCTCCAGAATTAGTCAAGCGTGAATTGTCCTTGAACGACATGACTAGAAAACACGGAGTGGCTTCTCCACATGGTCCAAGATCCAACATACAAGGTACAGCGGGCCTCTCGTACCTTCAGAAAGGACGTCTCTCTAACTCTCCAAACGGTGTGAAGCACGGCGTTATTGCTCCAGGAAGACTTGTCAGAGAGAGAGAGGCAGGAATTGGTGGTTTTGTTGCTGCTGTCAACGAGAGAACCACATTATTGCAAGCCAACTACGCCAAGAATGCGCCAGGAAAGCACTCCAGACAATTTGTCATGCCATTCAAGGTGAACGAGGCTGAATTGACCCCAAGCGGAGGCGTCAGAATGCACGTGGATGGTGTCAAGGTGGGATCGTGGATGCAGAGCTCTAACACTACTCTTGGAAGCTCCAACTACGTTGCATCGAACCCCAACTTTGGCAATATGTCCGAGAGAAACCTCAAGGACTCGTCTGCTTTGGAGAACTTGTTGGGCTTGGTCTCCAAGTCTAGAAACTAACCTTACAATACCTTGTACATATTGTCTATTTTACATAGAGACCCCTAATTAGTAAGTTCCTGCTTAACTGGCTGCATCATTGACGCAGGTGCGTAGCTAGGAGTGACATCCTTTGAGCGCTTAGTCTTTGGATTCTTGAACTCTCTTGGTTTTCTCTTCTTGATTTCGATCCCTGATCCTTGAGCCATGATACCTTGCATTCTCTTTTCCTCCTGGAGGGTCGCATTTCTAAGGTTCTCGGCAATTCCTTCATCAAGATGTGCATCCACTTGATACCATAAGTAGAAACTGGTCACTCGAGTTCCGTTCTTGAGAATATGCGCCATTCGTTGCTGAACTTGAGGAAGAGGCTTCATACTGTTCATGACAATGGGCACGAATCTCAATGGGATGTTTCGAAGCGTAAAAGAAAACGTTGTGTACCTAATTTGTGGTTCTTCAGGCATTTCAACCACTTTTTTCTTTTTGGGTGGAGGAGGCCTCTTCTTTGTTCGGAGGTTTCGTTCTTCTGCGGCAGCAGGAACAGCCAGAGCGGAACCATTCTTTTCTGCATCCTCCTTTTCTTTATTTTTTCTTGCCTCTTCCTCCTCCTTTTTCCTGACCTCTGCATTGTATTCTGCCAACTTTCTTTCATATTCCTCGTACTCATCGATGTTGTGAATCCACACATGGCTCAAAAGTATATCTTTAAATTCAACATCGTCCTCCTCATCCTGCGGAGGATTTTCGGCTTCCATAACTTCGCAAATGGAGTCCCTAGGAATAACATACCGAACGTTTGGATTTTCGAGGAACTCAAATACCAATGTTGCATTATGCAAGTATTTCTCCTGGAAAGCTGTAAGCTTCAAAGGGTTTGGAATCTTTGGCTTTGGAGGCCTTCTCTCGACGTAAGTTCTGGGCCGAGGAAAGTTTGGCGGAAGTGGAAGATTTCTGCTATAGTATAAATCGGCATGATGAGGCTGTGGGCCCATCTGTTTGGCCCTCTCAATATACTTCTTAAAAAGAGTAATCTGAGCCTCAGATGCGCTTCCCAGAGCAACCACTTTCATAAGATCGTTTAGGGAAAGATCAATTTTGGCTATGGCATTTAAGTTGGAAATCATGATTAGATTATCAATGGATTGCAAATTGGTGGACGGAGGCGGGGGACCTGGAGCAGGAACTGAACCTGGAGCAGGAACTGAACCTGGAGCAGGAACTGAACCTGGAGGAGGAACTGGACCCAGAGCAGGAACTGGACCCAGAGTGGATACGCCTGGTGCACCAGGTGAAGCTGAAGGAACAGAACCAGGGGCAGGAGATACCATTGTTGCGTGACCATTGGAAGCAGCTGGAACTGGTGAGTGAGCAGGAGCTGCAGGTGGAACCTTGCCCTGATCATTATTGGTGTTTGAAGCAGATGCTTTTGGTTTCTCTAACTGCTTATCCAGGGTCTCTGGTCCAGATTTGTCAGTCGAAGGCAGTTTACTTGAAGCCAGAAGCGGTTCAGGTTTGGATGGAATTGTAGATGATAATGCTGGCACTGGAGATTGATCCACTGGCTTTGGTACTTGTGCTGGTGCTGTCGATGTAGGAACTGGCGCTGTAAGAGACTGTGTTGCAGCCCCAGATGTAGGGCCGGATGTAGGCTCTGTTGTAGATCCTGTTGCTGGGCTGGGTACAGTAGAAGTGGTACTCAGAGAGCTATGTGGCTGTGGGGCACTAGGAGCTCCAGGGGTAGTCACAGGTGCCATAGATCCAGGAGGCGCATTAGACCCTGGTGGTGCCATGGGTGTCATTCCTGGATTAGGTGCCATTCCTGGACCCAAAGGAGCCATAGGGTTCATTACAGGAGATGGCGCCTGGTATTCTGAAACCTTTGAAATTTCTGCAAATGCCCGGGATTTCTCCGATCTCGCATCCTTCGCAATAAAGATCCGGATCTCCATCTCATGTGGACCAATACTTAGGGAAGATTCACATAACTTCGACATGACGTCTCGAGCGTTCACGTCTGTGCTCAACACCGGTGTTCGGGTCTTGGATTCTAGAGAGTTGGCGGTGGCTTTTGCAAAACGACGGCGTGTTTCCCGCTCGCGGGTGGTCTCTTTGTCTTTCTCCATGTCAGCTAGCTTTTTAGCATATGCCGTTTGTTTCACCCAATATAATTTGAACATAGGTGCATGCTGAACATAAGTATTCCGAGATCTGATGAGTGACTCATACAAAACAGCAGAATCCTTAATGGTGAGCGGATTCTTCAACATGTCTTCGTACTGTCCATTAGGTGGATTATATGATATTGGGAGTCCTTCGAGCGTTTCGAACGGACGCACAATGGTGCTATCTAGGAGTTTCTGTTCTTTCTCGATCTCTTCTCGCTTGGCCGTCGTGATACGACGCCTCATACGTGGCGGCATGATGATGAGTAGTTTTGTAGTTGTAGTTGTAGTTGTAGATGCTATGTGATTTATATTTGTTATGTGCACTACGTCCCGACCATTTAGTGTCCAACAATAGAAGATGAGTTTCATCCAAATTCCACTAAAATTTCTGAAATTCTTCATTACAAGCCATTGTCTACCACTTCCAAGCCCTGAATGAAAAGTCTCATTACCGTCTCAAGCTCCTGTGTTATTTTTGCCCGTGGTGTGGTGTCGGAAAAGAGCTCACTATTGAATGCTGGAATGGTTGGGAATTTTGCAGCCTTGACAGGCAAATTACTCACCGATGGATTCCGTGGGAAGTATCCCATGCTAGAAGACACGGCGGGTCCATTGACTGGAGCTGTTTTGGGACCCATAAGGCTGGCTACTTTCTTTTGCTGGATTTGGCGTTGCAATAGTGCAGGGTCCCGCATTTCCTTGTCGGTGTCACCTAGCTGAGTGTCTTTCTCAGCCACTGGAGTCATTGACGCCATTTTATTGACCATAGCAGGATTGATACCAAATTGGTTGACGTTTTCGTTATTTTTGTTCTCTTCTTCATTTGTCAAAGCAGATAGAATGTTGAACGAATTGGACGGAACTGGCATTTGGATCCTCAACGAAGGCTTCTCTTTCTTCGATCCATCTGAAGATCCTGGAAGAGCAGATGGTGCTATGTGTGACGTGGCTGTAAGCGTGCTACCACTCGGACCACCATTCGTAGTACCATTCGTACCATGATTCGTGTTTGGCAGAGTGGCCAAGTGCGAACTCATAATGGGTGCTGGTGCATTCAACTGACCTGTGATTGAATTGGACAGCGTCGAATTCACAATTGAGGAAGTGGGCTTAATAGTTCCCTCGTTTCCTAGCTTGAAATTAATCGGCTGGAGCATAGGGTTATTCGTTGAATGAAGCGCACGCATCGATTTAGAAGGACTGCTGGTGACACTGCCCTCGTGTAACATCGCTGCATGCTGGGTCAGCGGTGAGGGTGTTTGCCTTGGTGGGTTCTCCGTCAAGTACGACGGAGTATGAGGGCTGGTATCCATAAGCAGACCGTGAGAATGAGACATCGGTGCGTATGTGTTGGAGATAGTTTTCTTCCGCTGACGGTTTCCAGAAGTGGGCGAATTGTGTCTAGATTCTAGTGCAGCCAGTGAAGACTGCGAATGCGTTAAAGCTGGTGGTTTGGCAAGCTTTGGAAATGTGTCATTGGAGCTGCTCCATGCACTGGTTCCAGATTGGCTCAAATTTTGAGTTGATGCCAGAAAGCTTCCCATCTTGGAAAGGTTCTCCATGTCTGGGATTTCAATGGTGGGAGAGCTGGTTGCATGCATTTCGCCCTTCAAGTTGGTCAACGTAGGAATGCGAGGAATGTCATATCCAGAACTTGAATAATCTTCCTGTGTATCTTCTTCTTCAAAAAGTGACGTCAAAGTCTTCAGAACCGAGTTCTCCTGTGGAGCGGTTGTACCGTTTCGAATCTGACTTCCTGTTCTGTCTCTGCTTCCAGAATTTGTTTGTGTAAGATGCTTGGAAGCAGTGATGGTGTCATTAATGCCAGAATTGTACTGGTATGTGGGTTGCGTGTTTAATCCATATTCCTCATCCTCATAGGAGAACTCCTCCTTATCCATGTCGATATGGATATCGTTCTCAATGATATATTCTCTCGAGCTCAACGAGTCAAAATCCCACTTCACTTGAAGTTGATTTGTACCTGGAGCCGCTTCGTCCTCTGTGTTCACGTAAACAGAGTCTTGAGACAGATTGTGGTCTCTCCAAAGCAAGTAACGCGAAATCACCTCCTTCAAAATGCTGGTAGGAGTACTTTTGTAGTTTCTGACCAACTTGCACCGCAGCAATTCATCTGCAGAAGGTCGCTCAACTGGATTTTCGTCCAAACACAATGCAATGCACTCTTTGAGCGCTTGAGGATACTCACGGCCCTCGAGTCGGGGCGGAGTCAGCTTTTCAATCATTGTCATGGCCCAAGTAGCACCTTTATCACCATAAGGTGGGTTCCCTGTAGCAATTTCGTAGATTGTGATACCAAGTGACCAAATGTCTGCTTTGACATTGTACTGAGCTCCCTCACGAATAACTTCAGGCGCCATCCAGAAGGGTGTACCGGCAATGGTAGTTCTTTTTAGCGAACTGGACGTTAGTTGTGCAGCCACTCCAAAATCACAGAGTTGAACGTTTCCCTCATTGGTGATCAAGATATTGGCAGCTTTGATGTCCCTGTGGATCACACCGAGCTTGTGGACAGCCAGAAGCGCTAGAAGTACCTCTCTTACCACGATTGCGATATATCTCTCTTCGAATACTCCAGCCTTGAGCAACGTCCGGATTGATCCTCCAGCGCAGTAGTCCATGATGATCCAGAGCTTTGTTCCAACTAAGAACAGGCCGTAATAATGGGTGACGTTGGGTGCTTGCTTGAGATCGGACAAAAACTGGATCTCTTGTTGAACATCGACAACTTCATCGTACTTAGTATCTAGTTCCAATACCTTAATGGCCACCACCTTCTTGGTATGCCGATTTAAACCCTTGTACACCACACCGAATTTGCCCTGGCCGATGATCTCAGTTCGAGAGTAAGCGGAGTGTGGCAGCAGCATCTATTTCATGTCCCAGTGGACTTTTTTCTTAGATAGTGGAATGTTTTTAGAGTCAATGGGAAAGTGTGCACAAAAACGAAAATTGTGGTAGGTCCTTGCAGGTTATAAGGCAGTAGTGAAGATCCTGTGGCACAGCCTTATTGGTGAACCAAGGTAGAAAGGGTGATTTCCAGATCGATTCGTGGTTTGGATATGGAAAAGGATCCACCTCCTGCAGACAGCCAGTGAACCATAGATCACGGTGGCTTGAACTCGAATGTGGGGATTCGGCAGTTGTAGGAAATTAGAGAATATGGATTCCGACATGAAAGTTGTGGATTTTATTTTTGAATCAATTATTTTTGTTTTTCTGTTTTGGGTTCTTTCTTCCTGCTAGGGGTATTTTTGGTGGGGGTGTTGATAAAGATGGAAGTGGCTGTGAAAAAATGCGTGAAGGTCTATAATATGCGAACAAGTATCGATGTTGAAATGGAGCAAGGCAAAGGATATACGGAAATTTTAGGTATTATGATTATGAATTTTTTGGTTAGTATTGCTTCCTTCGACGTGTTTTCCTTGAATAAACTACCCAAATAGTCGCATGGGGCGGTGTGTTGCATTATGGGGAAGTTGGATGTAGTACAAGTTAAACGAATTGGGGTATTTGAGAGTAAAAAATGAAGTTGAGACAAGGAAGAGACACGGGGGAGGAAGGTGGAGGAATTGAGTTGTTAATTGTAAAGTTTTCGCTTATAGAATTAGAACAGAAACTTGGTTCCAGGGGGTCAATGACTGGACATCTTCGTTTCGTATCGGAGTGACTAGTCTTCAAACAAGTGACAATCTCGCAGATAGGCATATTGGTGACGGAATTGGTGACTGAATTGGTTGCTTATTGACAGGCTTAATTTCCTAGGAGTAAATCATCGCAGACTTGGATGATTTGTCAATTTTGAAGGCGAACACCAATAACGGAGTATGCCATGAGATAACGCTGACAAAGAGGGAATGGAAAGATGAAGGTGGTAAGATTCCTCAAATGACCGTGGCTTTCAGTTGAAAATCGAGAAACGATGAAGGTATACCTCCCTAAGAAAAACCTCACTTAACCCAGGGGCGAAACATAACTTATAACATTGAGCACGCAGTGTTAAACGTAAAACTGTTAGTGCAATGCATAGGTATCAGCCTAAGTATCCTTAACATTTGGCATGACGAGAAGGGTGAAGTAATAATCATGCCGGCCGTGTCGAATGAAACGATGGATTATAATCTATTGTTAAATTGTTTGGAAGAACAAGACATTGATCATATAGTATCAGTATCCGATGGCACTTTCGTTGAAGACTGGGTGCAGTTCGATCAACATTGTGACAGTATGGAAGTTGTAGCTGTGATCGGAAGGATGGTGACGAATGGACAAGTATAAATGTTGTTCTGGCATTCATTATGACATACAGAAGACCTTTAACGCTGATATGTCTACTTACAACTAGGTCAAATGACCCATCGGATCCATCTGGAACTCTATACGATGATTAACTGTCTGATTGACCATTCCCACCTGAATTAAATTGTCTTCAATTACTACTTAAAAGCCAGTTTTCGCTTGTTTGATTAATTAGCGTTCATTTCACGTTTCTGACTGAATCCTATTTTCACAGTGACACATCTAGCTTATACGGTTCAAAGTATATATCAGGAATCGCTTGTTTATTTATCTACTCGTGAGTTCTAGCTAATAAAAAAATCTGGAGAAATTGAGAAGTTCGTATTGTTTAAGAATATTTACACCACATGCTTTTTGAGAATGTGTCTCCACATTATGGGAATGTCAGAAACAGATCCCGATAAAATCTCCATGGTTCACGAAAAAACTACAATAAAATAACATAACTTAAAAGATAAAAGCAAGCAAATACTCTCAAAACTTATTCCCAGACTTTTCCCCCGCCTACCCTTTCCATCTTTTTCCTCTTCTTCAATCTCCTTCGTCTCATACATTCCACTGACTCATTATCTCCTGCACTGACCATCAGCCTTTATCTCATTTGTCGACTGCGAAATCGATAAGATCACCACCATGAGATCAGCTACCATCAGCAGAGACACCAACGAGACGAAAATCCAGATCGCCATCTCCTTGGACGGCGGAGCTGTGGCGTTGGAAAAGTCAATTCTCAAGAACGGCAACCTCGACGAACATGCCACACAGAGCACTCTGTCTCAAGTGATCAATGTCCAGACTGGTATTGGATTCTTGGACCACATGTTACATGCGTTGGCCAAGCACTCTGGATGGTCGCTTATTGTAGAGTGTGTGGGTGACTTGCACATCGACGACCACCACACGGCTGAGGATGTGGGAATTTCCTTGGGTCTTGCATTTCACAAGGCATTGGGCCAAGTTAAAGGTGTCAAACGGTTTGGTAGTGGTTTTGCACCTCTTGACGAGGCCTTGAGTCGAGCAGTGGTGGATTTGTCCAACAGACCATATGCTGTGGTTGAGTTGGGGTTGAAACGTGAAAAGATTGGAGATTTATCGTGTGAGATGATTCCTCACGTTATTGAGAGTTTCGCTCAAGGTGCTGCCATCACTCTTCATGTAGACTGTTTAAGAGGGTTCAACGACCACCACAGAGCAGAGAGTGCGTTCAAGGCAATGGCTGTGGCTATTAAAGAGGCCATTTCGTTCACTGGAACTGACGATGTCCCCAGCACCAAGGGTGTTCTATTCTAAATGTATATAGAAGAATATTGAAGAAACAGAGTGTAAGCTATTTGAGACTTTCCCCAAATTAGTTTATCTTTTAACCTCATTACGGTCATTTGTCTACCGATTCCATTTTTTCCTGATTTCCATTTTCGTTTAGACCATTAAATCTACTATTCTCACGACTCACTATTAGACACTCCACAGTCTCATCGCAAACTCATCATGCTTAGATCTTTTCATACGACAGCAGCCAACGCTGCCAAAACGGTTAAAAATGTCAAGCCTGGAAGTAAATACGGCAAAAGATTCAACGTGGAAACCAAGCCTGGCGAAAAAGTCTGGGACAAACTCAACATCTCCAAACATGAGTTTTTCATTAGAAAGTATGCAAACATTACTCCAGAGGAAAGGAAAAAACTTGACGACAAGGTAGCTAGACAGAAACGGCTACGTGAAGCTCGTAAGAGACATGAGTTGGGTGATGACTACGACAAACCCCGCAACAGCCCCAAGATGGCATTGAACCCACTCAGTGAGTACTTATATGGTACTCATCCTGTGATTTCGGCTCTTACAGCCAGTAAAAGAAGCGCATTCAACAGACTTTACATTCACAATCCGAAGGAACATACTGCCAAAATCCTTCAGCTCGCAAAGAAGTATGGAGTGAAAGTGGTTGAGAAAGACACTAAAGGTGAAATGAACATGCTAAGCTCAAATGGTGTCCACAACGGTGTGGTATTGGAGACCCGTCCACTTCAATTGCCGCTAGTGGAGTCACTTGGTGAGCAGTTTGATAAAGACACGGGAGAATATACGGTAACGTTAGTTGACGAGAGAACCAACGAAACTTATGAAGAAACGCACACGGTCACGAGGACAGCTGGACACAATCACGGCAAGTATCCGTTTGGAATTTTCCTTGACGGTGTTACCGATCCTCAGAATCTCGGAAACATCATCAGATCAGCATACTACCTTGGTGCAGATTTCATGGTTGTGCCGGAGTCAGATTCAGCCCGATTAGGACCAGTGGCTGCCAAGGCTGCGGCAGGAGCACTTGACGTCTTGCCCATTTATAAGCTGGATGGTCCAATGTCACTTGTAGATAATGTGAAGAAGAATGGCTGGAATGTTGTGTCTACGAGTTCCAAGTTGGGCGAAGATGATCTTAATGCCACCAAGGAAAAGCACCGGGAGCATCTTGAGCAGAAGTACATTGACTATGCGGACTTGCCGGGACTCATGAGTCAGGCTCCAATGCTTATGATTTTTGGTAGCGAGGGAGCAGGTGTGAGGACCAATCTTAAGTTTAAGTCTGACTACTTGGTTGGACTCAACAAGGGCAATGCTGATTCGGAGGGTTTGGTTGATTCGCTTAATGTTGGAACGGCAGCTGCATTGTTAATCAGCAAATGCTTTGAATAATTGTAAATAGAGAATAGAGGGGAGATTAGACGGAACGAATGGATGGAAGGAAGGATAGTAGCAGGCCACTGGATCACAAGAGAGTGAGGAGTAGACGTATGTACGAAGAGGAAAAAAGACAATAGAAGTATTCTAAATACAAGTACTTCTTATCGGGAGACAACCGAGGGTGGCTACCAGGGGATATTAAAGGGGCCATGCCACAGGTCTTAAGCCTGATGAAATTTATGTTGAGCAAAAAGTATGCGATTGTATGACATGAGCCATCAACAAAAAGAAATATCCGATGGCAAGGAGATTAAGGTAGTGAAAGGTTTCCAACAGTATGACTGTGGTATCTAGACCTTAATTGTAAAATACAGAAAAAAAACAAAAAATAATTTAACGGACCATCCATTAACCCACCAAAACGGGTCCAATAAAATGTCCGACCCAAAATACCCTTCCTCGGACCATATTCGCGTGGTTGCGAAATCACATTCATTTAATCGCATCACGTTCAATATCTAACAATGCTCCACTGCATCTTCAAATCCTGTCTCATTCTATAATTTCTAAACCCGGTCTGTTGCTCCCCCACTCTACCTGTCCCCTCTTATTAACTTATTGTTGAAACCTTTCGCTCTCTATTTCTTTACCTTTTATTCAAAACTATGGTGAACTATCATCTTATTGTGTTAGTCCATGGAGTTTGGGGCAATCCATCTCATATGGGCTACTTGGCCCACCAGATCGAGAAAATGTCCACCTCTAATCCCAACGACGAGATTGTCGTCTATAGAACTGGCTCCCACTCGGGTTATTTGACCTATGATGGTGTCGACATCAATGGAAAGCGAATTGCCGATGAGATCGTGGCCAAGAAGGATGCTCTTAATGGAGAAGAAGGCACCGTCACCAAATTCTCTTTGGTTGGCTACTCCATGGGTGGCTTGGTATCTCGATATGCTCTTGGTATCTTGTACCACCAACATTTCTTTGAGACCATTGAGCCTGTCAACTTTGCTACTTTCTGTACTCCACATGTGGGTATCGTCAACCCAGGCCTGTCGCTTCTGGCTCGCTTGTATAACATGATCGGGCCACATACCATTGCCGAAACAGGTAAGCAATTCTTTCTCCGGGATAAATTGTCTGGTCATGACGATTATGTGCCGTTATTGCAGTGGATGTCAGATCCAGCATCCAAATTCTATAAGGCATTGGAGATTTTCCAGAATAGATCGTTATATGCCAATGCCATAAACGATAGACGTACCAGTTGGTATTCCACGTCGATTTGCGATGTGGATCCCTTCAATTCCATGGTCAACGAGTCGCTTAGTGCTTACGACATGAAATACATTGACGGTTACTCCCCCACCATCATTGATTTCTCTCAGCCCATTACTTTCCGCAAGGTGGAGCCTATTGAAACTCCAGGTCTTACTTTACAAAGATTCTTCTACAAGACACTCACCTGGTTGGGTGTTTTGGGTCAGTTTATCTTGATCACACCCATTTATTCATTGTTTCTTTTGGCCAATGCTATTTGGCAGAGAGTCAAGATGAACAGACGTCTTAAGGACTTTTACCGTGATGGAGCTGATAGCTTACTTGCCTTGTATGAGATAGTCCATGATGAGGTGGCAATGTCGAGCGAAGATCAGCAGGTCGAGGACGAGGAAAAGCAGACGAACGGGGACGATTACAGCGATAGTGATGCCGAGTCTTTCATGGGCGGTGTATCTGAAAGAATCAGAGATCAGACTGACATCTTCATTGAGTCTATTTTTAGTGCTGTGAACAGTAAAAGTTACTTTGACTATCACTACAGCGTGAGCAAGCCTTCTAAAGGTTTAACTTTAGAGAATTTGGGAGACGATTCCGAGACTCCTTTGTTGGAAGATAAGCCTCTAGTGAACCTTAAGGGACAGAAGGTGACCACTGACTTCAAATTGAATTTGACTGACCTGCAATACATCATTGTGGCCAACTTGAACACTTTGAAATGGAATAAATTTCCTGTGATCATCCGAGATACCAAGGCAACCCATGCCGCTATCATCCATAGACACAATGACCCAACATTTAGCGAAGGCAGGGTTGTTGTACGCCATTTCGTCGAACAGGTTTTGAAGGTATAGGATATAGGAATTAAAATAAGGTTATACATTGATCATGATTTCTTTTGATGTGACAGCATCCACTTACACATTAGCCTCTATAATCGACACACTTACTATATTAACTCAACATAGTTTGCAGGGAAGATACCACTTTGGCCGTTGTTACGACCGGTCCACCAGTCGTCAGTAGTGCCAGACTTTTTCAAAATGTCAATCACGTCTCCCTTCTTGAATGGCAAATCTCCAGGCTGTTCTCCCTTGAAGGTGTACAAGGCAATGGCCTGGTTAGCGTTTGTCTTTGGGGCGCCACCAAAGTCGGGTTTTGAAGATGCACTAGGCTTTGGAGGAGCATTCGAAGAACCTCCAAGACGAGTATTGTTAAGGCGCAGCCCCAAGTTCTCCATGTCGTTGTTATCACGCCTGCGGCTCGCTCCCCCGTCGTATATATTATCCTCCCAGGCGGACTTATTTGATTTGCCGTTGCCATGAGACTGCGAGCTTTGGCGTCTGGAGTTTCTTCGGTTGGATCCATAGTCATCGTCCAGGTAATCGTCGTCGGAGTAACCATACTCGTCCGAGTAACGTCTGCTGCCTTGGTTGCGAACTCTGGTTCCGGTTCTTCTGTTAGAGAACTCCGAGTTGGAGTCGGAGAAATCGTCAGGAATGTCATCGTAGTAATCGGAATTATAGAAATCATCATCTGGAATAGAACTGTTGAACACACGGCTCTCCAAGACTCTCATGAGCGGTTCACAAGCAGGTGGAGCCTCAACTTGTCCAGCTAAGATGTTTCTGGCCTTACAGTTGTTGCCATAGAACTTTCTGTTGGCCTCTCTTCTCTCCACAATGGCCGAACCTTCCAATGACACTCCAGCAAACAAACCCTTGGTTTTCGAGTAGGAGAAAACCGCAGAGACCGACTTCAAGGATGCTGTACCTGCAGCTTCAGCATTTCTACCTAAGGGACCGGCGGCAATCGAGACATTTGTACCCAAAGTAACCGAACCCATTTGGGCGAAACTCTCGACAGCGGATTTGGAATTCAATATGAAAACGAAATCCGTGAGCTCCGCTCCGATCTGTCCACCGACACCAGCACCAGCAGTAACGATGGCCGATGGTGGCGACCACGATCCATCTGGCAATCTAGCTACAATGACACCGGAGCCTGCTCTTCCGGAGAAGAGAAAACCAGCCTTCAAAACAGTGATAACTGCCAAACCTTTGGCATTCTGCAACACATGAGGTGGGATCACGTCGTTTGCACCTGCTATCTGATTTGGTTTGATGAAACTAGCAAGGATCTTTGCTGCTTTCCTGAATAAATTAGTATGGAGAATGATAGACGAAAAGCATTATGAGCTGGCGCTTGGAGCCAGTTGGATTACGTGGAAACGCTCCTTCGATCTCTAGTAAGTACATACTTTGACTCGCTCTTTAAGCTTCGTGGTATTGGATTATTAATTCCCATATTTAGTGGTGGTCGAATGTCGGAATATGGCTTTACTAAGGCAAGGAGCCGTGAGGTACGGGTGTAGATGGTTGGGGTGTGTGGGGCAGGCGGAAATTGGAGGAGAAGGAAGTATCGAGAAAACTGGTGAAGAAGAAATTGGTCAAAAACTGCGAGAGATTGTGTTTTGTGAAATTTTGGTGGGTCTAAGTAGCTTGAGAGGGATAAAATTGCTATTGGAGGTTAAGGTGGCTTGGGGTACTAAGGCAGTGCGGAATGACCGAAGTACCGACAGTAAAAAGTTACAGAAAAGAATCTATTATGGAGAAGTAAAAGGCGGAGAGAAAAACATGAAGAATTGAGAGATCGATGATATTCTTGGAATTTTGTTTGATTACGATGAAATGGTGGTAACAGAATTTTATTGGCGGGGTTAAGAATACTTTTCACAGAAAATGTTGATCGTTTAGCACTTCGGCAGTAGTCGGCATCTATTGGAAAGAGGGAGGTGGATTTAAAAAAGCGAAAAAATCAGAGCAGAACAAAATAAACATAATGCAAAGGAAGTGAAACGGCTGAAGGAGTCGATTCAGCGGAAGCTCTTCTGAATACGAAGAATTATAGTCTTGCGAGATATCATGATGTAGTGTTGAGACACAAGGCGAAATTTAATGAATACCTCTGATTGGCAGCCGATTAAAATCTGATTTGGGCATTTATAGGTGCTTGAAAGGGTGGATTCGATGGCAATTGACAAGAATAACGATTGGCTGCAAAACTTACAATAATCTAAGTTGGCAGCATGAGACAAAACAAGCATATCTTCAACTCTAGGAGATTAGTATGCTTTGAAACTTATATTGGCCTACAATGAATACCTACAAGAAACTAGCGAAGTAGTTCTGATCAACATCGTTCAAGGTATTCTCTAACGGTATAAGATTTATAAAAAGTGATTATCTCATGGGTTCATCTTGTTGCTCCTATCAATTGTTCTTCCAGTTTAGATGATATGATTCATGTCCAACGAATGATAAGAACCATATAGTGCCAGGGTGATTGACAGGAGATTCAGGACGACTTTTGACAATTTTTATGTATGAAGTATTGTGTTTACGGATTATTCTTACGTAAGAAATAACAACCATGAGCAAGGATTCCATGTCCATCCACCTCACGTCACACACATCAATGTACCGATTATACCGGGTAGTGGTGGACAGTGGAACAAATTGGATGTAACCCAGGACAAAGGATTGACAATTATTACCATTTACTTTTAGGGGTACAACGGAAATTGCTCTGTATCTAGACCTTATTGTTCAGTAAATTGGAAAGTGTATCTCCATTTTTACCGGTGCAGGCAATACAAACTTCGGAGGTAGTCTGGATCGGTAGGAAATTCTAGATTCTTATCCAATGTGTGAATTGTGACACATGTCTTCCATTTTGAATTTCTTATTGTTTTGACGATGATGTTCATGCTTGTACCACTATTACCACACACATAATGCGAATGGAGAATTGCGCAATTCAACAAGTCCACATCCTCTCAACGCTCCCAGTTAACCACCAATTCATTCAGTTAACTCAATTCCTCCTAAAATTAAATCTACAACCATAATAATTAGGTTTGAATCATCTAACCCTTCGTATTCTCATCTATAAACATTTCATGATCTTACTTTCTAACCTTCAAGAGCTGCTCAACACTGTCGTGAACAGTCTCCTCCAAAGTCTTCAAAGTGAAACCCAAAATCTTTCTGGTCTTGGAGTTGTCAAGAGTGTTCTTGGTCTCGAACTTCTCCTTGCCACTACCTGGAGTACCAACTGGAAGGTCCTTGGTCTCCTCAGGGAAGTCCTTGTGCAAAATGTCCAAAATGTCTTGTTGAGTGAATGGCTCCGATGTAAGCAAGAGTCTCTGCTCCTTAGCATCATCCTTCTCGAAAGCGACAATGTGTGCAGCAGCAACGTCACGAACATCAACAGCATCTCCAACATGACTTGGGATCTTGTCCTCGGAGGTGGCCTTGAGAACAGAGTTGATAATCTCAGAAGAAGTGTTCAAGCTTTCAGCACCGGCCTGCTCATCAAATGGCTGGGGGCCGAAGACGTATACTGGGTTAACAGTGGACAAGATAAAGTTAGGCTTCTCCTCTTCGACAAATTTCCATGCAGCCTGCTCGGCAAGAGTCTTGGAGCCACAGTATCCGACCAATGGGTTGGCCAAACTGGTTTCCCAGGTCAATGGACTCCAGGTATCCTCAGTGTCGACGTTCTTAGAAGATTGAGGACTAGCAAAGTCACCAATGGCAGCGTACGACGAGGTCACCACCACTCTCTTGATCTGAGGACCGTACTTCTTGATGGCAGACAAGGCACTCTTGGTACCATTGACTGCAGGCTCCAACAAGTCCTTAGCAATATCAGTGATATTAAAGTGAAATGGAGAGGCAGTGTGGAGGAAAACGGTAGCCTCTGGATGGTTCTTGACAAAGTCATCGAAGGCACCGTCAGCAACAATGTCACTGACAACCTCATAGGAGAAGTTTGGATCGTTCAAGGATTTCTTGAGCTTTTCACCTTTCTCGGTGGATCTCACTGATCCAACCACTTTATAGTTCTTCTGCAACAATTGTTGGACGGTGTGGGCGGCAATGAAACCAGTAGCGCCGGAGATCAAGACTGTTTGAGACATTGTAGTAGAGTGAAATAAAAAATTGTAATGAGGTGAAAAGAAAGGGAAGTAGGACTGGTATTTATGGTGAAAGGGGCCACAGTTAACGAAGCCAATCTGATGGCCAGAGGTGCGGCGTTCATGTAATGTTCGCGGAGTTACACCCGATTGAGCCGAGGCTGACAATTAATCGCACTTTCTGGAATTGTCTACGCCACGAGCACTAATTCGATGAGCAACCGCAAGTTCCGATGTTCCGTATTAGGAAGTAACTCCGCGAACGTTTTGGATACCGAAGGAACCATTCCAGAAATCATTGTATGGAGGTCCTTAACGGAATTTGGGTGGCCCGGATAACTTTTGTGAGGATGATGAGGTTTGGCATGGAGAAAAAGACTTGAGATGGCCGATCGAAAAAAAGTGTTCAGATGATAGAAAAATATCATCCAAAAAATAGGGAAAGAAAAAGAAAAAAAAGTAAAAGAGGTCAGAAAATTATTCCTCAATATTGAGCAAGGAAGTTTTATTAAATGATAGAATCACAAAATTCAACTATTCATCTACTATTCATATCTAGTTCACTGCCATATTAATTTGTCTTCCAACTAGGCCATTCTCGACCAGCAAGATCGCGTCCGCATTTTTGTTCTCCACACGACCAGCACAAAAAACGTCACTCACTTATCTTCAACCGTGTAACTCCCTACATCGATTGACTCTACTTGGCTCAGGTTATTCATCCCTGCGCAATCACTGAACTCCACATTCACTTTCGAGTATACATTTCCAATCCCGGAACTGCCCGCTCTTACCATCCCACTACCACCCCCGCTGGTTGCCGTAACTCCCCGGTCACCTATCTCATCTTCGACTCCTCCACCATGGGAGCCTGCTGTAGCTGCTTATCGTCATCCAGCAGCGACGGGAAGTATCCGCCGCTTCTCTTGGCGGAGAATGAGCGCGAGGCCATCTCGGCGCTCTTGCAATACTTGGAGAATCGCTCAGACGTTGACTTTTTTAGCAACGGTCCATTGAGGTCATTGCTGACGCTCGTTTATTCAGAAAACATCGACTTGCAACGTAGTGCGGCATTGGCTTTTGCAGAAATTACTGAAAAGGACGTTCGTGAGGTTAACCGCGACGTCTTGGAGCCTATTTTGATTCTTTTACAGTCTAATGACACCGAGGTGCAAAGAGCAGCATGTGGAGCATTAGGCAATTTGGCCGTCAACAATGAGAACAAAGTGTTGATTGCCGAGATGGGCGGAATTGAGCCCCTCATTCGCCAGATGATGTCTCCGAATATCGAGGTGCAATGCAACGCCGTCGGCTGTATCACCAACTTGGCTACCCAGGACGAGAACAAGACGAAAATCGCAAAGAGTGGTGCATTGATTCCTTTGACAAAATTGGCAAAGTCCAAGGATATCCGTGTGCAGAGAAATGCAACAGGTGCCTTGTTAAACATGACTCATTCGTTCGAAAACAGACAGGAGTTGGTCAATGCCGGTGCCGTGCCCGTTTTGGTGTCGTTATTGTCCAGCGAAGATGCCGACGTTCAGTACTACTGTACCACCGCTTTGTCAAATATCGCCGTGGACGAACAGAACAGAAAGAAGTTAGCTGCAACAGAACCTAAGTTGGTCAGCCAATTGGTCGGCTTGATGGACTCACCATCGCCCAGAGTCCAGTGCCAGGCCACACTTGCCTTGAGAAACTTGGCTTCCGACTCCGGCTACCAGGTTGATATCGTCAGAGCTGGCGGTCTACCCCACTTGGTCCAACTCTTGACTTGCAACCACCAGCCTCTTGTTTTAGCTGCCGTGGCCTGTATCAGGAACATCTCTATCCATCCGTTGAATGAAGCATTAATAATTGAGGCCGGCTTCTTGAAACCATTGGTGACTTTGTTGGACTACAATGAGCTGGAGGAAATTCAATGCCATGCCATTTCCACGTTGAGAAATCTCGCCGCATCAAGTGAACGTAACAGGCTAGCATTATTGAACGCAGGAGCCGTCGAAAAATGCAAGGAGTTGGTATTGAAGGTACCATTGTCTGTGCAGCTGGAAATCTCCGCTTGCTTCGCCATCTTGGCCTTGGCCGATGACTTGAAACCAAAATTGTACGAAAGCCATATCATTGATGTGTTGATTCCATTGACTTTCAGCGATAATGGTGAGGTTTGTGGTAACTCTGCTGCTGCCTTGGCTAATTTGTGTTCACGTGTCTCTAACGAGCATGAGGATTATATTCTTGACAATTGGACGCAACCGAACGAAGGTATTTATGGCTTCTTGATCAGATTCTTACGTAGTGGAAGCGCCACCTTTGAGCATATTGCATTGTGGACCATCTTGCAATTGTTGGAGTCTAACAACAGCGAGATCCAATCGTTGATCAAAGAGAACGAGTCTATTTTATCTGGTATAAAGAGCTTGAGTGAATCCCAGCAGCAAGGAGGTGCCGTGACTAATAACAATGAGCTGAATGACTTCGATGATCCAAAGATTGAGTTGTTTAACTTGACACAGCAAATATTGCAAATTTTGGGTTAAAAAATTGTCCTTCCGATTGTTAATTGTCTCTGTTCGGATGGAGTCCTGTTTATTTACAAAGTAATACATAATTTCGTATAATAATGCTAGAATCCTAAACCTAATCTGTAGCCAACAACCTTTCGGTATTCTTGGATTCCTTCTCTTCCGATGGTTCTAGGTTTGTCAACTTCAACTCCAGTAACTTGTCAATTAGTGCCTTGCTTTCTGCATCCTCTGGCGCCAAAGATTGATTTATTTTCCGTGGAACATCTACCATGACCACATTTGGATCTTCAGACTCGAGGTTCACCGCCTCAGGATCTTTCTTGATTTCTTTCTTCACCTCCACCTCAGATCCATTATTATTCTCCTTAACAGCCTCGATGTTGTCATTAACTTCATTCTTGACATTCTCCTTCACCTCATCTTTTGTTTGATGCTTAGCCCCCTCACTGATCTTGTTCTTAGCGGTGTCCTTAGCCCCATTCCTCTCAATATACTCTCTCTCTAATTCCTCCATCTCATCGTCGATGGCCCTCTCATCCATATCAGGAGTCACCACCAAAGCATCTGTAAGCTCATTCGAAATCGCAATTTCCTCATCCAACTCCAGCTGAATCTTATCGAGATCGGCAAAGGAGATTTGGTTGTTGAAAAACGCAAGCACTCCCTTGGCCGTCCGCAAAGAGTCATAGACCGATACGTTTGTCTGCGCATCGTTGATCTTATCCAAAATCATGTTCAACTGGGATAAGATGCCCAAAGATTTGTTCAAGAATTTGGTTACATATGTCTTCTGCACCAACACATTTCTCAAGCGCTCGTCATTCTTTCCTCGTTGGAGTAACGTCCGGATCTTCTCTGGGATTTCTTTGTCGAGTCTCTCGGCCAAGATATCTGTTCTGGCCTGGATGCTTCTGATGTTTGCTTTGATCTTGATGATTCCAAAATCTTCCTCGGTAATTGGAGAATTGTCCACCTTCACAAATGCTCTACGAGCATTCTCGTAGTCACTAACTACCGTCAACTTCCCGCAATCTCTACTCAAATAGATAAGAAGTACCTGGATATCCAAATCAGACAAGTTCGGGTCCAACTTTTTGACCAACTCCATAAAAAGATCGCTATCTAGCAATTTCGCCGAGTACGTTCCTTTGCTCTGCACCTCAGCGGTGATTTTCTCTCCGAGTCTATCTCCCGTCGATGCCAATATGTGCCAATTAATGAAGTAGTCATTGCACACACCACCTTTGCCGTCCAGCAGGGAGAATTTCCCGATTCGGTACGTTCTTAATTTCTGTTCCACCCATCTCATGGGCGAAAAGTAGTCCTTAAGGTTCCAGGCCGGTTCCGGAGATGAGAACTTGTAGATGGACCATGGTACATATTTTCCATTCTGAATCTCTGCGTCTAGAACCGATGCCAATCCCTTTGGATGGCCATAGGTAGGATCTGCCAATTTCGAAGCCAATTCGGTTCCTGGTAAGGTGATTGTAGACTGGAAGTAATGATCCTTGAGACAGAGATCGAGCACGTCACACCAAGCAGAAATGTTGGCATCATAACCCTCCGGATTAACCTCTTTCAAGTGACTGAAGTCCGAATAGAGTGACCGGAGTCGTGACTCTTTGAATCCCGGTACCTGACTGATAATGCTAGCCATAGAATAGTAGTTAAGGGTAAGTTAACTGAGATCGGTGCAGGCTTATCGGCAATGGAGTAATGTTCTCTATTTATGCTATTTGAATAATATCTTCGAAACGCCGTCTCGAGTATTTAATTATATATTTATTGTCCACGGTTACAATCATATATTACTAAGTGGGACAACTACTCACTAGACAACTCTTATGATTTATTATAGTGTACTTATGCAATGCTCAACTTCGACAACAGAACCTCAACCAGGTCCTTCAATGCATCCACAACGTCCAAAATAGCAGTCGATGCTGGAGAGTCCGCATACTCATCGAAAAAACACTCGCCATTGTCACAGGATTTGCCGATTCTAGGATCTAGAGGCACAGATCCCAAAAATGGAATATTCATATCCTTGCATAGCTGCTCTCCACCACCTGTGGTAGGCTTGAAGATTTTGGACTCTCCTTTACAGTTTGGGCACACGAATCCAGACATGTTCTCCACGAGTCCGAGTACCTTGATATTTGCTTTGCGGCAGAAATCGATCTCTTTTCTGACATCTAACAACGCCACTTCTTGTGGTGTCGTCACAATGAGGGCGCCATCAATCCCTGCATCTTTCATGTATGTTGTCACTGACAAGTGCTCGTCCGATGTCCCGGGAGGTGTATCTACTATAAGATAGTCTAAATGCTCACCCCAGTTGACATCCTTCAAAAACTGTTTAATCAAGCCATTCTTTTTTGCTCCACGCCAGATGATGGCGGCATCTGGATCGGGTAACATGAATGAAATCGACATCAACCCAAGATTATCAGCAACATACACAGGAGACCATCCCGAGTTGGACTGGTGAATACTCTCACCTTCAGCGCCTAACATCCGGGGCAAAGAGGGTCCACAAATATCAAGATCCATAGCGCCAATCTCCAATTCCTCGTCGGCTGCTAACGCCCATGCAAGCATCGATGTGAATGTAGATTTACCCACTCCTCCTTTACCTGACAAAACCAAGATCTTATGTTGAATATTCTCTAGCCTTTTAGTGATGAGAGCCATATCAGGGTCGGGGCCCTTAGGTAGAGACTCGCAAATCGACTGGTTGGGACATCCTTGACAGGCATCACCTTGACCAGCAGTTTCTGATTCTGGTCCAGGACAGTGTTCTGGCTCTGGAGCCTTGAGTGACGTCACTGACGGTGCCATATATAGATAATGTACTTATTTCTTAGCTAAATATATGCAAATTGTATAGCTCGTATGTAAATAATGTAAGTATACCAAAGAAAGCGTACAAAGATAATGCTTGTAATAATCTTAGTAATCTCTATTCTCATCAAGATTGGCGGTGTACGGATGTGTGATCATCTGGGTTAAGCCGCATTTCCCAACCACTCTAGAGACCCACTGCGACAAGTCGACTGTCGAGATAGCGTCTTTCATTGTCACCCAATTGCAAAGCTGAAATTTTCTTTCGGAGATCCGGAAGCTTCTCTTTCGTTTCAAGTGCAATGTCAGCAATTTTTTTAGACATCAATTTGATAGCAACTTTGACATCGAATGAATCGTAATCGCTCATTAGTGCCAAGTTGTTAAGAAGGGTAGATAAGTCTTCTGAGTTGATGCAAGCTTGCTGGGAGAAAGAGTCTAAAACGTCGAAGTAGCCCGAGTAAAGCCCAGCGCCTTGCTTCCATTTGGGAATGATCGATCCATGTTGCGGAAAGCTGGCAATTACCGTTCTCAACTCTTTCTTCAGTTCATAGTCGTTGTCAATCACAGCAGCAGGTCCGAGATGCTTGCAGACACACTCATGTGCGTCACTCCATAGTTCTGCCTCCACCAAAGCCACACCCTGTTTCCAGTAATCCTTCTGGTTGGCCCTCTCGATTGCAACAGCTTCATATACCAAACTTCTTGGAACCCCAAGCACTTTGACAACATACTCCTCTTCGTCATTTGTCTGCCCTTTGATATGCTCGATATTGGCGATGACTGTTTTCCTAATTAGCATCCTGACCTTGTCATCATCAGAAAGCGTAGAGAATACAAATATGGCCTCCTTCCACAAACCATTAGTGGCAAGCAAGGATCCAAAAGATTCCTTGACGTCATCTCCAATAGTAAGCAGAATGTTCTGGCCGTAAGATGCATTCAAAACACTAAGAAGTTCCCATTTGACCTTTTCACTCAAATGAGAGTTCTTAATGCAACCGATAGATGCAGACAATCCTTCGAGCTTCAAAGTTGTATAGATCTTCAAAATATCTGCAAAATTATCGTTGCCTTCCCCATCGATACTCTTGAAAACACTTTCAAGAGACTCTGCAGGGTTACCGTAGAAAATGTGCAAACCAACAATGGTGATAAAGGACCCGTTAGCAATATCAAATTGACCAGCCAAGATTTGGTAGATGCTCACCAATTGAGATGGAACAAATTCCATTGCGTTATTGATTCGCCAATCATCTAACTGGCTCTTAGCAAGAGTTTTAACAGTGGCGTCATTGGAGTCAATAAGGTTTAAAAGTACTGCCAAATGAGTGTTCTTAGATGAGAGTGCTAGCTGAATGGCTGGCTTTATTTCGCCATGGATAATGAAGTTTTCAATCAAAGCCAATGAATCCCCATCAGACTCCATATCATCAAGATTGTTTTTCTTCAACCATTGCTCTAGCTGCTTTCTTTGCTCGAGTAGTTCAAGGCGTTGAATCAAACTAGAATTACCTGCGTGTGAAGTTACAACCTTAGAATACTTCTCGATTGTTGAGATATCAATCTTGTCAAACAAGATTGATGCAAGTGCCAATGCTTCGGAATCTGAATCGGTTTCTCCAATAAAAGATATGATATCTCTGAAGCTTAAGGATTGGTTAAGCTGAAGACGAGGAAACTTGTTTGATCTCACTTGGACATCTGCCTTGAGAAGTAAGCTCTGGATTAGTCTTGAAACTGTTGTGGGCTCGAAGCTTGGTGGTGCTGCAATCAACTTTGCTCCCAGTGGAACTTCCTTGATAGGAGTTGAAATTTGATCGGAATCAACCGAACTCCTGTCAAAGTCCGAAAATAATATGTCATTGACAGCTTTCAAGGACAGTTTCTGATTACGGGGGATAGCCAAGTAAGGAGTCAATGCAGAGTCGATATCATTAGCTAGCTCCAATTGAAGGAGCCAATCCTTGGAAGTTGCAAGGGTTGATTGGCGATTGAAATTATCAAAAATAGCTTCGTCTTCCACATCTGGCTCATATGCCTTCTCGTCAATAAGATCGTTCAAGTCAGTATTAGGTGGCAAGACACTAACAATTTGTTTGAGGTAGTCGTAATTCTCAACCTCATCAGAATAGATTGGGCTCTCCACACCTACACTTGCAGGAGATCTCACATCTTCAGGGTCAGATTCCAAGGTGATATCGCTTGCATTAGCTGCAAGGGCGTCAACAGATTTATCTTCCTTGTAGATGTTCAACAGCCTGTTGATTTCATCCTGTACCAACTTTTGCTTCTGAACCAAAGCTCCTCCAGATTGAATTGTTGCATCATAATCCCAGCCTCCTGGAACACCTTTCAAGGATCTCCCGATCTTCTGACGTTTTAGCAGTTGGGTGTACTCTTCATTCTCATAAATTTTGGAGTAAATGACGGAAGCCTCGCTTTCTTGCAAGTCTTGTTTCTTTTTCAATTCACGCAATCTCTTCATTTCAGCGTCTTCTTCTTCGTCCTCGCTGTCATCTATTAGACCCCAAACACTAAAGTGTTTCACCTTGAAAGTCCAGTTGTCCGTTAAAGGATCAAATGTGACGAACTCCATTCCGGTCATATTCTGCAACCGTTTAATGTGATCTTGTTTGGAAATCTTTTTCTTTGGAGGTGTTTTGATTGTAATAGTGGCGGGTACATTTAGCTCAAAACCAATAGGAGGCTTTGAAAAGTTTGAACCCTCGTCGATGTCGTAAACTTGAACAACACATTCTCTCATTTTGATGATCTTGCCAAACAACTCCTCTGCTACTGAGAGTCCTTCTTCGTCACAACGAGAAAATAAGGCAGACAAGTCAACAGGATAATTGTAAGCGATCTGACCCACATTATATTTGCCCACAATGAAATTGTCAACATTGGCAAGATCCACACTCCTAAGTTTCCTAAGCTCTTTGATTGAAGGAGAGCACCAGTAACCTTCAATGTTTTCTTCATGCTCGGTCTCTTCACTAATCTTAGTTTCGGTAGGAGCAACTTTGATAGGTACCTCTTCAGCAACTTGTCTCTCCTTTCTTTCTGCGAGAAGAGCTTGTTCGCTTTCACTTTCATCGTCATCTGTAAGATTATTAAACTGAGACGTGGTTTGAAGAGCCAGCGCCAATACTCTCTTCCTCTTAGCATTGAACACTTTGTCCGCATTGATCAAGTGGAATTTGAGGGGCTTAGATTTGATGACCAATCTTTTAACATCTGCTCCGCGGTTCTCCAGCAGAAGAACAAATGCACTTGAGGTATTGCGAGGCTTTGTGACGCTGTACTTTGCTTTATTTATAACTTGGTCATTCTTGACGAAATTCAGTTGGGTGAAAATGCCCTTGAGTCTAGAAAAACTCGAGTCCGTTGATTCAGAGTCGACTTTTGTTCTGAAAATGTTGAATGTCTGAGCCAATTTACTGAGTAAAGACGATTTTTCCTTCGACTTTGGAGCCTCTGAGTCCTTTGAGCTGGAAGGTGCGGTTCGGCCGAAAAGCGTACCAGTAATTGACAGTGGCATCGCTGCGTCGGTTCTGTTGATAGTGGAAAGAATCAGACTCGATAAATATGGATTAGAGTTGTTGGTAGTAGTGGCAGCAATTCCGCCACCAAGTCCAGTGTTTGCTTGGCCGAAAAGGCCATTCGTTTGCTGGGTGCTGCTGGAAGAATTTCCGAAAAGTCCTCCAGAATTGCTGGAGGAAGCTCCAAATAATCCACCTGCTGGCTTATTGAGAGTAGAGGAATTGCCAAATAATCCACCCGTTGAGGAGGGCGGTTTCGAGAATAAACCTCCAGAATTTGCCTGTGGAGCGGTATTTGTAGAGCTCCCGCCAAATAAGCCTCCAGTAGCAGGAGGAGCAGACGTACTGCCAAATAAGCCTCCAGTTGCTGGTTTGGCTCCAAACAAGCCTCCAGAAGCGTTTGAAGTAGTGTTGGCGGCACCAGAATTGGTGAACAAGCCTCCGCCGGTTGTATTTGTGCTGTTACCGAACAAGCCGCCAGAAGGAGCCGCAGGGTTGCTGTTACCCGTGCCAAATGTACCTGTTGTTGAGTTACCTGTAGCATTATTTCCACCCGTAGAGGAATTTCCAAACAAGCCTCCGGTAAGGCCTGTTGCTGGTTTATTTGATGAACTTCCAAACAAACCTGTATTGGCCGAATTGGCGGTTATGTTGGAGTTTCCAAACAAGCCACCATTTGAAGGTTGATTTGTGGTGGAATTGGAAGTCAAATTGGCATTTGAGCTGCCAAATAGTCCACCCAGGGCCAGGTTCTGTGGGTTTTGGCCAAACATGCCGCCTCCCGAGGCCGAATTTCCAAATAATCCTCCAGATGTATTCTGAGTAGTGTTTGCTGAAAGCAGAGGTTTCTGGCCGAATGCATTATTGGAGGATGCGCCAAAACCGGCTGTGGCAGGCTGTTGAGCAGTACCTGAAATTGCCAGCTGCCCACCAAAGCCAGACGAGGTTCCCCAGCCTGTGCTCATGGTGATGGATGTGATCTATATTCGTCAACAATAGGAAAAAAATGGCCTTGGAGAGTGTGCAGTACATTAGTTGAAGAGTAGTAGACTAGTGAAGAGGAAGAAATGTATAGAGAGAATGTAAGAAAAATAAATGGGAACAAGAAAAAAAAAAGAGATTGCTTTTATTTCTACTGAATTTCAAATGTATTTCCTTTTCGTTGTTTTATTACTTTAGTATTCTACATGTTCTATTCTTTTTACTCGGCCACGCTCACCAGCTTAAGCCTAAGGTACTGCTCAGCACAGAACCAAAACTTGTCGAACTTGCGCAAGTGTGGCCGCAGCTGGTAGAGAGTGTTGGGAATGCCACAGTCCACCACAAAATGTTGCACGTCGTCTCCATGGATAGTGCCGTTGTTGTATGCGTGAACCAATCCAGTGATTGGAAGCCCCAAAGACACAACGTACTTGGGGTGAACTTGGAGTTGTGCGTCCTGAACAGTTCCAGAGCCACCGTCGATACCTGAAGGAATATCAAAGGAAAGAACCTTGGACTTCTGTTTGGGCTCGTTGACCCAGTTAATGAGCTGTTTAAGAGAAGCCATGTCACTTGTGGATTCGCACATATCAGCCAACAGGCCATCAAATCCCTGCAAAGAATCAATTATGACCTCTACGGGTGTCTCAAGCTGATTCTGCAAGATATCCAAAAGGTCTTCGAACGCAGAACTCACCACCTTACCCCCACACTGCTCGAATAATTGGCACTGTGTAAGCAACTCAGACTCCATTTCGTTGCCAACATACGCCAAAACTCGAACACCATGGTTCGTTAAGTGTCTTCCAAGGGCAAATGCGCGGCTACTACTGCGTTGACTTCCTATTAAAAGCAACACCAATGGAGGTAAGTTGTGGTTTTTCCTGTTGCTGAGACGCACAGATCCTCCAAGCAAATTATCCACCACCAACCGGAACAAATTCGACGCACACACTTCCACACCCACTTTGGGGTCAATTCCACAAGACAACTGTACTTCTCTCTCGATTTCAAAGAGCTGCACGGGTGTGGCCATTGGAACAGCACTACCAGTGCTCTCGAAGATAAACTTGTACAGTTGGATCTCTCTTGAAGCCTTACCCAACGCCGAATGGCTGCCCGAACCGCCCGATGTCACTGGCAGAGCTAGTCTGTTTGACACAGGTCCGATGTTGTTCCAGTTGTCCTGCTTGTTTTTGGGGATAACCATCTCGTCGTTCTCGTACTTATCTTTCTTCTCCAGTGGTTTCTGTTTGACGGGTGCCTTGTTGTGACCGACAAGCCTGTCCTGGGAGCTCACCGTATCATTTCTCTGGAAATCTGCAAACACAGACTTTTTGTCGAACATGGCCAAGTTGGCAGCAAAGTCAAAGTCGTCGGAAGTTTTGATGTCTTCGATTTCACTGCCTCCAGTCCATCCCGACTGGACAGCCTGTTTGTTAATTTTGGGAGTACCACTTCTACTTCCCGCTTTGGAGCCAGATACATCATCCAATTGGATTTCCTGCTTTTTCTTGTTCTGTTTCTGATCTGAAGGTAATTGCACCACCTTCAAGTCTTTCACCAGCGAATTGCTGTATTGACGATTTCCAAGAATAATCGACGATCCATCAACATGAGTGATGACTCCCTGTGCCAGAGATCCGTCCTTCAAGTCTAGAACAACCTTATAATTGAGAAATTCTGTCATGGTGAAGATTCGATGAAGTCAGAGGGGAATTGGGTCAAGACTTTAACGGTTGGTGTACGGGTGTAGTAATCTTGAACTAAAGTAAAAATGCATTAAATATCATAGTTTTCAGGTCCAATAAAGTTTAATCGTATCGAAAAAGAGTTTAGAATACTCGTGCAGGATCGAAATCTAGTAACCTCCTTTCAATGTCGAGTTTATGTTCGTGGCAAGTCATTTTAAGCTCCATTACAGCATTCATCATGTTCAATCTCTCGCCTAGAACACTTTGACGAACACTCAGCGAAAGCTCTTTATGCAAGAAGGTGTTCTGAGATTGGAGCTCCTTCATCTGGGTGTTCTGGCTCAGAATGATGTTTTTCAAGTATTTGATTTCAAATTGCTGTTTGGAGCTCTCTCTCTCCAAGTACTTCATCAAAGCACTGACACTCGTAGAAGACGTGGACTTGAGGGAGTCAAGTTCGCTTGTAAGCGCGTCCACTTGCTCTCGAAGTGTGTCAATGACTGACTTGTCCATATCCTTGAGCTTCTCCCAGTCAATGGGCGCACTGAGCATTGTGGATGAGTTGGCCCTGGCAGCAGTCTTGATTTTTTTGACCTGGTTGGCGTAGTTAAGTGTTTGATGGGTTTCATCGTAGTCACAGGGTGAAATACAGAACACCATCGCCGTTTTGGAGTTACCGGCCAAATTCTCTCGAAGCAAGTATGTCAAGGTCGAGTCACGGTATGGAACTACCAGTTTTGCACCCAGGGCCAATATGTTGATGCACCGTCCCAATACAGTCAATGACTTGTTGATTTGACTGCCCTCCTTCATACGGTCAGCTTGACCATATACCTGGGTCTTTGCCAAGCGTTCCGATCCAGCCAAGTCCACCAACTTGATGCTGGAAATCATTTCCTCTATTGGCTCGCCCACATCGAGGTCCGAGACCTCATCATCCGAAAAGCGAGTCTGTTTCAATGTGAATGTGATCACTGCGTGTGATCGAGAACTTGCCTCGTTCATCTTGGTCGAAGCTGTCATTCTGTTGGAGTTTCCTTTTGTAAGAACCTCACAGAATTCCTCGTATGTGCTCAAAGTCACCACCGTCAGATTCTCCACATAAGGACCTGTGAGTGGATGCTCCCTGACACGGCATTGACGTGAATTATCAAGCAAGTCCTTGACCTTCTCATTGTAGATTTCCACGTATGAGAAACTGAGATCACAGTTGATCTTTTGACTCACTAAATGCTCCTTGTGGCGCATGATGTCACGCACCATGAGCGGGATAATTCCGGGTTCGTTTTCAGTGCCCATCATGGTGTAAGTCTTGCCTGATCCCGTCTGACCGTAGGCTAGCAAACACACGTTGTAACCTTGGAAGTAGTGATCCACAAGTAGTGGGCCAGATTTTCTGTAGAATGCCAAATTGTTAGTATAGTGGGGATCAGCAGCATCAAAAGACCATATTGACTCGTCGAAAATGTATTTTTTCTGAGTGGACCCACTAGACGTTGGCGATGAAGGCGACGGAAAAGGTTTCAGTTCCAAGTAGGTAACTCCATGTTCTGAGGGTGGCATTTGAACCAACGAGTAGGGCTCCTCTCTGGGGAGCAGGGGCCTGACTCTGACTAGCACATTAACGTTGGAGACGTCCATGACGATTTAGAGGTGGATGTTGATGTACAAGATGAAAAGATGTTGATAGTGGTTGGTTAGTGTAAACAAAGAACCTGTGTAGTGAGATGAGAGAGACATAGAGAATAAGTGGATAATTTATATTGATGAAGAAGTGTTTGAGAGTGCCTTGATGAAGGTATTCTCCTTATGGTGCTAATGTGAAGCTATTGACATTGAATAGAATCTCCACTCGAGAGCTAGTCTGACGTATATTAACTTGTATGGTTTACTCGGCTTAGATGAGACTTAATTTCTTCTGAAACAAAAAATACCTTGAGGAACTTTACATATTGTGTGGATACTGTAAATTTCAAATAGAATTGGGATATCCTGGTAGAATTTTGTAGATTCTGGCAGATATTTAAACTGATAAATATTGGTTGATTTTGATAGATATTGGTAGAAACAAATGGACACTCATAAATACTAACTAGTGTGAACGCTGATTCCGTCTAGGTAGTAAAAAAGCAACAAAATTCCAAACCATGTATGGCACAATAAAAAATTAGATTGAACCTTTACATATTCTTAGACTTTTCTACAAAACACAATCGAGTTTATTGTTTGTAGCACTCTCTGTCTACTTCAGGTCGACACTGCCCTACAATGTCTAGCCAGGTGAGATGTACTGGAATACAGGACTAAGTAGCGGATTGCTCGTGTATAAATGTGGGGATGAATTCAGGGACTAAAAAGTTGGCTCATTGGGATTCGTCACAATAGTCAATAAAACTTCAAATTGTGTCCGCCATCGAATCTCAGCACCATCAACTTTTCTTTCTTCATCACTGTTTCCATCCCTCATCTTCACTCTCTGATTCGCCTAGTTTCATTCTAAATTTTCCTTACCACCCCACATTTCCCACATTCATAACACACGCTTACTGTATAGTGTCTCATTGGATGAATCGCCAAATATGTCATTTTTCCACCCACTCCAAGTTCACTGACCAACCTTAAATTCTTCATCTATATCTATGTAGTTTCTCGCATTTGACAGGTCCCCGCACACAACACTATATCTTCAATCAAGTCAGCCTTTCTTTTATAAAACTTTCACATTCTTCTTCTCCAAAATTTTCTTTTCCAGCCCAACTTCCTGTAGTCCCCCGACTTTTTGATATTTGCCCCTCCCATCTCCTCCTTGGAAACCAATTCAATTACGAAGCTTCATTCTTACCCCCCTCTATGTCACGTGATAAGCAAAGTATTATCTGTATCTTACCCACTCGTTCCGAGAGTCATACTATTCCCCTACTATGCACTATCTTACTTGTGTTATTCTTCCTTTTCTTTGTTAAACTTCTTACTAAACTTTCTTCAACCATTCTCCTTCCTCCTATTAATAATTTGGTTGATTACAAGATAGATTTATTCCCCTTAACCATGAGCGACGTTATCACCCAGCTCTTTGATCTGGATATCTCCTCCGCAGTTGCCCACAGCTTATCAGCAGAGAAGCCACTTTTTGTCTACACCACAACCGCCGAAGATAAACTTGTTGAGACTTTTTTGACGCCGCAGGGGTCTCCAGACGTTCCCACCGTGACCCGCCTAGCCGCTGGCTTTGTATGCTTGAAAATAGCCCACAATCTGGAAGGATTCCGCCATTTCCAGCATATTTACGCAGATGCCACGGCGCCAGCATTCACGGTGTTGGTAGGCGGCAAAACACAGGGCGTAGTGACAGAAGACCTGGATTACTCCGACTTTGTGCACCTCATCGATGAATACGCGGCTGGCACCGCAGACCCATCTCATCGAATCGTTATCTCTAAACGTCCGAACTCGGTCGAGAATCACAAGAGTGCGTTTGCGCCCAACCGCTCAGAAGATAAAATTGTCCGTGCTTTGCATCTCACGCATACCGCCGTGGATGACCGTGATACCGAAGCCGCTTCTAGCTCTTTAAATGTCACATTCCCCCAATCACTGGACCCGCAGCTCTCACAAGCTTCCAAACCTGTTCCGCAATCAAAAGAAGCTCCTTCCCCAGAAACGTTTGTGCTTTCGGTGCGACTCTTGAATGGTTCCACCATGAAGGGCAAGTTTTCTGCCGACAGTACCTTGATGGATGTCAAAAGATGGGTGGAAGCCGAACAAGAAATTGACCTCACGTCCACAGAAGCCGGGCTGTTGGACATGTTCACCAAGCCAGGATTTCCCGAGCCTTCGCGGATCGCTTTCTATGCTCCTGGAACCAATGTGACATACAGTGTACCCCAAGAACTTTGCCGTTTAAGGGACTTGGATCTCTGTTCTAGGCTGGCCTTGATCTTGAAGCCCGAGTTTCATGACTTGTCAGCGCTCCATGCGCCTGTCAAGCCCACGTTGCTTAGCAAGACAAGCGCCAAGCTCTCGACGATGCTTCTGGCGTTGTATTCGTTTTTTGATTATGGTGTGGACGATGCCCAACGTGATTTCGGCACGTCAGACACAGAGGATGAAGTTGATGAAATTCCACACTTCACAATTGTCGCAAAGGATGCTGCGCGTGCCGTGGAGCTGCCTGTAGAGGTAAGGGCCCCTTTGGCGAAGGAAGAGGCTGAAATGGACTATTCGCTAGTAAGCCTGGCCCGGCTGGGCACTCCAGCACCATCTGGAAGTAGTAGCCTCCACATGAGCGAACTTAAAGATGACTAGAAAGGTTTTTATTACTTTTGCTAAGGGGAGAGTCATTAAAGATCTGTGGGTTGGGGCTTGAATTGAGACAAGACGTGAATTGAGACTGGACGTGAATTGAGACTGAATATTGAAAGTTAAGAATAAAACGAGTCTCGACAAGAAATAAAAATGCTTCAGATATGTTTGTTTCAAATAATTCAATCATTAAATCAATAATGATCCCGTGGAACATGGATTGGAGTATGAAAATCGAGTGGAGTTTGAAGATAAGACCAAATGCACTGTATGACGACCATACCCAGGATGCACTTCACAACTCGTTTAGCCGATCGAAACATTATCGAGGGCAATCTTTAATAAATACATTTCCAGTAACTTAGTCACATAAATAAGTATTTTTTTATTTTGATAGAATCGTCTCCATTCTGTCGATATGCCACCAGTTATTGGTATTGGGGGATCTCCACATTATACTCCAGTCGCACTATCTGGTCGCACTATCAATATTTCATCTAATTCTCACTTCCCCCTCATGGACTCACTCAAAATTGCCAGTTTGGAGAATCTCCTCCGACTCCCTGGTGCTGTTCCAGCATACACGGTAGTTCCAGATGCTTCTGTGTTGTCGTGTGGCTGTTTGGTTTCGGAGGCCCAGTATTCTGTAGGTGATGGTACTTGTCCCACCTGTTCCCAGAAATCCGTCATTCTAAAACCAGTCACGCCACTACGGGACCTTTACAAGTTGATTCAGCAGCTTTCGGCAGAGGTTAGTGTACGGCCACGTCGAAGACTGTCACTGAAACGGAGTGTTCGTGTCAACTCCGAGCTGAAACTACAATCGTTCAACGATTCAATGGACTTAATGGAATTATTCTGCAAATACGCCAAAGACGACGCCATCGAGGCAGTAGAACGGGTAGACAAACCAGACAAGTCTGAGAGGATGGACATTTCGCTGCTGCCAGTCGAAGGAAGGCTTGTCAGGCCATCAGAACCGCTGTTGGTGTCTATTTCCCCACAAGACCGGTTCATTCCGCCAATTGAACGCCAGCGCACGCTGATGACCCACCATAGTGGGCATGAAGAACTGCTTTGGCCCAACGATCATCGCCTGTTACTGGTGCTCATGGGTTTGAGCGAAAAGGAAGAGTACAATTTCAGTCGATGCTTTCCCTTCTACCGGAAAGTGTCAGCATTTCAGACCCAGCAGAACAAATTGCTGTTTTCACGAGGCTTGGTCAAGAAGAGCCCCAAGTTCGTGTGTTCTGCTATCTCGACGCACTATGATCGGGGCTCCAATAGCGAGAAGACAACATTTGTTCTCGTTTCCGAGCGTAAGTGGGAGTTGTATGAGTATTCCAATGGCAAGCCGGTTCTTGTTGCGTTTGGAAAGCTGACCGGTGAGTATGGGGTACTGGCCAATGAAATGAAGCTTCCTGTGGATGATGGCATTGTGATTCGCAACGAATTCACTGGTAATGACAGACTGAAAGACGTAGAAGATATAATTCCTCGTCTCAAGTCATGGGTGCAGCTCTACTGCTGTCTCTCAGAGAAATATTTGGTAATTTCTGGAACTACTGGGTTGATTCGTGTATTGAATGTCGATTCTGCCGTGGGTCCTATCGGTGCCCCAGTGTATACTTACTTGACCAACTTCCCAATCAGGTGCATCTCCATTTCTCCCAACAACAATCTCATCGCATGTGGAATTACGGCTCGCGAGAGAATCACTGGTAAACAACAACCGTTCATAATCGTTCACAAAATTGATACCGACGGGCTCGGCAAGGTTGTTGAAGTTACACCCATCACTATTACGGTGCCATTCAGAGATCCATTGAAGATCATGAGTTTTAACGCCTCGTCCACTCACTTGCTCTGTTGCACTGTGTATGAGATGCGCTATTTCATTATCAGACTACGTGGAGATGCCACCCAAGACTACAAGAAGCCACGGCTCATCTGGTCAGACATGCGGGTCAATAGAACCAGTCGAAAGAAACGAGATGACGGAAGCCCCGAAACAGAGGATATTGAGGAGTCGCAGATGAATCCAGACGACCAGATGCTTGACAACGAGGGTATCACAGATTTGAAGTTTGGCCTCCCATTCTCCAATACCGTGGTGGTCACTTCATCATCACTCAAGAACAGACCAGCTATAGTGTTGAAACTCAATGGACCAACTATTGACTCGCGCAAGGTACTTCCACGAGTGCCATCTGACGAATTCTTTTACGACATGGAGCTGCATGTTAGTGCCACCACGGGCCACGATGATGATGACGATGATTACTGTAATATTTCAGATACCGAGGTGATCATGAAAGTTCCTGAGATCGGACTGAATATCTACAAGACTGAGGTTTCTCCACGAGGTGATGGTATCGTTTTCGTGGACAAACTGGGCCGTCTTCTTTTGGTGTCTTCGCCCAACTTGCAATTAAAGTTGGTGAGTCAACCCCAGACCAGAAATAGAGTAGTGCTACTTGGCGAGTCGGCAGATGCACTCCGGTTCAGCGAGGCCACAAGTGTTAAGTATTCCAGTGATGGAGGTAAAGTTTTCGCAGTGGACCGCAAAGGTTTATTCCAGGTATTTGATTTCACAAAGGGAGTTCCTGGTGAAGATCCAGACGTGATCAAGTGCAAGATTATCAGCATCTAGAATCATCTGACAGGAGCAACACCTGACCTTGGCTGGCATAGTAACCATTGAGCCAAAGTGTGGCGTTTTTTTCTCTGCGGCTGTTTTAGGTAATGGCATCAGGTGTGATACTTACATGTAGGACAAATGGCACTGAGCCCAATGCCGTTCATATTGTGCATCTCTAATCCTTTTCACAACATCATCTCTTCTCATGTCGGTTCCTCCTATTTCTCAAGATGCGTTGGACTTGATCGGAAACACTCCATTGATCAAGTTGAACAAAATTCCTCAGTCCTTGGGCATCAAGGCCCAGGTTTACGCCAAGGTTGAGCTTTTCAACCTGGGTGGTTCTATTAAAGATAGAATTGCCAAAAACATGGTTTTGGAGGCAGAAAAGACCGGCAGAATCAAGCCTGGTTACACCCTTATTGAGCCCACCTCTGGTAACACTGGTATTGGTTTGGCCTTGGTCGGTGCTGTGAAGGGCTACAGAACCATCATTACTTTGCCAGAGAAGATGTCAAACGAGAAGGTGTCTGTGTTGAAGGCCTTGGGTGCTGAGATCATTAGAACCCCAACTGAGGCTGCCTGGGACTCCCCTGAGTCTCATATTGGTGTTGCCAAGAAGTTGGAGAAAGAGATTCCAAACTCTGTCATCTTGGACCAATACTCCAACGAAGCAAACCCAGGTGCTCACTACTACGGTACTGGTTTCGAGATCTGGGAGCAGACAAAAGGTAAGGTGACTCACCTTGTAGCTGGTGCTGGTACTGGAGGTACCATCAGTGGTATCTCCAAGTACTTGAAGGAGAAGAACCCAGATGTGCAAGTGATTGGTGCTGATCCTAAGGGTTCTATTTTGGCTCAGCCAGAATCTTTGAACGATTCTACTGAGGGCTACCTCGTTGAGGGTATCGGATACGATTTCATTCCTGAAGTTTTGAACAGAAAGTTTGTTGATAAGTGGATCAAGACTGACGACTCCGAGTCGTTCAAGTTGGCCAGAAGAATCATCAGAGAAGAAGGTATTCTTGTTGGTGGTTCTTCCGGTTCCGCTTTGCAGGCTGTTGCTGAGATTGCCAAGGATTTGACTGAAGACGATACTGTGGTTGTTGTCTTCCCAGACTCCATCAGATCATACTTGTCGAAGTTTGCCGATGACGAGTGGATGACCACCAACGGTTTCGAGATCGAGAGCAACAACTCCGTTGCTGCCAAGACCGACGATTTCTTTAACAAAAAGACTGTTAAGGACTTGGTGGAAGGTAAGCCTCCTGTGGTTACTGTGACCTTGGCTGATACCGTTGGAAAGACCTTTGAATTGTTGCAAAGCAACGGCTTCGACCAATTGCCAGTATTGAGTCTGTCTGGCAAGTTGATCGGTTTGATCACCTTGTCTAAAATCTTGAAGTCGTTGTCCACGAACAAGGTGCAGATGACCAACTCAATTAGAAGTATCTTCTTGGATTTCAGAAAGTTGGCCGACTTTGAGAAGTCTTTCTCTATCACTAAGGAGTCCGGTTTCACCAAGAAGTCTTACGAAGCCATCACCTTAGACACTCCATTGCACTTGTTGAACAAGTTCTTCGAGACACATTCCAACGCTATCATCACTGATGCCGAGTTGAAGCCTGTCCAGATTGTCACCAAGGTTGACTTGCTCTCCTACTTGACCAAGAACGTGTCGTACTAATTTGTTAGGAGTGTGCTTTCGGAAAGAGCATAGATTGGAAGGAGCGTGTTGTATTGGATGGTTGTGGGCGCACGGTACAAGTTTGAAAACGCATTGGATATTAATACACATAGACTCTTCGAAAAGAAACATCTAACCTCTATTTACAACCCCATCTAGGAAAACTTCCATCTGTTACCACAGTTTTCACAAGTACAAAACGTGGTCAACGGTTCATCCGCAGACCTAGTTTGCATTTGGTAGTAACTGACCTTCTTGTGCTTACATTTGCCGCAAGTGAATCGGTCAGTCACTGCTCTCTTTTCTGTGGCACCCTGTGCATCGAAAAGATTTTGCTTGTTCAACTTCTCAATCTCCTTCTTCAATGCATCCGGAGCCATATCGTTGGGGCTCATCTTGATAAATGCGGAGGGAGAGATCTGGCCGTCCAATAACCGTGCACGCAAATCTGGGTTCTTCTTATTTCTCAAGTTCATGGTGAACGTTCTCAACTTGTTTCTGTAGCTATCAGTGACGGCAGAATATTCGGCCTTATACACTTCGCTCTCGATGTCTGTAGCCACACGCAAGATGGCCTTACTGTCATCATCACGCTCGATGGCCAAAGCAGTGTATAATGCACTGATGGAGGCATTTCTGGTGGCGTTGTCGTAAAGGGTTGTGTTGACACCATCAGTCTTAGGGTTTCTAGGACCTCCATGGAATTTGCTGGTGGTTGACCCTGGAGCAGGTCTTGGAGGCGCAGCCTCCTTTGTCTTTTTGGCAGATTTCTCGCTTTGAACAATCTCCTTCCATTTCTTGATCATCTTCTTCACCAAATTGCTGATTTCCGAATTGGAGCTCGACCGGTATTTGTTGACTGCCACTCCTACCTTTGTTTCTCTCAAGAGTTTTTCAGACGGTTGAACTCCATCGTTAAGAATGTTCAAAAGCTTCAAGATGGTGGCCTCGTCCGAGCTTTTCTCTAAATTGGAGACGGTGGACTTGATTTCCTTGACATCCATGGTGTTTGTAGATGATTTTTTCTTTCGCGCTAAGTAGATTTAGGTGAAGTATATGTGAGGTGTAGGTGAGATGTAGGTCAAGATTAAGTGGCGAAGGCTTCGGATTTTGGTGTTTTAGGAGTGTAAATCAAAATAAAGAAGTCTTTAGATGCTTAGAAATGTTAAATATTAATGGGCTTTTCCTTGAATTTATAATCATTCATGTCATTACATTGTACTGCATGTAGAAATTATCAAGTTCATGGTACAAATCTCACTCAACAGTTAGAGAGCCTGATAACTCCATAAAGCTTCTAATAAAGTCACATAGTAACACGGTCACGATGGAAAACTCCGAGCTGACTATCTACCTCGGAAGTATTCCGTTCGATTACACCGAGGAGCAGGTGGCAGATATCGCAAAATCAGTGGGACCAGTGACAGACTTAAAACTCATGTTTGACCCTACCACCGGAAGGTCCAAGGGATCAGCATTTGTTCGGTACTCGGACCGAGAAACAGCACTCTCCGCTGTCCGTAACCTCAACAACATGAATGTGGGCAATAGATACCTCCGGTGCACATTTGCCAGCGACAGTGATGCTTTTGATGCCATGCCTGACTTTTCCGCCCACAATAAATTGCCTCCATTGCCATTGGGAGTGCAATTGTACCAGAACCAGAATGCTCAGCAAGCCATTTCGAGTATACTCTCGCAGCTTGATCTGCAAACCGCTGGTAACATGTTGAAAGAGGCTCGTACCATGAGCTTGGAGAACCCACTACTCATGAAGAAGTTGCTAGACCAGTGTCCACAGTTGTCTCATGCACTCGTAGAGACCAGTTTGATGGTCAATGTGACCACCAAAGACCTTGTTCAGTTGTGTCTCAACCGTCGTCAGCCTGACTTGGATGTGGTGACATTTGACCATGTACAATTGTTGCGGCTGATTGATGCGTTGACCGAGGAGGAGATTGCAGAACTTGATAGTGGGAAGCAGAAGGTCGTCAACGATATTAAGTATGAGATCAGTAAGGGTTCTTATGGTATAATAGATTAATAAAGGATTGGGATAGTAGAGATATGTTGTTGGCATGTATCTATCGAATGGAGAAGTTGAAACAAGATTCTTGAGTATAGTATAAAGTATAATAGGATAAAAGTATGAGAATATTGATCTTTTAGAAATTCTATGTATGTATGTATTCTACTACAACAATAATTATGGATGCGAACGTTAGATTAAGTATGGATGTCTATAAGTTAGTAAAGTATCTGATGATGATACTTTGAAGATGTTGCTTCATAATAATTTGCAATTGAAATGACATAATATGGAAGCATATCTTAGAGCCTATGAGTACCATAGAAAGATAATTGATTGTAGGAGCTATCAGCAGTAAGCATAATACATTGACCCCCTCATGACAGTATTATGGATGGAACACTCTCGCATGTTTCAATTTCAATAGCCTCCTTTGATCGCTATTAGTTTATCCCATGAATACTTACAAGCCACTGCAATGTCATCTTGTGGAAATATGAGAATAAAATGAAATAGAACTTACGTGTAATTTATCGGCTTTTTGCCATCTATAAATTTATTCTTCTCAATCCTAACGCTTTCGCAACATTGTTGCAAAAGTCAACCCTTAGTAATGCTTAAATAACAAAAATCGAAAACAACAACAACAAGAAAAGACTTATCCATCCATGAAAGTCCTTATCAGAAAGCACCTAAAACTTCTAAATTCCAAATCTCTATAATGATCCCTCAAATCACCACATCCATTCCATCAGTTTTCCATACCCATCTCTGGCTTCGCACGCCCACACATACTAACTTCCTCCTCACTACATTCATCGACCACACCATGATTAAAAGAGAAGGCACCACCAGCAACCCGCCGTCATCCATTCTATTCATCGGCCTGATTCCATTCGAATGGGACGAAAGTAATCTCAAAGCCGTGGTGTGCGCAACAGGAAACGTTCTTGACATCCGATTGGGCTTTGACCATGTTGGAAAGAACAAAGGTTTCGCTTTTGTAGAGTACGAATCGCCCCAACAGGCCCAGAGGGCCATGGAACTTCTAAGCCAGATTAACATTACCCAGCCAGGCACTCGGATCACCAAAAAGTTCCGCATTGAGCTCTCCAAAGAAGGCTTTAGAACTGGAAATAGCGACTCCAAGTCGGTAATACCCTTCAATGCGGCCCGACTTCCTCCAGGCGTCCAGTTCCCACCTGAAGTGATACGGAATTATCCACAGTTGCAACAGGGACCAGGCGGACAGACGCCACAGCCACCAACCTCTGCCAATGGAACATACAACAGTCCTCAGCCAACCTCGGCACCCAATGGACAACCAACCATCCCTGACGAGTACATGCAAGCTGGTAGCGTGTTGCCCCGTGTTGGTGAGCTCCCGTTTGCCAAGCCAGACAAGATCAACGAAAATTTGGCTGCTATTCCTCCACCAGAACTCATTCAACTTATAGCCAATGTCAAATTGATGTTGAGTACATCGAATGCATCACGAGCCGCCGAAGTGTTTCAAATCTCGCCAGGATTAGCCACTGCCACTGCACAGGCTCTTTTGCTCATGGGCTTTGTCAATGAAGAAGTCATTCTGGAGGCCATGAAGGCAGACACAGGTACCCCACAACCACAGATGGGTACGCAGCAGCCTCTACAGCAGCAGTATAACCAAGGATTTGGACAGCAAGGTCAAAACTTCCAGCAGGGTCAGAGTTATCAGAGCATTCAGGGCCAGAACTTCCAGAACTATAATCAGGGCTACCAGCAGCCACAGCAGCAGCAGCAGCAGCAACAGCAACAACAACAGTATGGACAACATCAGCAACAATACGGGCAGCAACAGCAACAATATGGCCAGGGATATGGAGATCAGTATGGTAGAGGAAGAGGATTTCAACAAAGCCCTCCAGCTCAAGCTCCGCCTCTGCAGAGTAAGTGGCCTCATCTCTCGTTATCAACTCAGATGAAGTTGTCCAATGTTGCACCTGACCAGGCGGAGTTGATTGTGCAAGTTTTATCGTTGACACCAGATCAGATTAATGCGTTACCGCCAGATAGACAGCAGATGGTTGCAGGAATCCGTCAGCAGTACTTGTGAGTTTAAGTTAAGTAAGATGAGTAACCAAGGGTGAACGGAGAAAAGTTCAAGGTTTTCAAAAAGGTCAGAGACTTAAAAGATATTAAAGACTTTGGTGACTTTAGAGACACCAGAAGCTCTTGGTCTACGCTCTGAAAGAAAAATTTAATTCTTGGTACAAGATATATCAAGTGAATGTGGCACTTCTAATCAATAGAATTAGAAACGCTCATGGAAAGTCAATGCTCCTCGAATATTTCGACATGTTCTCAGATAATTTGATTTTCTGGCTCTCCTTGGTCCAGTAATCATTCCATGAGTTATTTGGAACTTAAATTAGATAAAAGATAACAAAGTTCAGATCTGAATTTGTGTTCTAGATCCCGACAACACTATGGAACATATAGCTCACCCACCGGGATAATGAATGTATAAAAATCTCCTGGATAATTTTTTCGTATTCTATCTATAAATTCCATTCTCCATCATATCCCTTCACCCAATCCAATCTCTGCCATTGTACTCGTTCATCCGGTATCACCAAGTTCTCACGTCACTCTATCAACTTTCAGTGCAGGCCTGAATTCACATTAACAACTCATGAAGTCATGAACAACGACACCATAGACAACACACTTGCAACGGACGACGCTGTGCCAAATTCTGGTATGTCACTTTGGCTCTCCAATATCTTGGAACGCACATTCATGGGCTCCGGGTTGCGGCCAAAGCAGAAAGTGGCATCGAAGGACGCTATAGCATCACTTCAGGAAGTCAGTGCTGGCGACGTTCCCGACGAGGCTTGCCCCATCTGTTTCGAGCCATACCAAGCAATACAGAACAAGAAGTTGAAGGTGGGCAGTGATATTTTAGACGACTTGCTGTGTAAAGAACTCAATGACCAGATCAATGATCTAATCGATTACGGCGTGGACTTGGAGCCTGCCAGCTCGACGCTTAAGTTTCGGGATCCGTCAATTTTTATGCCCGTGGAAGCTACAGGTCTGGTTCCCATTAGATTTCCGCAAGTCAACCTCTATAATGGAGAAACAGTTACTGAAGACCAGATGATACCTGGCAATAGTAAGAAACTGCCAGTAACAGACGCCAACATGGACCATGTAGCTGTCCGCATGCCTAAGTGCCACCATATATTTGGAAAACCATGTATTATTGAGTGGCTCAACGGCAATGTATCGTGTCCACTCTGTCGGAAAGAGATGGAATCGGTGCAGCCAGGTAACTCCGATAACATTCGAGATATTTGCACATTTACGTTTGCACCCAGTGCTGAGGATGCGGTCACACACCTAGCCGATCGACTGACCGATGTTTTCAATCCGTACCGCCGACCATGGAATCCTGCGGTGACTCCATTGACAGATTCGCTAATGAATCAGGCATGGGCGACCCCAAGTTACCCTCATCACTTGACACCTACGCATGTGGAATCACTGGATCCGATGATAACGATGGCTCGGAGTTTTCCACTCCCTGTTGTTGGACAGAGGGCAGAAACGCCAATGCCTTTTCGAACTATATTTCCTGTCAGACCACGTGAAGACGAGAGAAGGAACTGAACAGAAAGAATGCAGAGTGTAGAGGGAGGAGAAAACGATGAGGACAGTAAAGAATGGTACAGAGGCAAAAAGAGAAACAATTGGAAAGAAATTGAAGTGATAGAATAGCGAATATCATAGTCAAGACAAAAATCAGGTACTGCCAGATAGAGTGAATTTGAAATGGAAAAAGAACAGTCAGAAGATATCGTTCAATTTAATAAAGACACTTTGAAGATTATATGATCCAAAAATCATCATGGCAGAACGATGATAAGATGGAACAAATGACAAGATGGAGACATGGAAATAAGGAATAATAGAACCGATGGAAATATGGAGAAGTACCTATACCGGCCATGATCACGCACTATGGCTCACCTGGCCCATTAGGAGAATGCCCCGCATTTCAGGCGTCAACAAAATATTCCGGCAACGCCATCATATTTCTAACAGACTTTTCTCGCGGCAGCTATTATCGCCATATCACCTTGTGCAATTCTGTTTGTTGCCTATCTCACCTTCTCATCCCCCGTTTCTTTTTCTCCGCCCTTCAGTGGACCTGGCAGTTAACGGCTTTTCCTGCAGGACACAGGACCATCTGAATTTGACTCTCGATCCGAATTTTCGATCCTCCATCACATCTACTCCACTCAAACTGACTTGCATCTTCAAATTTGATGACCTACTGGTATATCTAGGTATGAACTAAAAATCTACCCGCAAGATAATCTCCTGTCTCTCACAATGTCCCAGACAAAAACTATTCTAAGCTATATCCAGCAGAACATTCGGCACAATACCAATCAGAATGCCCCAGATAGCCCCAGAGACAAGTATCCGAGCTTTAATGCCTACGTGGTCGAGTCGCAAAAGCCTGCTCGGCTTCCTCCGAGACCCAGAAAGCCACTTGGCCAGAGATTCCCTTTTACGGAATGCACAGACTTCTCATTGAAACAGTCCAGAGAGTCGGTGGCCCTGGGAGTCAAGTTTGCGGTCAATCAGAGCAGGACGCTGGAGAGAATGCACCAGTGGAGGTACTGGATCTATGATATCATGAAAGCGGCCAATCATGGCAACACCGAGCCTGAAATGGAAAGTGTGGAGTTCACAAGCGAGAAGCTACGTCAAATGCTGAAACTGCCGTCAATTTTGGTCAAGACAACTCAGACAAATAGGGAGAAGCTAGTTGAAAAGTTCCAAGAGGTGATGCTTGTGTGCATGCAGAAGAAATTTGGCCATGTCAATCAATTGATGGATGATGTACGAGTCAAAGAGGCTCTAAACTATGCCACCAATGTGTTCCTCCAGGAATTCAAATCTTCCACGACCAAAGGCTTGTGTTCTGAATTCAACCGAAGCCAGACGTCGGGAGAATTGGCAGACGCATTGGAATCGCTAGCATTTGACTTCATGGACAAGTACGAAGAGATCGCCCTAGAATACTTTGAGGATATGGTCTTTGAAGGAACCAGCAGCGCATCTCTCCAAGAAAGTGGTGCTACGGTCGATAAGCCTGTCTATTTTGACTGTTTCAAGAATATTTGGAAGCTTGATCCTCCCAATCTTTTTCAGTTTCACGTGGATGTGTTCATAGACGAGTACGACGGAGTACTGAGCCACCTTTATTCGAATCCGCTCGCGACGGAAAGAACACTCAACTTTTATGGTGAGTTTGCGGTGAAGATGAATATCCACCAATTTTATTGGACCTATCGTGACGTGTTGAGCGCTCGGCAAAGGAAGAAGTCGACAATAGTTGTCAACGACTTGGATAAAATGGATGAATTTTCGCTGCTCCGCGACACGGTGGAGAAGCTCATGTTGTGTGATGAAGAAAAGCCAATTACAAAATTGAAGAAGTCGCTCCGATTTGCCGAGCCACTTATGGTGGAGTAGCTTAGGCCCCGGAGAAGCAACCAATAGGCCCGTACATAGGAAGATTTGGCCAAACAAAAGTATTGAATGGTCATGGAAGTTAAATAACCTTTACATGATGAATTCACATCAATCAGGTGATATAAAGACGACTGTAGGATCTGAAATGATCTGGTTATTCCGAAGTTGGACAAATAGTGGAGTGATGCTCTGTGATATAGGTTAATAGTTCATTCAGGAACGTCATAAAAGTGATATAGTGAATTCTGGTACTTTCTTGCTACTTGTATCATTGGCTTGCTTCCTTTTGAGACACATTGTATTGGTACGACTAAAGTAATTCTCCACCCGTTCTGGGTTTGAGAGACAGAATGTGATGAACTCCAACAAATTTCTCAGAAAGACATGTAGAAGACGCACCAGCTTTCAAGGGTGACTGTAGAAAAACGAAAACCTATATATACTATTAACATGACAATCTACTTCCATTCATTCAGTCCATCGTTTCAAACATATTACAATAGAAGAACACAAGGTATACCAACCACCACATCAATCACCGAAAGAAGTAACCTGTGCAACATCCACCAAATGTGAAATTCTTTATCAAGTCATAAACGTAATCTTAAAAGAAATGAAAAAATAAAAACTACCTTCATTCATTTTCTCTCCTTCCCATGGCAACTTACATCCATTAAACCACAAGTCTCTGAAACAACGCACTGCGCACTTGTGGTGTTCATCTTGTGAGGTCGTATACGCAGTCATCCATTCTCAACCCATAAACATCATCATTATCATCATCAGACTGCTGAACAAGGAAACTCGAAAGGCTTGCAACATTTCCGAGAATTGCATCCGACTGTGAACATTTTGTAGCATCTTCTTGTCTACGACTCTGTTCGGCTCTCAACATCACCACTATAGCGCCATCTCAGGAGGACATATAAGCTTCTCCACATTAGTTTGTCAAAAGCAAAGCACCTACCAAACACTGGCAAAACCACACGCAAAACGCTGTGATGACCAAGGTTGAGGTCTCACACACCGACGATGAGCCCTCCAAACGCCGCAAACGCAGAAATATTGGCACCTTCCCTTGCTCGGAGTGCTCCAAGGTATTCACCAGATCCGACCATCTAGCACGTCACTACTTGAACCACCAGCCCAAGGAGGTATATGTTTGTGACCATATCATTAAGAACCACAATGGCGAGCGACGCAAGTGTGGCAAGACGTTCGTGCGTAAGGACTTGCGAGAGCGACACCTAAAGCGTCACTTGATGCTTCAAGACAGCATCAGGCCAGAAGATGACGACGAGAAGCCACTGCCTTCAACCGACTCGTCGCTGGTCGGCGCAGATGTCAAGGGTGCTGTGCTGCCGCTGATGCCTCTAGGAAGTGTCAATTCTGGACACACCACCCATAGTCCTTCGGGCGCATTGCTTGCTCCCAATATTTCTGGTGATATGCTTAGAGGCTCTCCCAGGTTAGTGGCACCACAAGAAAGTAGTCAGCCTTCAGTTCAAGGTGTTCAACAGCATCAAGCTTCAATTCCTGCTGTGCCTCAGGTATCGGTGATTTCGAATCACCAAGCTATTCAATCTGCCACCCAGATGTCTCATCTGATTGGGAATCAAGTGCCCGGCCACATAACCCATTCAAATTCTATACCATCGCACCCTGGATCACATGTGGGATCACATGTCGGCTCACTCGTGGGATCAAATGTTGGATCAAATGTGACCCCGCTTCGTGCTCCCATCCAGTCTCCAATGCTGGCCAACCAGACCCAAGGTTCCCACTATTCTCCGCCATACCAGCCTCTAATACCAGCGATGACATCCAACTATCCTGGCCAGTACATTTACTCGGGAATGCAGAATGGAACTCCGCAATCTAAAGCCTATTCTGATGGCCAAGTTAGCACCTCAGGACTTCCTCAAAACTTGCCCAACAATCATAATGTAGGTGATCATGGAAACAACGGAGGTCACCACGGTATTGCGCCAATCATGCAGCCAATGGGAAACATCGCCGTCTCTCCTAATATGCCACATACTTCCAAAGTGTACATGAGTTCTCCGCCTGGTTTCAAGCAAGAACCCCAAATGATGAATGCAAAGTATGCTATAAATTCAAACGAAATGAATCGAAACTACGGGTTCCCACAGTCTCAGAACGACATACTTCTGTGGCTCTTCATGGAGTCTCCGGATATGCCCAAAAGCGCACCGAGAACGGGAGTACCATCTCATGCCTCTTCTCTCACTTTGGATTCGGATGCTCGTGCTGCTAACCTTAACCATCACCAATTCACTGCACCAGGACAGACTTTCGACAATGAGAAATCCTTCTATGAGCCAGAAGTAGGGTTGCTAACTCCTTTCTACAACAATCCTCCGGAGCTCAATGTGGGACTTCAGGACCTCAATTTTTTCCTGAATAATGATAATCCCTTGGACGAGGTGTTCTTCAGATCACAAATGGATCCCAACCTTCATATTTTAAGGGACAAGCCCATCGGGACGGGTATAAACATGTACCTGTCTACAGCTTCGTCGAGTTCTCCGTCAAATACTAACGATTCCGTCACTCCCAAAGGATTGGATCTCACTCTTCAGTCGTCTGAGTTGGAGCCAATTAAGAAAAGGTTGGAAGCACACACAAGAGCAAATAGGCCAACCAACAAGCAATTCTTTTTGGACTCTCAAATTCTAGAGAGTCTTCTTCAAGCGCTTCCTCAAATCACCAGAGAACAGTTGAATGAGATCTTCGATATTGAAAATCAGAAAGTACGGTTGGAAGATATGCTTTCGTTCTATATTTACGGCTACTGGGAAGCATTCCATACGCGATTTTCAATACTCCACAAACCTTCCTTTGATACTTCAACTTGCGAACCGCTACTATTACTTTCCATGCTTTTAATTGGATGCATGTACTGTGCTGATTCTATTGAAGATGCAGAAAACCACAAAATGTGTCCCGAGTATAAATTCTGTATGTTGGTGGCTGTTCCTCTTCGCTTCACGATATTTCAACATAAAGATTTCAAGTCGCCTGTCAAAGTGTGGATCCTACAAAGTTTGAACCTTCTAGAATGGTGTGAGAAAAATTATCTTCTGAGAGCAATGCACGAAAGGGCACATATCCATCATGGAACTACCGTTCAATTGTTGCGAAGATCACCTTTCCTCGGAGGTAATCCCACTGTTGCTGATAAAGCTGTTAATTCAGCTAGTGATACTGGTAACAGTGGAGGAGAGGAGGAGCAGTCTGACGTAGGAGGAAGCGATATCGAGGAGACCAGTAATAAGGATCAAATTCTATTCCACAAATGGGTGGACTCAGAGTCTATGAAGAGGGTTACCTTTATGACCTTTTACTTGGATGTAATCGATTACATCAAGTTTAGACATAACCCACAAATCCCATTTTTCCAACTTCAACTTCTCAACTTGCCTTGCGACGAAGAAGCATTATGGAATGCTGAGGACATGGGATGTTCTTTCAAGAAGATTGTGAAAAAACAGAAGAAATTACAGAAAGGAAGCGGTCATGGTATGCGCAAGTTGAAAGAGCAAAATCGGATTCGTCCAGGCATGAACTTCTTGAGTGCGTTGAAGAAGATGATGAGATCTCAAAGAGTAAACAACGCCAACCAAAAGTTACCAATGTTCACTAAGAGCATCTTATTTGGAGGGTTGGTCTCGATCATGCAACAAATGCAACAGGCGGAGCTACAAAACAACTTCACTCTGCTCATCTCAAATGAAAGATCAGACAAGCAGAAAAATCAGGTGTGGAAAGACATATTGACGAAGGTTTTTGACACTTGGGAAGCCGAGATGCATTCTCAAGAAGTTCAATTGACCCGCGATCCTTTCTTTGGCATCCAAAGGGGACAATGCAAGTTTCCAATGTATCATTTGGCACAAATTGTGGGAATGTCGGACGTGAATCATTACGACATTGCAATTTTTGGCGGCTCACCAGGAAACCAGAGTGTCGATGCTACTGCCAAAGACATGAGCATTGTCCAAAGGAAGTTAACATCTGTGTGGTCTCGAGGTTCTAAGATCAGCACCGTCAATGATTTGGTTAATTACAAGAGTGTAATCCATTGCTACTGGCTTTTGTGGAGTTTAATGTTGGCACCATTGGGTGAAGATGGTAATCCTATCAATGGACCATTGACGTACGGGTGGAGAGTTGATCACGATTACTATGATGCCATGTACGCGGTCAGCATTGCAACTTTAGTGCTATGGTGCTACACCTTCACGTCAAATGGGACTGAATCTGAGACGTTCAAAGATCTCGAGGCCACGATGCTGTTGAAAGATATAAGAGATTACGAAAAGATCCGGGTGCTAGCGCAGGAAGACTCGTATACATACCTTTTCAGGATTCGTCAGGAATTTACCCAGTTGTTACAAAAAGAAGGATTGATTGAAGACTATCTCCTTCACATTATCACAGCTCGGAGCACGCAGATTCCACTTTACACTGTGATTGCTAAATATTGCGAACTTTTACCCAAAATCACTAATAAGCAGAATATTAGTGGGTTGTGCTTTTTGGTTGGAACGAATCTTTTGAAGAGCCAATGGCAGGTGATTCGAGAGAACGCCAAGTTGATCATCAACTGTGGATTGAGATCTGTGGGTAAGAAAAACTTGCATTGTCAGGACCTCTTCGACAATGCTTTTAATTGAATTAATGAGTAACGGCACCAATGTGGCGGAGAATACTATCGCTAGATATACGTCAAGGAGATAATCGTAACTTGTATTACCCAGATATGCTATTAAAGTACAGATGCAAAGAGAACAGTGGAAACCAGAAACCTCCACCAGAATTGAACATTGTTTACACCAACAAGACTGCGTTCACACAGCCATCTCTGTCAGGCTCGTTGGTGATCTGAGCGTACTTACCCCAAACAACCTTACCACCGGCAGTAACCAATCCCAATTCCGACACATTGACCTCGATGATAGTACCTTTGGTTAAAACACCCAACTGTGTGTACATTGGCGATTGAGGGTTCTTCTTAACTCCAAGAATCGGCAAGAACACCGTGACACCCAACTCCGGGTGGGTAACGTTGGCCTTCTTTTGTCTCAACGCAGAAGGTCTGATGATTCTCTCCATCTTGACTGGTCTACGTGTAAATCCCTCACCAACAAATGTGTGCTTGGTGATCATTCTCTTCCAAGACTTGGACTTGGACTTACCTGTCTTGATCACCTTAAACATCTCCTCCTCGGAAATACCTCTGACCTTGGGCAAAGGCACCGAGAACTTGTCTGCCTTCTCCATTCTCTTCTGCTTAATAGAAGACGAGATAGCCTTGGCGGTGTTGTTGGTCTGACGGTCCAACAAATACGTAGGAAGAGCCTCTCCCTCATCTGCCTTTGGAGTCGATGGTCCCTTGACCTTCAGCTCCTGGTGGGCCTTGATCTTCTTCTTCATAGCCACCTTCTCAGAGTAACGTTTCTTAGCAAACTGCTTACCTCTCCAACCCTTCAAGTTCTGGGCATCCTTAGCGACTCTGTGGCCCTCTCTGGCCTCTCTCTTACGCTTTCTCTCCTCGTAGTCGAGTCTTCTTCCGTGCTGCTTGATGTGCTGCTCGATATATTCGTTCTGAGGCATGTTAAATGAGAAGATGAGGTACGGGAAAAAAATTATTTGGTGAGATTAAAGTCATCTCGTGGGGATGCTAAACATCCGTACACCACAAGTAACTGGAAAAGGATATATCTAGGTAAATTGTTATTATAATTTTTTAAATAGATTATTTATGAGATATCTGGAGAAATTTGAGTTTCTTGATGGTTTTTTTTATTCAAAATTTGTTATTGTTGACATATTTACTCACCACCCTTCTTCTCGAATTTTGATAGTATTTTGGCCCCCATCTAACTTGTGCGATGCCTTCCTACACAAATTTCCATCTACTACTCAACCTTCAAATATATTAAAATGTCTGTGGATGAACTCCTCAATGGAATCATCCTATCACTCGGCCAGACAGAAGCGTCTGTCCTGAGCGCACAACAGAAATTCATCACAGAAAGCGAAGAGCTTCTTCCAACTATGGTTAAAGATCTCTTAGCCAAATCTTCCGAGGACTTGGAAGGAATGTCGTTGCTATCTTTAAAGGAAAATGCACTCCTCTCGTATGTGAACAACTTGGTGCTTGTTCTCTTAGCCCATTTGGAGAGAATGCAAGAGGGTACCGACTCAGAGAAGCTAGAGCTGTTGAAGCTAAAGGCAGTGCAGAGCACCGTCGAGCAAAGAGCGTGTTTGGAGAAAGGAGTCAAGCCGTTGGAGAAGAAACTCAGTTATCAGTTGGAGAAGATGGTCAGATCTTTCCACCGTATGGAAGAGGACAACGCAAAGCTTGAGGCCAAGATTAATGAGCAGGTTGAGAATGGAACTGCCGAACCAGCTGAATCCGAATCCGACTCCGATTCGGAGTCTGACTCTGAGGAAGATGAGGACGCCCTCTCATACAAGCCTGACTCGTCTGCATTGGCTAAGATGACGAAAAAACCATACAAGAAGAAGGAATCAGAGGCGGACGAGAAGTATAGACCACCTAAAATTTCTGCAGCTGCTCCACCACGGACGTTCAGCGACAAGGCAGCACCAAAGAATCACACAAGAAAGTTACAAAGTATGGAAGAATACTTGGCCGAGTCTTCAGATCTTCCACAAGCCGAGAGCTCTATTGGTGCAACCATCTTGGATCACGGTAGAGGAGGTGTCAAGACAGCCAAGGATACGAAAAGAGAGAAGGAGATTCAGAAATACGAAGAGAGTAACTTCACAAGATTGCCTTCGACTGCCACCAAGAAGACATTCAAGCAGAAAATGGCTGAGCGTACGAATAACTTTGCTGGTGAAGATTGGTCCATGTTCAACAACAAGAGAAACCTTAAAGAGGGAACCTCCAGAAAGAGAAAGGCTGGCTCTGCATGGGATCGTGTCAAGAGAAGACAGAATTAGGTGTTTAAAAGCATATTTATATACTATAAAAGGACGTTGGTGTATAAGCGATGGAGCATTCTCATGTAGTGCAGCTTTGGTGTCATGCTCTCGGCTTGAGATTTCATTTCTCGTGTGTAACCTTCATTTCTTGTGTCGGTCTGGCTCTATTCCTCGTATGATCAATCATTTTTTTGTTTTCAATTTTTTTTTTTCTTTTTCGTAGTTTAGGATCGGGTTTAAACTCTCACGAGTAAATAAATCAACAAATGCAAACTGCAAAATGCAAGCAGGTCATAAAATCACAGCGAGCTCATCGGCTCGATAACTTAATAAAAACACATGGTGAATAAAGGGTGTTTAACCTTGGAATAACCTTATGTTTCCCTGAACATTAAAGGGGGTTGTGTCAGACAGGTATCTTTGGTGGACTGGAAACTTTGAATGAGTAGTGCTGGGAGACATGTAGCCAAAATGATCATGTCTCATATTCTCATTGTTTCTGGCATACCGATCAGGAATTTGTCTGAAACCATCTCCGCCCACATGAACAGGGAAATCCTGAGAAAGTTCTCCAACACCGGTCATAAATTCATTAGAACTAAAGTTGGTCATTGTCTGGTTGACTTTAGCATATGGTACAGTGGTCTTCGGATGCGGTGGGTTGGAAATATGCAAATTGGCTAGCCCGGCTTCGGTAGAAAAACTCAATGATCTGGAGGGATCGTAATGGCGTGGAGTGTTTCTAGGGGCTGCCTTTGCATTATGCACATTCAACATATTACGATTCAATGCATAACCATCATAATAGTTGTATTGTTGTTGGACTGGAGTTTGACTTGCCCCTCTGAATGCACCCTTATTGTGGTGGCGAGTTAACGGGATAGAGTTATCCAAACTCAAGCTGCGGGTTTGGTAACCATTCATGACTGGCATTGTAGGGTCTATCTTGACAAACTCCCCACTAGCATTCATACTTTGGTTTGTGCCCATAACGTGGTATGGCATGTTAGTTTGATGATTGTTCAAGGGCTTGCGGTGCGAGGCCTTGGTCACTCCATTCAAAATAATGTTGATCTTCAGTTGGATTCGCTTGCCAAATGAGGAAACGATCTTGCAGTTTTGAAACCAGATCTTGATTATCTGCACCTGCAACGACTCAGTAGCCAATGGAAAGTTATCCAAAAGAAGCATCTGCAAGCTTGGCAAGAGAACCCGCTCGTTTGTTGGCAGCTCGACAAAATACACAACATTAGGGTTTATCATGATGTCAATCAACGTTTGAATCACATAATTTCCATATGGGTCATTAATAAGCTTGCTAACATCAGCTTTCAAGATCAGCATGATGATAGTAAACTTCAAGTTAGAGAATTCAATCAGCTTCTGCTCGTTGTTGTAGCAGTTCTTCATCAACTTCTCGATGACATTGGATGAAAACTTCAAGTTACACAAATCGTCGATACCAAACTTGACAAAGTTGTTGTAAAGGCGATAATTCACGTCCATAGAGTCAATTGACACGAGATATTGCAAGACGTAATTGCCAAATTGGTCATTTACTAAACGGGTGAAGTTGTCGTAAGTCAAGATCTCATTGGAAAATGCAGTCAATTGAGGTGCGTTTACGTGGTTCAAGCACTTCTGGAGCACACAGCAACCGTGTTTGTGAGTGGCAACTACCAACAAGTCTGAGATGATAGAATCATAGATAAATTGACAGTTTTCAGGAGAGTATTTGTTCAAGATCTTCTGGATCACGTGGTTCCCGTTCAAGTCTTTGATTAATTCGATGATATAGGGCTTCAACCCCTTCACTAACAACAGCAACTGGTATGCATTATTCATCCGATCGATGATCTTCTGCAAAGCACGCGTGCCATGCTGGTTTATGGAGATCAGAAACAAATTGAACTGCAAGGTTTCAAGAATCAAGTTCAAATTGTCTTCATCACAGTAGTCAAGTAGTTTCTGGATCAAGTAGTTGCCAAATGGATCGATAATCAACTCGTAAAACATTGGATGAACCTGGCCAAAGATAATATCGAAGTTGGCCATACGCATTTGGGGGTTCAGGACGATGTTTTCGTCGATTCTTTTCTGAAGAAAGCGACATCCATGCTGATCTTTGGCCAAGCGGAAAATTTCATCAGTCAACCGGGACAACGGCACCTTGTTGATCAGAGCCAAGTAGTCTTTGTCGATCTTGACAGGCAGCACAACAAATTGGGCCGGGTGGCTTTCCTTGTCCAAAGAGAGCGAGTCTACCAGATACTGGCGCACATGGCCACGATGATCTGGCAGATCATGTGTGTCCAAGTTGAAGGTCGGCAAGGCCAAATTCGCGTTCAACTTGTTCGAATCCCATAGCTTGGAAGAAGCTGTCGATGCTGGCGGGGTGGTAGGCTCGACGATCGAAGACACTGAGTTGATAGACAAGTTGTGGGAATGGGACAGAGGTCCAGATGAAGCCGAGGCAAACTTAGCCAGAGTCATTTGTCAGTCTAGATTTGGCCAGCGGCAATGATCATCAATGGTTGGAGAAAAGACGGAGGGCCTTTAACAAAAGAGCGAGGTGGGTGAATGGTGGAAGGACCACTAAGCACTGGCAGGAAAATTAGACGGAGGAGATGGAGAGCGTTGGCAGCAGGAAGAGCAGGCAACGGAACTAGAAGAGAAGAAATCTGGAACAGATCCGAGGAGAAGTAGAAGAAAGCCGAGATATCGCTAGTCGAATTTAGAGAAATCAAACTAGAGAACGGCCGTGAATCAGAAATAACCTGGCAACAGTGGGTATTAAGACAGACGCCAGTCAGTGGCTACCATGCACTGGAGGCCAACAAAAGACAGGAATAGGCATAGCGCTACATACAAGCAGCAGCACGTAAATCAGCCTGTAGATAGGCGAAGGGACAAGAGGTAACAGGCGAGTGGGAAATGCACCGACATTTGGTCTGCGACAAGCGTGAGGGTCTAGGCGTGGACAGGGCTCAGTAGGGGGCCAAAAAATTGAGGTGTATCTGGCAGAAGGTGCCTAAACGGTGACAGGAGAGCTAATTGGAGTGGTCAGAACATCATCGGCGTTGTGGATCTAGGAATTCCTCGGACAATTGCGAGTGCTGTTCATTGGGGTTAACCATGGGATTTCCTTTGGATCAAAGTGCTCCTGGCCGAAGCACGACGTGCGACTTAAAACGTAGGAGCGCACCAATTCCTGAGTGAAGCAATACGTTTGCTCGTTTGCTGAGTGCGACATGTGAACGATGTCGGAGCCCAAGAACGAGTGCGTCAGTAGGAGTTAGTGACACGAGGATGACACAAGCAAAAAGTTACTTGTGGGTAGTTGCTACTTGAGGAAAGATGATGAGTAGACTAGGTTGGAGTTTCCAGATTGGATTTTCAAGATTGAAAATTTCAGGTCGAAATTTTCAAATACCCCTGGTACCGCAACAAATCGCCGATCAATATCGTTCAACAATGTCTGGTGAGTTGTTGACATTGCGCCTATAGTAGCATTCTCTACTTCTTCCCCTATCATTGCCGGTTGGTTGAATGTCGTTTACGACATGGGCCTGCAGTGCTCAACACTCATCATTTTAGCTTCCTTTCGTGTACCGGCCCTCCGCAACATAAGTGTTTAACACCTCCTCGTAGAAAACGAACTCGCCCTGCGACAAAGCACTGTCTACTCGGCGCTGTAATCGATGACGACTCTTGTTAGCCACCATTTGCTTATTTTGTTGCTGCTGCTGTGTGGATGGGAACAGCGCAACCATATACCCTGGTGGAGACAGGTATTTGTCCATTATTTGGGACTTGATCCATTGGTCGCTGCCCTGTGAGTTTTCTTTTTCGCTCCAATTGTCTGAGGAATCATGGAACTCATCTGCTAGAGTTGCATGTTTCTGGTCTCCTTTCGTATTTCTTCCAATTCTATCTCCCTCTCTACTTTCTTTTTCATATTTTTCCCTTCCACCTCTTTCGATTACGCCTCCAATTGGTCCTTCTCTCCCGCTTCCTTCTTGCTCCCACTGTGGCCCCCCTCCTTTCACACCATGACCAGCCTCTTGGAAAAATCGCGTATACGCACGCTCTTGTGCCTTTGTCATTACTCCAACATGGCTGTGTAAATGTTTTGGCCTGGTCCAATTGCCGTTTGGTTTGAAATCGGCAAACACCCACGGCTTTTCGGTTATCGGATTAGTAGTGAGATCAACACTGTACCGCAGGTCGCTAAGTTTCATGCGATAGTAATTCCGGAGAAAGTCAATGCGTTGAAGTGCAGTGTAGTGCTGTGGATATCCAGCTGGTCTTCCGCCTAATGGTTCGTACTCATCTTGTGAATCTGCTACTACTCGGTCGTCTTCCTCAATGAAAATGGCCTTGATTGGCGAAGATCCCAATGAGTCGTTAGAACGTCTCTTTCGTTTCTTGATGTGCTCATCATGCTTGGCCCTCTCTTTGGGTAGTTGTTGATCTTCTGGTCTGTTCTTTGCTTTCTCTTCTCCTATCTCGTACTCACCGTCGACATTGTCTTCAACATTATCGTCTGGATGCTGCAATTGCACAAATTTGGTCGCGCCAAGATCCACGTGAAGGTTCTCCCGCGCTGAATCACTAGTGTCTGAGTACTGTGTGGGCATCCGGTTGAATTGCGAACTGGTGATGTCTCTGCTACCCAATGTTGTGATTTCATGTTTTCCTAAATTTTGGCCGTCCAGCGGCTTAATTGGACTCGAAATGATCTCAACCCTTTCCTCGTCATAATTATGGGGCAATTCAGGGCTTTTTGTTGCAAGTCCGCCGTTATATTTCTCGTTTTCAGTACTCTTTCGTAGCCGCTTTGGAGGTGCCATGTCTGGCCCCCTAGGTAGGCTCCCCACACTCTTTGTCAACCTAGAAACGTCGGATTTGCGGTCCAATTGACGTTCTAAATCGCGTACTTGCTCTTTTAACTGGGCATTTTCTTCATTCAATACGCGGATCTTGGACTTGAACCCACGAAGTTTTGTGTTAAACTCTCCTATTAGTTTCGTCTTGAATTCTTCTGCCACATGATTGTGCTCCAAAGGCAGGACCTCCGAGCTTGCCAATATTCGCTGTAGCTCATCCTGGATGTTGGCCACTGCATTGCGTATTTGGTGGACGGAATTCATAATCTCTGGAGAATCATGAGTTTCTGATGATGATTTAGAATTTGTTGATTGTTCTGCAGATAGACGATACGCGTGCAGACGCATCGAGGACGGATGGGGACGCGCGTTGGCTGCAAAAATCTCAATTTTGTACGGCTGCAAAAACAATATATTACTCCGTCCTGCATGAAAATCATCAACTGGATCACTAAATGTCGCTGGCAATGTTGAATATCCGCACATCAAGAAACATCCGTACACCATACAAATGTCTCCTATGCAAGTATGTGTGTGATGCTGTAGATGAAAACGACAAAATATCGGCAGAAGATATCGGGATCTGCAAAATGAAACGTGAGGGCAGAAAAATATTGCCAACACCCGCGGAATCCAATTTCATAAGTGATTGGTATCATTGTGCAGTTGTAACTCCTTTTTGAAATCCTGCGTGAGGAGGAGGGGCTCAAGTTTTTGAAGTGATCTAGATCAGGAGACATCTCGACGTGCACAAGACTGCAATGTTCGTGTGCAATTTTGTCAAAGCCTTGTTACTGACAGGGGTTGAAGAATCTAGGTACATCAGGCTATTTTAGGAACCTCAGGTTGTGGTCAAGGCCATGACCTATGGGTATGACATAAGTGAAATGGCATGAGGACTAATGAAGACGAAATCGACAACGCGACAGGACCAAGCGATTGTATTGTGTCTACTGATTCGTTGGCTGTATTCAAGGGTGTTCATATATGCCCCATTAGTGAGAAGTACAGAATATGAGAAAGTTTACTTGGATATGGATAAAGACATACAGTCCAGAGAAGGAAGTACAATCAGGGTCAAATTTTGAGAAGAGTATGGTTAACATCAAACAAGCAAGCTCATTCTAAGTGAAAGGAAATGACAGTATCAATAATTTCAATTGAAAATGATCATGGTTGTGTATCTGGACCAATACCTAATTGGATGGATGCACACTAAATTTTAGTTGCCAAAACTATGAACAGTTGGAAAACCTTTCAAAAATTCTCTAACTGAATGAGCCCGTAAAGTTCGAGAATAAAAAAACTTCGATTGATTGAAAGATATTCACAAATGCACGCCTTCCAAGTCGAATATCTAAGTTTACATTTCCTTGATCTCATTTCAGAACTATACATTTCTCCTACTCCTGACCTTGATACTCCGGAACAAATCCATATGTAAAACTTCATGACAAGTTAATTGGCATATCCAACTCAAGATGTTCACATTGTTTTATTTTTCAATTATCCTAGCTTGATCACTCTACTATCACCACTTTCTTCAACTCCATCCAATACCTGCAGGAAACTCAAATTTTTACTTTCAACTTCTAAACATCACATCAACAGCTTAATGTTTGGCGCCGCATCCAACCCTACATCGTCGCTGTTCCAGTTTGGTTCGACTGCTCCTGCTGCATCGTCTGGGTTTGGCGCTTCAAACGCCAATTCTGGTGGGTTGTTCGGCAACCAGGCAAAGAAACCTACAACTGGCCTATTTGGATCCACTACAGCCGCCCCGGCCTCCTCGTCGTTGGCTGTTCCCAATCAATCAAATTCTACCTTTGGAAATACATCTTCAGGAGGTTTGTTTGGTCAAAAGCCTGCTGCTTCTACGGGTTTTGGTGGTGCGCAGACATCTACTTCAACACCTTCCACGCCGTTTGGAGCAAAGCCTGCAACCGCTGGGGGCCTCTTTGGCGCATCTAACACCACTTCCGGAGGGCTCTTTGGATCTTCCAATACCGCCTCTGCTGCCCCTTCTGGTGGTTTGTTTGGGGGTGGTAGTTCAACTCAACAACAAAACACACAACAGGGTGGTTTACTCGGGTCCACCAACACCAACAATGCAGCACCTACGAGTGGTCTATTTGGCCTGAATGCCACAGCTCCATCTACTGCTGGTCTGGGTGGTCTTTTTGGCAACAACAATGCTGCTAAACCTGGAGGTCTCTTTGGAAACAACAATGCCACCAAAGCTGGAGGTCTTTTTGGCCTGCTGACCACACAGAACACTAATAATAGTACAGGTGGCTTGTTTGGCGGATCTAGCTCTGGTGGACTCTTCGGCGGCCAGCAACAACAGCAACAGCAACAGCAGCAAGTCCAACAGCAGCAACAACCACAGCTTACAGCCATGACTCGTGTTGGTGATCTCCCGCCAGATGTCAAGAAGGAATTGCAAGATTTCGACAAGTATATCAGTACCCAGCATCTCATTGCAACCACCCTTAACGAAGATCTTGTCAAGCACGACACCCTCATAAAGTCCATCCCCAATGATGTGAACTACTTGCATACCAAAATTCTGTCGATCAAACTGGCGTTGAAGTTCGACACCGACCAGCTCAACTCTCTTAAAACCGTCAACAACGAGCTTACAGAAGACATCGCAAACGTCATGCAATTGATTATCCAGCTTTCTACTCCGGGCACAAGACTCTCTTCTAGTTACCACTTGAATGAGTTCTTCATAAAAAGAATCAAGAAGTACAGAGAGTTGTTGGCCATCTACGAGGGCGTCATCACCGAGGGAAATGAAGCGATTACTCGTTTGGAGCAATCATGCAACGAGGCGTGTGGAAACATTGGTGATGTGGTGCAAGTTGTGAGAAACCAGTATGCCATCTTCATGGAACTCTGTGAATCACTCGCGGAAATCCACGGGGAAGTTACGCATCTCACAAGATAAGAGAAGAAATTTCAAGACAAGGTAATTAGCTAGGAGTGTCGAGACGAGAAACAATATCGAGGAAAGTCGTGACAACATTTGTTAGTTGACACTCGTCAACTATACGACTTTTAAAGTGATGATGGTGTCCTGCAGAGAGGTCCCATCCCAATACGATATGTACCATTTTACATAGATAATGAACTATAGCAATGTCTCGAGCAGACTATCTAGCCAAATACCTCTCCAAGGGAGATGAGAAGAAACTGAAAAAGAAGCTGAAGGGTTCAAAAAGCTCAAAGAAATCCAAGCAAGATAACACCCAAGTCATCATTGGTGGACTAAATCCATCCAGTCTAACCACAAATACAAATGACCAGGAAGAGGTTTCTGAGGACCCTTTTCTAGCCGTCGAAGATGAATATGCTCCTACAAGTGTGGCTAGCATGCTGGCTCCAAAGGTAAATAAAGGATTTCGCCGTATTGATGACGGAAAGGTCGTTGAAAAGAAACCAGCATCTGTCGAGATAGAGCAACCAGAAACGATATATAGAGACCTGACAGGTCGGAAAATTGACCTTCAGATGCGTGCTAAAGAGTTAAAAGAGGAAAAGGAGCTTAAAGAAGAGCAAGACCGGGCCATTAAGGAGAAAATTGGCTCTGGAGAACTTGATAAGCTTAGGCAGAAAGAACATGATCAAAAGGTAGACAAAGCCAAGCGATTTGACTACTCAAAGGATAATGACGAGTATGTGGACCACATGAACAGTATTCCCCGGTTTGAAGACCCCATGTCTGCTTTTGTTGGTGGAAGCCGAACGAAAGTCCCCACTACTACAGAGACGGGCAGACCTGTTTACACGAAGGGATTAAATCCTACCAATCGATTCAAAATTAAGGCAGGGTACTTTTGGGATGGAATTGATCGGTCGAATGGTTTTGAGGATCGACTTGTGAAGAAACGAAGCGAGTTACATGTGGAGAAGTTCACGTCCAAAGCTGCTGCTGAGTCTTACACGGAATATGATTTTGATTGAGTTGTGAGTAGAATTTAGTCAGTCAGACAAGAAGATCACGAAGATGAGAGAAAAATTATGGATTATTGTATTGTTGCAAACAAATTCAGTGGAAATTATTTCTAGTCCTCACACTAATACAATGAATAACCACCTAAACTTGGTTTTTGTCTTTAAACCCATTCGACTTACCCCAGTTATATCTTCTCTCTGATATTTTAATGGATTTGCTGATCCACATAATTTTTCTTAACTTATTTCAGTTAAACTTATTCACGTCAGTTACCTCATCACTTTCTACGTCTCATCTTTCTTAGTGCAGGCAATCATCACAACCTATGGCTCCAGAACTCCCTGGGTTTATCTTCGACCCCGTGAAAAAGAAATATTTCCGTGTAACGAATGGAGACCAACGATACAATTCTGGTTATACCAATAACTCTGTTCGAGCTAATAAGAGACGACAACGATCGAATAGACCACAAAATATCGGAGTCAGCCAAGGTGCTGAATTGCTGAAGTACTTCCCATCAGACTATTCAGATTTGCTAGTCAATGTTAAGTTGGGCCTTTATTGTATACCCAGTGGCTGGCCACTTCTTCTTGGGCTCCAGCAGTGCACGCATATCTCCACAATACTTGACAAGAAAGCTTGGTTGCTGGAGGATGGGATATGGCTCTTACGGATTGAGGACAACCAGCTTGTTAAAGATAACTTTCAAGATTATCTTGATGGCTCTTTAGCCACACATCGTGCCGTCGGTCATGTCTCTAGAATGGATGCCATTGAGTTTGTAAGCTATGTTCACGGCTTGACCAGCATCGTCTACAAGGACAGTGAGGAAATCGGGGCAGCGATGGTTCTGGAAAACCAAACGGCTCTTCATTCAGTCTCTCGAACTTCAGGAGGCCACGATCGTTCTCCATTCAATGCATGTCTTTGTGAAGAAGGCTTAATTGTTGCAAAAGGTGGGAAGCTATTACTAAAGGAGCCATCGGGATCGGTCCGCCCTTGGAACCGTGTCACCAACAATCAGACTACTGTGGATCATATGTGCTATTTAAATGGAGTTTTGGCGATGGCTGGAGCAAAAAAGGTCAATATCTTCAGGAAAGGTAATCGGTATAGTCATTCCTTGCGGGTTGAAAATCATGTGCATCGAGTTTTCCTAGACGAAGTTGGCGTATATCCCAGTTACAGAAATTCAAAACGGGATGGAGCCTCTTCATCCCATCATTCTTCACATGAAATGCCGCATTTGGCTCATCTGAGATACATGAGACTCACAGTCGTCACCACTAACTCGATTTACTTCTACGTGTTGGATCTACTGCAACCACGTTCAAAGGTCAAAGAACAATTCACGATAAGCGAATCTGAGTGCATGAAATTGCAAGTATCGAACTTCAACAACGCAGATCCCATAGTACTAAAGATGGGTGATCAATTGCTAATTGAAGTACATGAAGAACAGTTCACATGGATAGATTTGCAAACACAGAGAAAGAAAAACGTGGCACTACCGTGCTTCACAAATGCTAGAAAGGATAGAAGTGGGTGGAGCCGCAGTCGACTCCTCATCTTCAATAACAGGTACTTCATTCAGGCAGAAGGTATCTACGAGCTCACATAGCAGATTTCGTTGTGTATTCTCATCAAAAATTATATTGGCGTCAAATAATACAAAAATATAGTCAAGATTAGCGCTTGACGAAGGTGCTGTAGGCATTGTAGTCGAAGTTTCCGAACTTGTAGTCGATATCCAACAACAATTTGACGGTGTCCATGGACTTGTACACATAGTCAGCAGGCAACGTGATCAAGGCATTGGACAAGTCTTTTTGTGGAGTGGTCAAACCGTGCTTCTTGAATAACTGATCCTTGTTAAGGTACATGAGTCTGGAGTTGTTGCTGTACACTTGGTCGTTTGTCAAGTTGTAGACTCCTGGATATCCACTGACATTCTTGTAGTTGGACTCCCTGGTGTTAGGTGGATGTAATGGGAACATACTTTGCAAAAGCTCGTACGATGCCAAAGTGAAACCGAATTGTGGGGATGATCTGAACACTCTGGCAAGAGAACCCTTGAAGAATGCAGTGAAACCTTCCTCCTTCAAAATGGTGCCAAATGCATGAATAATGCCTCTGTATTTAATCTCTCCCTTCTTGGCCTCAACCTGCAATCTGGTCTTGATGACATCGGCTGGGTAGTGAAGAAAGCAGATGGAGCACCAGCCATGGCACCAGACACCAACAATTGCCAAGTACTAAGTGAGTGCTTCTTGTTTGGATCAGAAGGATCGTAGTTGAACAAATGGTACTTGAGGTTGGCGTAAGTTGGGAAATAGATGGCCGAGAATGGAACATCTCTCAACAAACAGGCAGAAGCACCCTTATACAAACCTTTGATACCCAATTGCTTGATGATTTGGCCAGCAGACAATCTTTTGTGAGGAATTTCACCTGGGGCCAAAACCAGTTTGGAGGAGCCACCTTGCATTTGCAATCTAATTTTAACAATCTCCAAAGGATTGGTGAAAATGACCTGACAGGCACCAGCCGAAGAACCGGCAAGAATCTCCCAGCCCATGGTGATGTTTCCGTTTTCATCGGTTCCGATTCCACGAATCAAGTCGTTGACAGTCAATTTGATAGCCTTCTCGGGAGCGACACCCACCAATTGGGCACCCAAACCGGAATACAAACCTTTGAAACCCTCGTTTTTAATGATTTTCTTGAAACAGTCAAACGAGTTGTCGTAGAGTGCCTTGTGTTTCTGGGCTTGCATTCTGGTCTTGACCAAATCAATTGGATACACGGCAGTAGCACCAATACATCCGGCGATGGAACCCAAGAAGAACGAATACATGGAGTCGAAAATTGGCCACAACGAGAAGTTATCCTCTCTGACTGGTTGAGCAGCAGGGTGATCAAAGATGGAGTATAAAGCAGGCTCGTTGTTGAGATAGTTGGGGTTCAAGAAAGAGATCAATTCTCTTCTTGGAATGGTCTCCTCATTTCTATCGATCAAGAAGAACAACATATCCAACTCCTTTCTGGTGATAGGCTTGAAATTGGCCGATTTCAAAAGATGGTCATTCAAGTGATTGTACAAATCGGTCTTGTTGATCAAAATATCGTCTTTCTCGCCGGTGGTTGGAGGAGTGTTGGCAATGACCTCATTGATCAAGTCCAACTTGTTCAAGCACTGGTAAACCATCAAGACATTGGACAAGGTGAAGGTGTCCTTACCAAAGTACTCAGGCAAAGAAGTCAAGTTCTTCTTCAACTTTGAGGACAACTTATGGCTCAAGTTGGAGTTCAACAAGTGGTTCAATTCCTCGGTATTGATGACCTTGCTTCTGCCAGAGATTGTCTCGAAACCTCCAATCAACTTGGTCACAGGCAAGTTGTTGATCAAACCAATGAAATCGTTGAAGTCGATCTCTCCGTCCGGAGAAAAGAACATCTCCATGTAGGCCCAGTTGAACTTCAACTTTTTCTGCTGATAGTTGGGGTCGATGGCCTTGTTCAAGCGGTTAAGCATGTCGATACATTCTTTGTAGGTCAACTTCTTCTGGCCATTGGAGATCATGTTGAACAACAAACGGAATTCACCGTCATCCTCAGTCAAAGTATGGATGAACTGAACAAAGTCTTTTTCATCCACATAACCCTTGCGGTCCTTGTCGGCGATCAAATAAAGCAACGAGTACGACTGTTTAGGCAAGTCATTTGGAAAAGGTGACAAAATCGTCACGAATTCTGGAAGCGAAAGAAACTTCTTGTTTGTTTGCGGATCAAACGATGCAAACTGGTTGAAGATCTCGCTGGCTTTTAGTTCGGTGGACATGGTGGAGAAAAGTGGTCGATGGAGAAACCGTGGGAGGAAATGTAGGATGTGAAAATTGAGTCAAGTGAGTCAACGGATGTGCGGCAGATGTATCGGTCTATAAAGATGGACAGGGCATGTACGATTTGACAAGGCCTGTGCACGGGAACAACAATAAAGAATTCAGTGAAAAAGAATGCCGGCTGCGACTAGATGACTTTGACAGTGGGGGTGGGTATTTCCAGAGGATATAAGCAAAACTCGTCTCTAGGTAGTTCGAAAAAGAAAAACCTTTGTGCACAATGTCGCGGATACTCAGGTGCATTGACCGGTTCGCACAGGCGATTTCTCCGCAAATTGCCCAATGGAGCACTTGTTAGCGGGTCGACCTTGAGTGAAAGGAAAATTCGGGTGCAAAATGGGTGGGACATGGCGGGGCAGATGACATGAGAAGGTTTTGGTAGAGATTCCCATCAAAAATTTTATTTCTTTTTATTTTCATTTATGGGCTTTTGTAGTCAATTCGAAATTGAGGAACTTGTCAACCGGTGGCTCGCCTTTAACCCGTTGTCCACAAAAGCACTTGTGTTCCGCTGGCTAATGGAAGTCACAAGACAGAGTACATCCGGTCGCCCGAGGGAGGGGATTGTTCCGGGATTATCCTTCGCGACATGCCGCGACATTACTGACCATGCACTTATACTGTCGGCCGAGGTTCCTTGTGAAGGTGGCAGTGGCTGGCGATTAGACCCGTTGGCATTTCGTTGTTATTCCTGCGAGACTGTGATTGTGTTATATTTTGATTACGGAATTTTATTTTGCAATGATGTATTTGTCACCAATTTTTGAATTTTTCCTGTTCCGGATTGCGTCGTTTTTCAGTGTATGACTTCCATTTTGGGATTGGTTCAAGGTTCGCTTTTAAAGCTGTTTACATTTCGGAACGGGGCATAATTCTGCGTTCCTTTTCTTCGGACTTTAGTTGTGTCATCTGAATAGCCAAACTGGGGTCAATTCACAAATGCCGGTGAAGATCCTTTTGCGGAGATAGATGGAAGGAGGGGCCATTCACAGTTCGACTGAAGGCAGGTTTAATTTTTTACTCCTGAATCATTTTATGAGCTGTTGAACTAGATTTTTGAGGGAAAGAATTAGATTGTTTCGAGCTCGAATTGTTATGCCTTAATTTTACCATCACGTGATTGAGCATGTGACCAACAACCAAATACAATCGAATCTCACCATCTTCACACAACCTATTCACTAATGGCTACTGGTGCACCAGGTATGTAAAACTCCCCCCGAAATCCAGATTCACCGAAATTGAAACGTTCTAACATCAGGTGGAAACTTCAGATCGTGGACCCCAACGCCTCCTGAGCGTGGATCCTTTCCCTTGGATCATGATGGAGAATGCAAGCAACAAATGATGGACTACTTAAAATGCATGAAATACACTGAGAATAAAAATGCTCCTAATTGTCGTATTCTCGCCAAAAGCTACTTGAAGTGTAGAATGGACAACCAGTTGATGGACAACTCCGATTGGGACTCTTTGGGACTTGTCAATCTACCTGGAGAAGCGACTTTTGAAGTCAAGACTGACAAACCTAAGAACCATGATTAATACCTTGTAAATAGCTAAATGAATGTACATAAACTACACTAATTTGATATTCAAACCATTCATTCTTTTATACCTACTCCTTGGCAGCCTTAACCTCGCCTTTTCCGCCACGTCCACGTCCACGACCTCTAATGGCTCCACCTCTTCCTCCACGTGAAGTGCCTCTGAAATTTCCTCTTCCACGAGTCACTTGCCCGTTCTTGGCTGGTGGAACAGGCGCGTTCTGAGGAGGTGACTGGAAGAATTGAGGAGGCAAGGGAACTCCTGGCACAACTGGAATCTGTGACTGTGGCATAGGTGGTGCACCGTAGCTGACAGGTGGGAATATCATTCCGTTGGGAACAGCACCCTGGTTCATCACGTTGGAGTAAATTTGACCATAAATCTGCTTGATAGCTGATGCATTATAGCCTTCCTTCTGGTCGTCTCCATTACCTGCTTCTGTTGGTGTATCTGCGCCCTTTGGCATCTCCCCATCCTTTGGCGCCTCTCCACTGTTCTTCTTCAAAAGTGCTAGCAACTCATTAGTGCTCTTTGCATTGTGTTCCTTGACAGAAAGCTCGGTCTTCTTTTCGGCCCCATTTTGCTCGGTTTCCTTGTTCTTCTCGACTGACTCCTTCTGCTCGGTTGGCTTCTTCTGCTCGGTTGGCTTCTTCTGCTCAATCTTCTTTGCTCTTGCTGTTCTCTCAGCATCCGTCAATGGCTTCTTGCCCTTTGAGGCCTTTGAATGGTACACCAACTGTCTGTTTGTAAGGTTCAACACGAGCGAAGAGTCAAGAATAGATCCTCTATTGGATCTCAACTTGCCGTTCATGTTGTTTCCTCCAACAAGTGGAATGTCAAACACAACCGACAACGAAGTCTTGGTTCCAATAGTGGTAATGGCAACAACAGTACCTTTGCTTAACTTTGGTACCTTACCAGAGTCTTGAACGTAAATAACACGGTCTCCAAGATCGAATCTCTGACTGTTCAATAACTGGTAAGAAGTGCTGGGGTTGATCACAGCCTCTCTTGGAACTCCCTTAACATCCTTCTTGTCCAATTGAAGTGGTCTGCTAATGAAGTCATCCATGAAATCCTCAATGGCAGCAATACTGAATCTGGTCAACGAATCAGATTCCAAGGAAACCTTGAACATGTCAGCCTTGGCCTTCTTCAACCACAGCATGACTTCCTTGATTTCGGGAGCAGAACTGACTTCATCGATACCAGGCATATCTCTGCGGTCCTTCAAGTTCAGCAAGTTATTGAAAAGATTAGGGAACTTAGCTCTATAATCCTTAATCAACTGTATGGCCAATGGAGAATACTCCCAGAATCTGGAGCTCTTTCTTGTGTAACCCAAAACCTTCAAACGACGAGCATCAAATTTGATGTCCAAACCAACATTCAGTCTTCCACCTGACTTGTCTCTAATCATGTAAGATCCAGTGATCTTAGACAAGAAGAGACCGTTTATCTTCAATTGTTTGGCAGCCTCATATGAAGACAAATACCTTATTTCCTTGTTTTCGATCTCCAACCGCTTCTTACCAATATTAGGCTCCAATGTCGATTGAATCTTGTCGATGCGGACGTTAAGCTTGTCGGTTCCAGTGAAACCTGCCACGGTTGCTGGTGCACCATAAGCAAAAGCACCCATGAACACTACTGGCAACCCAACAGGGTACTCTTCGTCAATAGGTAATGGTGGTCTGACTGCGTATCTCTCGTCTTGGTTGACAACAGACTCAACGATCATCTGGAGAGGGAAGGGTTCAGCATCCTCACGGAACGACTTGACATAAGCACCCTTCAGAGTTCTCACCAAGCCAGTGACTTGCTGAACAAATACCACTGCATTGATTGGACCAGTGATAACACCCTTCGTCTTTTCGAATTTCGAAGACAAGTTTCTGCAGTTGGTGTGAAATTCCCTCATCTCTTCCTGTGACAATGGAGTAGAGACGACTCTTCTTGAAGTTCCTGATTTCAAATACTCATATTTAAATTCAGAGTCCCAGACCTCTGTGACTCTGGACTCAATCAAGAATGGCCATCTACCATAAACCACCTTACCCAAGAATTTTTGAGCAAACTGATTGATAGTAATATCTTCCCATACATTTCCAAGCTTCAACATCATCGATTCAGACCGAGATGGGAAGTTGAAGACTTTAACTTCCAGCAAGGCTAAGCGGTTCTCAAATGGTATCGTGTACAACGAGGGGAAACCGGCAAGCAATTCCTTACCTAACTTGGCACCTTCAGGCAACTCAAATTTGAAATTTGGATCCAAAGGTGGCAAAGTCAAAGCCTCTTCATAACACTTGTCGTGCTCAAGATCATGGAAGAATCCTGGTAATGGAGTAGGGTAGACAGAGTCATTTTGAGGATTGAAAATGAAAATGATGTCAGTACCGTAACTGTTTCTCTTAGTCTCCTCAGGAGTTAACTTAGCCTCAATAGGCTTCAAAGCAGCCAACAATCTATTCTCATCCACGAAGCTCAACAAAACAACAGCTTCCCAAGAAGCCGTCTTACCATTAAGATCAATATCAACCTCATGAGGGTAAAAGTCGATGATTGGAGAGTGTTCCTCCGTCATTAAGGATCTGTAGACATCAGGCATCAACTTCTTAGATCTGGCAGGTAAAACAGCCATCAACTGCTCAAAGGGTTTGAAAGGCTTGGCTTGTTCAAACTGAACTTCAGTTTCTTTCTTCTCCAACATGTCTTGAATTCCAATAGAAATGTCAGAAATTCTTGGAGCGTAGTGGTATCTGAAATACCAGTTCCAAGATGGACAACCTTTGTAATAATAGTACAATACCCATTGTAAACCTTCTAAGTAGTGTCTGGTAAATTCGGTCATTTCTTCTTTGTCGTGAATAGAAAAGTGCAACTTATCTTTGTAGTACTTGTCTTTGGAGTTGATGAACTTGGCATCGTATAAGTCCTTAGCGTCCTTCATCAAATCTTCTGTTGCGAACAAATTAGACGACTGGTACTTTTTAATGGTCTTTCTCAAGTCTGAAACTCTCTCTTGGTACTCTTCCTCGCTTTCATAGGGAGAAATGCCGTCCACATCAATGGTGGCCTCGTAGGTGTTCTGAGATCTGGAGTGAACAATAAGAATACCAGCTTCCAAAGCAAACTTCTTAATAAACTCCAAGTGGGTGGTCACGAGGTCGGTGGGCAATGGAAGAGTAGGTAATGAATTGCTGTTAGCCAACTCAGTCAACTCAGCAATTGGACGACAGCCATTCTCCAATAACCAGGGTTTAAGTAAACCGACGACCTTTTTCTCGTCCTTCAACATTAGCAATTTACCGGTACGTTCTCTCTTCTTTTCTCCAATTATGGAAATGTCTTCTAAACGCTTGTTGAACCAGTCCACGTCAACGTTCTGCTTCTCAAAGTTCTCCAACTCAAACTCAGACAAGTAGTCTAGCCACACGCCCAAGCGCTTAAAGTTAATTTTGCCTCCCTCGTTCAAGTAGCCATCCAAGTGTTTAATACTCTGTTTGAATGCACCAATTAAAAGCGGGAAAGCACCCTTGTTGATATGCAAATCGGGCAAGTTGGGAAGGAAATCGTTACCAATCACATACATAATCAAGATGAAATCATCCAATATACGCTCGAAATCGTATTCAAAAGACACCTCCGACTCCAAATCCTGGAACTCCAAGGCCATGTACTCTCGCAATAAAGATAAGTGCAACAAAAAGAATTTCTGATCGTGAACGTCTCCACTCTTATTCTGCGAGCCTGGCCCGAAAGTCACTTCCTCTCTAAGCAAAGAAAAATGGGGGTCATGTGTCACCAATCCCAACATGATCAAGTCAGCATCCAATCCGTAGATACAGTGTCTTAAGTTTGGGTTGTACTCGGGCTGAGACTTCATGGTTCTGATAAATTGCATGATCTTGTGCTCACCCTCACCTGGCACTTCATGGCCAGACAAAATCACTCGCACATTCGACCACCGAGAGTCTTCTGTCATTTTCTTGTGGATAAAATACTTCAAGTTGCTGGTCAATTTGGCCATAAACTCTGTTCCTGGAGTAATGGCGTTGGAGTCGAAGGGGTCCTCCTTGGGGATATCCAATCCCTGTTTGATAGCTTTCTTCATGTTTTCCTCAGCTTCGTAAGCTGTTCTGAATCTTCTGGCTCTCTGTTGGTTCATTTTAGCTCTTGGGGCCACACCATCAATGGCCATGTAAAACACCTCTTTGGGCTTGATGATGTCGAACAAGTGGTCAATGTAGTTGAAGATGGCGGCGTACATTTGGTCATCCGTCATTCTCGACATGGTGTTGTCATTGGAGTGAGTACAAGTGTGCAAAATCGAGTTCATATCAAGATACAAGTTATCGAATTCGGGAATGTCATTTCCCTCGATCAACTGGGAGATGAGCGGCCATCTCTCGGAGATAAACCGAAAGAACTTAGGGATACCTGAATGTTAGTAATGGGGATTGCATTGGATGTTAGTGTTGTCACATACCCATGATGGAGGTTATTAATGGAGAATCACGGTGTTCAGATGAAATCTGCATCTACTGGACGACCTGGCGCGCACACGACTGGGTCTACACACGCTACTGAATCAGAGAGAAAAAACATATCACTGACCACGGCAGGAGACCGTAAAAAAATATAAAGGGTATCATGAACCTAGAGAGGGAATAGCAATCGTGAGAGAATGGGTGGGCCTGCGTGGCGTATCTAGCGAGGAGCTGAGTGGGCCATGTGGACGGTGGCCAATATCAAGGCATTTGGTGCGACAAACCATGTAGTCAGTAAATGCGACTTGACAATTGACTTAACCAACAGAACTTTGGTAATGCCAGTAAAGTTGTCATGGACCTTGTCTTTAGATATCCGCCAGGTGCCAGTCCTTGATGACGTTCTGCGCTCTATACCATGCCTTTTGTCCGTATACTGTCGAGACATTTCTCCACTCTGCAAGGAATCGGTTGGCGTTGATGGCTGCAACTTGTGACTCCACTCTTGCCTTCTCAAAGATGCTGTGCGATTGTTGTACAACATATTGTGTGAATGGCCGAAGCTGAATTTCAAGATCCAGACTGACTTGCTTCGTGTGCAACCAAGAATTCTTGACCCAGGCGGCAGAAACTTGTTTGGCTTCTCCAAGCCAATGCGCCGCGTGAGCAGACGCAACTTCTGTAGAAGGAACAATATACTTGTCAAATGCTCTTTGAGTTGCGTCCATAGTGGAAACCAGCCACGTTGAAACATTGTTCCACCCATCAAGGAGAGTCTGTTCAACTGGCCCTGTCTGTGACAAGACTTTAGCTGCTAGTCTTTCCCCAACAAATACGAATCTCAGTCTGGTGTCAGACATCCAGGTACTGATTTTGGCAACGTTTTCTGAGGACTTTACCCAGAACCTTGTAGACAGAAGCAGCGCCAATCTTGACTCCACCCAATCGGACTTCACTAGCAAGAATTTGTAGGAGTCTTCGACCAATCTGGATGCCAGAGTGGTGGCGCCACTCATATATCGAGCCGCCTTCAACTGCTTGGGCTTGGCCGCATGGAAGAAGCGTCCAAAACCAGTTTCTTCGGGTTCGTACATCGTCTGCATCCACAACAGTTGCAACCTCGAGGAATACGAGGACGAATCAACTACTGGAGCAGGTGCAACTTTGTTGAATGTCACGACGAGTCCGGCAGACGCTGCCATGTAGTAGAGCAAGAAATCCTGGTTTCTCTCCAATGTGGAAAGCACCAGGTAAATTGCATGCTTATACAAGGGAATATTAAGTGTTCCAGCAGCAGCAACGTCTCTTTTGAGCGAACGCAAAGGTTTAGCCCAGATGGGACCAAAGAGCTTCCGAGACAAAAATCGAATATACTGGTCTACGCAATAGAACGTGGCAAAGACCATGGTGGCGGCTCTGACAACGCCACAATCGCTGGCGCATTTGGACTTTTCCTTTGCACCCAAAGCGACGACATCCTTAACTTCTGCATTCTGTTTGTGAGCTTGAGTGTTTTGTCCATCAGTTTCAACGCTTTGTTCTGCAACTCGATCATGTTCTTGGTCTTTGTCTGTCAACGGTTCTGGAACATTGATAATGGCACATGGCTGAACAATGAAGGTCGAAGTTGACTCGGTATCAAAGTGGCCCAAAGTAGAATTCTCATTGCTAGTCTTATCGTCATTCTGACCACTATCATCGTGATTCACACCATTCTGGATTGTACAGGTGGACTCATCTATGTCGTTGGTAACACTGGCATTGTCAGAAGGGGTTGAATTACCCGATTCTTCTCGAACAGAAACCTCTGACACGGTTTCATCCTCAAAGTCAGAAGACGACGAGATAATCGACCAATCTTCGTCTGGAGCCACGGAATTACTCATAGGGAGGCGAGATCAATAGTAGGGAGGGCCACCCGGGTAAAAATAGCTAGAAACACGGGAAAAAAAAGGGGAAAGCGGGAGCAGGGTATTCTTGCGATCAGCAGAACAGATAACGTATTCAAAATGTGAGATTCCAGTTGCAGAAGCAAATGAAGTTACAGTAAGTGTTCTTGAGGGGATAATTACCTACAGGTTGATAAGGGTAGTCACTATAGTACTGCAGGTTGATGTGTGTACGGCAGATACCCCAGGTTACGAGTGAAGTGTCTAATGGTCACGTGGTTACATGATGGCAAACGTTCATCAATACCCTGCGTATTGACGATAATTACTTGTACTAAGTGAATTGGTCCCATATCTAAGTTTGTAAGTTACTCCACAGGTTGGATAATACTAAAAATAACATTCTACAAGAACAGAATTTCATTTCCTTCTTTCTTATATTTTTCTTTTTCTTTTTTTCATTATTTTTTACTTTCCCAACGCCTTTGTTTTCGTGCAATTCTATGTTCCTTCCCATATAATACATTTCATGAATCACTGGCTTTCCTCTTTCTCCGTGTAGCCAACTCTTGAAGCTGATCATCACTTTCTCTCTTATGTTCTGCGTTCTCCAAAAACTTGATCCGGTCATCCATCTTGGTCAATGACGCCTGAAGGTCATTGGTGTAGTTGACGAGGTCGGCATACCTTTGCATCGAGACAAAACCTGGGTCAAGAGGCGGACGAACGTTGGGGGTGCGCTCTTGCATGGACCAGTTGGGCATGGGACTCGTTTCGTACAGAGGCTGAGAGACATGCTGCATGTTTCCCTCCGGATAGGGTGAGTACATTCTGTTCTGTTGAGACTTGTCCGATGGATAACTCTGATCATAGGAAGGATAATGCGGCAACGCACCCCTCATGGGTCCGTTCCGGTTTGGTCTTAGATGGTCGATCTTTGATTGGTTGGCATGCTGATCATCAGACTCTCTGCGACTGCCACGGATGTCTCGGGGATAGAATTCGTCATGCTTACGGAACTGACCGTCATGGTGTACTTCGCGATCACTGGGGATCGACCAAGAGCCATTTCCCGACAGGCTCTGTACCACCGCTTCTGTGTTGTGGTGGTGATGATGGTAATGGTGATGGTAGTGCTGACCCTCTTCATAGTTGGGGCGGCCATGCACCTCCCTTTCCATGGTGTGGTTAAAACGAGCCATTTGACGACTATGTTCCTGTTTGCCAACCAGCCCGCTATCAGTTGATACGGTGGTTGCCGTCGTCAGGTTGTAAGGGTAGCTGCTGTTATTCTTGAGGTTATTCTGTTGATGCTGGTAAGCTCTCCACCGATGTACATCGTAATTGGCTTTATTGATTGTGTCAGAGATACCTCCCAGAGAGTCACTACTGCTGCTTCCGATTGGCATGACAGTGCGCCCCTTAGCTCCAGGTTCTTTCGCGGCAGTGTCCGAACTCAGACGACCCAGTGGAGCCTCTAGTGTGGCCTCTATGGCATCTGCCTCCGTGGCATCTGTAGATGATGTCTTGGCTGATACATCGGTCGTAAGCACTGAGTTGGACAGCGAAAGCCGTGTGGTTTCTGCCAGTGGCTTGATAACAGACATCTCTTCTTCCTCCTCCTTGGGCTTGCCGGTGCATGCATTGGCGGAGTTCAAATGGCGAGTCAAGGCATCAGTTCTGGCGAACCGGCGGTTACATTTGCCACAATGGAAAGGTTTTTCACCAGTGTGGAGCTTCTCGTGGCGCTTCAAGTCGTGGATGCGCCGAAACAGTGAGCGGCACTGCGAGCAGACGTGTGGCTTCAGACTCAGATGGATAAGTTCATGACTGACCATATTGTGCTTTCTGGTGAAGCCCTGATTACATGTAGAGCAGTAGAAGCGCTTTTCCAGCAGCGCAACAGACTCTGTGGCATCCTCGCTGGGTTCCTCCACGAAATCAGCCGCCTGCTCGTCGTCGGAATGGTTCTCGTGAGCATCATCATGCTCGTGTTCATCAACATCATGTTTGCGCCCGCCGTAGGACTTATGAGTGGCGCTGTGGCGGAACTGCGCCACAAGACTCTTGTCAGAGTCAGATGTCTCGTTGGATGCGTCGTTGCTGGACTCCTTGTCGTCTTGGGTGTTTCTTTGAATGGGGATCGATGAGTTCTTCATTTCCGTATCCGACGACCCTGTGGATCTCGGTTTGACGCCATCAGAAGCTTCTGCCACATCGGAGTTATCTAGATTCTTGAGGTTTAGTCTGCTAGATGGAGGGGGCATGGCGTAGCACCAGAGTCATCGAAAGGTGGAAGTTCGGATTGGAATATTATGTCTTGTGAGAAATGGACAGTATGGAGAGTGAGAATTTTCTCCTGGAGGTGTGGAAATGTGGTGTTTGTGAATGTGGAAATGGCAGGATAGCAAAATCTGCAAACAGTTGAATATGTCTGTTTGATCAGGAAGAAGAAAAAAAAGGTGGTGAATTGTATTTATGGCGCGGACCACTTGGGGGAAATGATGCGGGACCAATAGCAATTCATGCAAGATTGCTTAAATGGAGTTCAATCCGCCATTAATAATGAGTATCTGAGGTTGACTGCAGGGGAATGGTGTTATATGTCGGCGGGCGGACCAAGCATGGGAGGGCCGCGGAAATCCGGGACGAAAAGAAACGGATTGGAATAGTTAGGTGATTCAAGGGTTGTGACTTTTGGAATTTCGAACAAGCCGACCGTACGACTACAAGGAAATCCGATGGGTTGTTTACACAATGGTATGGAGATGACTAATTGGAAAATCAAAGGCTTTTACCAGAAGAAGGTTAGATTTGAAATTGGGATTTGAAGTTGGAATTTAAAATTCGGATTTTGAAGCAACTTTTTTTCATACACAAGTTTAGGTGGTGGATTGAATTTCGCTGGCTAATGTTTTGGGTGGTGACAGATGTATGACTGCGTTCGGTAGCTTCACGTAACATTCATCACCTCACTATGCCGCAGATTTTTTCTTATTCCCAATCTTGTCATTTTGGATTTGGCATGTTGTGATTTCAATCTTGCCTTTTCATCTTCTTGTCTTTTCTATTCATTTTTGTTTTCGTGCTTTAATTTTTTTTTTCTCTTTCTCTTTCTCTTCTTTTCTTCTCTACTCTGTCTTCCATTGCTTCTATGTCCTGTTCATCGCATTAGACATTGCATGCTCACCTCACCTTGCACATTTCCCGTCTCCTGTTGTGTTTGACACGACATTCTCCGCCCTGGCACGTGCATGGTCACTCCATCCTTGCTGGACGATTACGATGGAAACTTCGGGAACAAACGAAATATCTTTACGTTTGTGGTAGGCATCCCATGAAGTAACTATCTGAGATTTTACTTCGGCAATCACTTGCACTTTATTTTCCCTGACCATTTGGTCCCCAATTTGTCTCAATTTCCCCAGTTTTCTCACTGTTAATTTACTCTCGCTTCTCAATTTCTCACTATCTATCTCCGCCTATCTATAATTTCCGACTCCATTATGAAACGTTTCCCAAAACAAAAAATAACCACAAGTGAACTATCCGATTAAAAATTCAACCCAATTCAATTCGACCTTTACGATTTCCAGCTTCTTTTCGGCCCTTTAATTCATCCTTTTGTAACCCCCGACCCACTCTTCTCCCGCGCACGACCACACCCCTGATAGTGCCAGGGTATCGTTAATTAACTACTCCAACAACATTTCCATCGTCCTAGACTGCCCCTTAACTGCCTTATACAAAGTATAACCAGTATCCCCTCCGGAAATACTGTTATTGGCGGATTCTTCCCCAAATTTCCCCTAGCATAGTCTGTATTTTCCAAGCTGACACTTTCGTCAAGTTGACCCCTAGACACCGCTGTTTCCGCTGCTAATCTCCAGTGTGCTTGCGCCTACCTCTAGCACAAGCCAATTGCTGCTTCTCATACTTGCAAAGTTGACTTTTTCAGCACTTTCTCCTGCTGAATTCCCTACATTATCGGATTTTCCGACCTCGTGGTTTCTATTGGCAATCTGCAATTGAAATCGCCATTGAACCGGCCATAAATTCGTCGTTCGACATCTTTTAATCACCTGTTTGTGTTAGCCATTGCCACTACATCAGGGGTATTCTCAGATGTCATTGATTCAAAACAGAAAGAGGCCAAGAGGTTTCAGCGAAACCTTCGACCTGTCCCGCAAAGCTGCTGCATCTGACGGCGTCTCTAACGCCTCCACGGCTCAACTGACAAAGGCCTTCGATAATATCTCGTCGCTGTCCAGTTCCACGTTCAACGAATCACCGAATTTGAACCTCAACATGAGCTTGATCAGTTCCGACTCCACTGTGGGTCAGGACGGAGCAAAGAATTTATATGTTGTTGGAGACGCTGATGGTGATGACTTGTTAGAAGCCGACGAGGACTTGTATGGAGAGAATGATGATGTTTTTGACGAAAATGATGATGTGGTCTTCCTTGAAGAACGCAAAATCAAGCCCCCCATGCGTGGCAGACAGCACCGCAACAACTCCGACCTGGTGATTCTCTTGGATCGTGACGTGTGGGAAGCATACAACATGTTCAATGTCAACAATAACCTGGTTGAACCTCATCTGTTTGAGATCCCTCACCACGACAATACGGGTGCTAAAAAACAGCGGACCAATTCACTTCCGCAGTTGCCTCAGGCCAAGTGCTTTTACCAAAAGATCCCAAACAACTACATTCACCAGCAGTCGAAGGTGGGCAACATCAAGACGCATGTTATTCCTCATAAGCTAAACTTGCCTCCTTGTGATGATGAAGATGGTCATTACATCATCAAGATCAATGATATCTTTGCCAATAGGTTTGTTATTCAAAAGCTCCTCGGTCAAGGAACCTTTGGCAAGGTTGTAGCATGTTATGATAAGATCAACCGCGAGACGGTGGCTATCAAGATCATCAGAAACATTCCCAAGTACAGGGACGCGGCTAAAATCGAGCTACGAGTTCTCACAACGCTAAAGAAGTTTGACAATGAAAATCGAAACCACTGCATCCATTTGCGAGAATGCTTTGATTTCAGGGGCCATATTTGTATTGTGACTGACTTGTTGAAGATCTCTTTGTATGACTTCATGGAGAACAATAAGTTCATTCCGTACCCTGGCTCTCACATTCAAGCTATCTCCAAGCAATTGATTCGGTCTGTGACGTATTTGCATGACTTGAACTTGATTCACACCGATCTCAAGCCTGAAAACATCTTATTACACGAGGATAGCTTTCAACGCAAACAGATACGAAGCAGCACGATAATTTCAAGTTATCTGAATTTGAATGTGGGCACCGACAAGCGCAGACCCGAAAAGTTACCTAAGTACCTGAAGGTATTAGATAATCCGTTGATTCAGATCATCGATTTTGGCTCGGCTATTTTTGACGACGAGTACCACTCGTCTATTGTCTCGACACGGCATTACAGGGCGCCTGAAATTGTTTTGGGTGTGGGTTGGTCGTTCCCCTGCGACATGTGGTCAGTTGGGTGTATTCTAGTAGAATTGGTGATAGGGGAGCCGGTCTTCCGTACCCATGATAACTTAGAGCACTTGGCGATGATTGAGAAGATTGTTGGACAAAAAATTGATAAGGATATGGTTCGGTTCTCGAAGCAGAAGGAGAACGAGTGCGGGTTAAAGTATTTCACCAACGAATATCGTCGGCCTTACGATAATAGTGACGACGAAGATTTCGATGAAGAGGACGATGGCGACGTCATCATAGATGATGAATCGACTGAGGACAATTCGTTGTCGTTGATATTCCCTACACAGTCAACGCCGGAGAAGTTTGTTCGCAGTGTCGAGCAACTTTCGAGGATTGACTTGTTCATTAGTGAACGTATTGGGCTTAAAATCAACTTTGACTATTCATTGAGTGAAAACTTTCAGAATAACCTGCACTTGATTAACTTTGGCAACTTTACGTTCTGGTGGTTCTTCATTGATCTTCTACGAAAGTTATTTGTGATTAATCCGAACGATCGGATCACAGCCTTGGAAGCGTTGGAGCATCCATGGTTTAACTTGGGGATCGAAGATGAGGGTACCATCTGATAGTAGTATATAATTACAGATATTTCAAACTTTTGGTTTAGGTGAGATGGAAGTAAGAAGAATTTACAAATGCCAAGGTATTAGTGGAGGGGCCGACCGCAGGGGGGCCAGACAACGAATGATGGTTTCTCCTGCCGTAATTGCACATTGTCCCGAAGATCCAATGGTCTGCATTCGAGTTTGGTCACTATGTTGCAACGGTCTTGAAAAAATTTTGCTCTGTGTCCGGTATATCGGCAAACCCTCTGAATCAGGAAAGTGTCAGAGGAAAATGCAAGTCATATGTCTTCCTAATGTGGATCTTTGGGTTCGACATGCATATTGTACAGGATAGAGAGGAAGAGTTTTCACTTTTACGGCATACAACGGACATTTGAATGTAGTGCAAGATATGGCCAATGATATGGCTGAAGGAGGAAATGGGGGGGCAAAATGGAGCCTCGAAGCGAGAAAAGAAACGGGATAAAGTTTAGGCTGCAGCATTGGCCACAGCATCGGAAAAGCACATGAAACGGAACTGATACCATGAACCAAATCCAGACAAAATCAGAAAGGTAGCCAAACCAATTAACCGAAAAATAAGCCTTTCCCACTTCCCAATCATTTGATTCAAGGTACCGATTGCTACTCCACTTGGAGAACTATCTATTCCCCATTCAGAAATTTTCTCCTCAGTCCAGTATTTACCTGCCTCCCAAACTCAGTAGGAGCAAAGGTTAGGAGGCATGTCACGTGAGTACCTGCGCACCCTTGGCGATACAGGGATTCACCTTTCTTAGTGTGTATCGGGTGTCCGAAAGGTTAGCCGCTGACAACGACAAAGGGCTCCTATCATATATCAAGGGGGTAAGTAGATGATTGAATGATGAAGTTTAAAGTGTATGAATACACAAAGGAAAAAGTTTGAGAAACAAATAAAAAGAAAGCAAAAACTGCAAATCTGTAGAAAAAAAAGCATAAAAAAAAGTGAACCAAGCCCCTAAAGAATCATCTCCTATTTTTCCTATTGTCGTATAGTAATTAGTTATTGCGAACATTCCTCATGCAAAGAGTGCATGGCGGCAAAGGATTTGCGACATTACCGCCTAAAAGGGCTTCTGGAGATGCCGAGTCTAGACTCTGCACAGCTAACACCAATGAAAAAACCTGTCGAGAAAAAGTCAAGAAACAGTCAAAAAAAAACGTCAATACATTAGCCTCACTCTTCGCTGCAGTCACTAACTGTTGAATTTTTTTCCCCTTGTCTTTCTTTTCAAGTTACTACCAACCTACCCAACTTTAGTCTTTCCTTAAACTAAAATCATGAGAGCTTCTATTGCTTTATCCACTCTTTTGGCCCTTGTTGCCGCCGCTCCTTCCCGGATTCACCACCACCACGAGCACAAGAGAGCCGTCACTATTACCGTTGACCAAAACGGCAACCAAGTCGAGGCTTCTTCCACTTTGGAGAAGAAGGATTCTACCTCCGGCTCTCCTTCTGGTTCCGGCTCCGGTTCTCCATCGTCTTCGCAGCCTCAGTCCCAGTCCTCCTCGTCTGGTTCCTCAGCCTTGGGTGATCTCGCCGCATTTGCTGATCCTAGTGTCGAGTTCCAGGACGGTGTTCATGACTGTGACTCCTTGCCTGTTGGCCAGGGTGTCGTTTCTGTGGACTGGATTTCCGGCTTGAACGGAGGCTTTACTTCCATCATGAACCAGAACGGTGATACCTCGTCCACATGTAAGGACGGCTTCTACTGCTCCTACGCTTGTCAGGCTGGTATGTCCAAGACCCAGTGGCCTTCCGAGCAGCCATCTTCCGGTATTTCTGTCGGTGGTTTGTACTGTAAGAGCGGAAAGTTGTACAGATCCAACCAAAACTCCAAGTACTTGTGTGAGTGGGGTGTCCAGAGCGCCAACTTCGTGTCTAAGCTTGACAAGGATGTTGCCATCTGTAGAACTGACTACCCAGGTTCCGAGAACATGAACGTGCCAACCTTGTTGGGAGCCGGTTCTTCTGCTCCATGTACTGTTGTCGACTCCGACAACTACTTCAACTGGAACGGAGGTAAGACTTCTGCTCAGTACTACGTCAACAACGCCGGTGTCTCCGTCGAGGATGGATGTATCTGGGGTACTGCTGGCTCTGGTGTTGGTAACTGGGCTCCTGTTGTTCTTGGTGCCGGTAAGGTTGGATCTCTCACCTACTTGTCTTTGATTCCTAACCCAAACAACAGTGATGCTCCAAACTACAACATCAAGATCCAGGGTGTGGACGGTGCCTCTACTGTGGGCTCTTGTTCTTACATTGACGGCTCGTACTCTGGCAGCGGATCTGACGGATGTACTCTTACTGTTACTTCTGGTACTGCTGAGTTCCTCTTCTATTGATTGGAACGAAGTTTTGGAAGCCATACGATTTCTTTTGTTGGCGAGCGGATACCCATTCTCGCGTTGATTCTGTTTGTATTATAATATACTGTTTAGTTTTTTAACTTCTTGTCTTCTAGGCTCTCCCTACTACGAACTTCTACCAACACACACTGCCAAACAATGTTTCATACACTTTTATCCTATCCAAAAGCTATATTCTCGCAGTAGCTAAGTATTAGCTCGCCGTTGGTCTTAAAGAGGCCATACAAATCTCCTAGTGTCTCGTCTGGCGTAGGTTGAAACGAACTCAGCACATACACGTGCACCAGGCCAAGTCGGAGTCGTCGCATAAGAAATTTCTGGATCGACGCCACCGTCTGTGTCTTTGACACCTTGAACGAGGCTGGGTTGATGGATGAAGTAGACCCTATAGGTTGAAACCGAACAGACATCTTTCCGTCAGCAACTGGCGGTACGACTACCTTGGATTTCTGCAATACCACCGATGTAGATAACGGTACCTTGGCCTTGACCGGCTCGTCTAGGCCAAGCGAATCTGTGGACAGCGAGTCAGGGTCTGATTGTAAAAGACTCATGTTGCAGTATGTAGGTAGTGAGTGTGGTGAAAATGGTAGCATGTATAGATTTCTGTTGAAGGGACGTTGTCGGAGTAGTAGAGAGGATTAATTTCAATTTTGAGATTATAAGGGATTGAGTCTCTTGATTGGTGGGTCTTGGGGGCTGGTGTTTGATGGAGTTAGAGGTTGGTGATTTCGTGAGGTTAAAGGTGCCAAGTAGATTACACATAGAGTCATGTGGACTGGATTATATGTGAACTGGAATGTATGTGGATGAAGTATGGGTAAATTGAATAGATACGAGTCTAACAAATCTCAAAGTTGTTTGAGTCTTGAGTCTTGAGTACTTGGTAGGTTCTGGTTGGATTCTAAAACATGTTGGTAGTTTTTGGAAGCTCGTACCGTCCTATACTGAGACAAAGTATTCAACTACAAGATTCCCAATAATAGTTTCTGACTTGAATTTAAACCTTGACATTTCACATATAAGACTTCAGGTATCAGGCAATTGTTTGACTCAATGTATAAATCCACTAAAGACATCTTTGAACCCAAATGTATGTGCCAACAATCATTCACACGTTCTCACCAGCAGACTCGGCTCAGCCATTCCAAACGAGCACTACAGTTTGATTCATAAACAATAAAAAATCAATTCTACCAGTTGAAATCAAATTACATTCAATATTCTCAAGTATGTTGAATGATATCCAAGAGAATCTGTTATCTCCGAATACGATGAGTCAATCTCCTCTATCCATCATCCAGGACAACCTGGCAACTTTATACTACCATCTCACCACCTCTACATTTTCAAACTAAAACAATACATATTTCAATGACCCCTTATTGCCTAGAATTTCTCTATCACCCGTCTTTTTCTTCCCCTCACAATCTCCATCTTCATCCTCATCTCTCTAACCCTTTCACATTCCCACTACCACTCATTGGCCCCATATCCTGCGCAAAACCCTAACCAGCCAAATTGACCACCTACCACCATGTCACAATCAGACTACGACAATGCGCTGGATACCAGCGACGCAACTTTGGAAGATGCTAAGTTCGAAAAAGTGCTTGGCTCCCTCCAGCTCGCCGCCCAGGATGCTAAAGACTCCGGTGACTTCTTATCATACTCTACAGTATTGGATATCTACTTGAGCGACCCTTCTCGCTATACCATTGAAGAGAGAGAGGAATTGCTCTCACATGTGTTGGCTATTCTTTCTGAAGACCTGGACCTTGTTTATGAAATCGGCTGGGACTTGCCGTCTCTCTTTATTCCATTCCTTGATTCAGATTATGATATGAGTGGACCCATTAGACTGGTTCCTTGTGCCTACAAGGTTTTGAAGCTTTTCGAGTTGTTAGCACATGATGGAAACCCCAAGGAGTTATTTCTTAAATGTACGGAGTTGCTCAACTCCATCAAGGTCACGGACCACGTGTCCAACAACCCCGAGGTAGCACATAAGTACTACGACATCAAAGTCTACTGTATTTTCGAGTTGATCGACAGCTGTTTGCGCAGAATCCACACGATGTTCCCTCTGCGTTTCTTAGGGATGACCGTGACCAGCTTTATTAACTCCATCTACCTCAATCCACTGAAGAGTCTCACCGAGGCAGCGTTCATCTGGAAGAGGTTGTACACTTTTGCTCGTAACTACACGCGACCACCATTACCTGAGAAGATCGATGTGACTCCTGAAGAGTTGGCCAAAATCAACGAAGACGAGGACTACTTGCAGCGCAAATTGTTGACCGGTTTCCTCACCGAGGCAATCAATTTGGTGTTGCGTTACCTGATCCTCGGCTTCTCCGTGGCCTACTTCAATGTGCTACTACAGAATCTGCCCGCCGAGTCCAAACTGGCCAATGACTTTGTGTTGGGAATTCCCGTGCTTGACCGCTTGTATGAATTGGCTTTGTCTTTCGACTTGAACTTGGAGAGTGCATTCGCAGGCTTTCTAGACTCAACCGATAAGCTCTTGGATTTCACCATGGAGTCTGGAAAGCTGGATGATGATATCACTGGCGAATTGTTTGAAAAATTAGTGGTGGACTACCAGAAGACTTTTGCTCACTCCTTGGTGGACACGCTGGCAAACGAGGTGACCGACTCGCTCGGAGGTTCTTTGAATCTCTACGTCTACTCTGTTGCGTCCCAGAATCAGTTCGACAAGATCGACATTTCTATTCCGCAGGCCATTGCTATTGGTCTTCGCTTGGTTATACCAGGTCTTGTTCACTCCACATTCTGCAACAGAGGTCTCCACGATTTGTCTGTTTTGTGCTCATGGATCGCCATTCTGTCTGCTGACAAGAGAACCGTGGAGGTCGAGCTTGCCAAGATCCCCAGCGTCATTCTACGCTCCTACTACCAGGCTATTTTGTTCACGATAATCTCGAGCTCCTCGGATCTGTTCTTCCGTTATATTACCTTGACCTTGTTGACAAAATACTTATCGTTGTCACCTGAAGCAGTCACTTACGACTTTCTTATGAACTGCTTAAAGGAATGTCCGTACGAGAATGTTAAGGCTGCGCTCGTAGGTGTTTTCAAGGAGTTGGTTACCAAGGACAAGATTCAGGAGGATGCTTTAGTAGATTCCTTGAATAATCTCTCGTTATCGAAGGATACGCCTGCTCCTCCTCCATTGCCTGCCAGAGATACAGTAAAGAAGACCAAGTATATCACATTAACTCCTGAGCGGCTGAAAGAGCTCTTCGATGTGATCTACGAATATGTCGACCTGACCTTTGTCGATGACGAGTCTGGACCAACATTGAACCTGGGGACTGTTCCTACATTGCAGGCTTCGTTGAACCTCTTGATCTTGCTCAAGCGTGACCTGCTTGTTCTGCAAGAGCAAGTTAGAAAGTTGACAGACGTTGTGCTGGACAAGGCCGGGGCCGTGGACAAAAAGTGGAACGGAGATTCGTCCCAAGCGGCTCTCCTCAATGCTACAGGAATTATTAAGATCACCATTGACAGACTTAAGGAATGATTACAAGGGAATGTTGATTGATTTGGAGGTCTTCATACACTGATCATCTCTTATGATTTCTAGTTGCACAAATGATTCGATGTTGATAGGATATTACACACTAAAGGAATGATTACATATTTAATACGCCTACTTCTTTCCCTTGCCGGAAGATTTCTTGGTGGTGGCCGAAGTAGACTTGTCATCCACCAAGGGACCCCAGTAGACAAAGAAACCCTCTTTTGTGGTTGTGATTTCCTCCTCCCATTGAAGTTCGGCATCATCAATGAACGGATCCTCGTAATCGTATTTGCCAACCTTTCTATTCATTCGAGTCTGGTGCTTTTTCACTAGCTGCTCCTCTGTGAGTTCTTCCTTCTTCTTCGGCTGTGGGTTCAGCTTGTCCTCTACCACCTGCAAGTCATCATCCTCATCTTCTTCGCCATCTTCTTCATCATCTAGAATCTCATCCATTAAGTCGATTGCCGATTTGGCATTGGGATGGATTACATTCCAGCCATACTTGTCCTCAGCAAGCTTTAACACGTTGATGACGGCTTCCGCTTGGCCTGGTTGTGGGTTCTTGGGATCTAGCAATGGAATCTCAAGCGCAATCACCGGCCTCTCTGTTGGCTTCTCTTTTTCCTTGGTCTCTTTCTCCTTATCCTTACTGGAAACAGTAGCATCATTGCTTGCATTGTCTACTGTGTCGGTGGTCTCCTTTTTCGCTTCGATGAACGCTGGAGATGCGAGCTTCACCACTGCTTGTGCTGCCTTGACCTTATCTGTAGTCATTGTAGGATGAATAGTTGGCTTTTCAGTAGCTGGCAATGCCACTTCAGGCGTCTTTTTCTTACCCTTTCCACCCTTTTTCGTCTCGGCCTTCACATCTGCCTTGAGGCCTTTCTTTGCAGCTTCCAACTTTGGCTTTTTATTGGGTCCGTCAGCTTTTTGATTTGCTCTTTTCTTCTTTTCTGGTTGCACGGCAGCAGCAGGCAGTGGGCCCGGCGCCGAAGCCGGCATTGGCGACTCATCGGAATTGATAAGCGAGTTAATGGATGTTCGGCTTGGCAACACCGTTGGCGTCGTGGAAACCGCCGGTTTTATAGGTTTGGGTGAAGGTTTCTCAGCCACGACAGTATACGGTAGTGGAATCTGTGAGTGAGGCGCAGACTCGTACTGAAATTGTGCCTGGAAGTTCTTGACATATTCCAGCATCTCAACTGGTGGATTAGAAGCACCATGGGCACCGGTGGCGGCGGTCGAAGCACCGTGGACTCTTGCTGCTCTGGAATCCATCTGATCCTTTTCATCTTCGATAACAATCACGTTGTTGGTTGCCATGCGCAGATTCGCTGGTGGCTGGCCAATTGGAGTGCCCACGAACGCTTGGTATTGAGATATGAGGTTGTGCATTGGTCTGGGGTGACCTGTGGATGGAGGTCCAGATTGAGGTCCATTTGGAGGTTGGCCTTGGGAATAGGCAGGGTCTGGACGGTTCTGGATCTGCGAGGGCGGCAGTCGTTGGCCACCATCGAGTAGCAGTGAGATTGGCACGTTTCCTTGAGACATAGGTCTGCAGGTTTAATGGGATGTAGTTGCAATGGTGTAGTAGATGTAGATAGCGTGTATGTAGTAGTTTATTATGGACTGCGACCAAGTCTAGGTTTACATTTAGAGGAGCACGGTCTTCAGGGCTTATGGTTGGATACTTGTGAATTATAGTTGATTGGGTGATGATAAATTGAGTTGAAGTTTAGTGTTTGTTTGTTTTGAAAGTGTGGTAGTTTTTGACTCTCACACAAGATTGTACATTGAGATTGAAAATACATAATGTGTGGAGGTGGTTGAGATAGGGCATTATAAACGTAAAGGACTGAACACTCAGAAATTGAAGAATAGACTATGTGGAGTCGATATCGAAACCATAAGAGTAGAGTGATGCAAAATTCTAATTGGGTAGAGACAAGTACAAGTTGTCCATGGGATACTTATCGAATTTCTCAAGTGAACTTTGACTTGATCCAAGTGAGTTTGATAATAATAAAATCCATCCAGCCTGTTCCGTGGAGTTCTCTAAGTGAATGAACTTTAGCTGTATTGAATCAATACTGAGCAACCTAGCACTCTCGCTATCGTTCCTATTGTTTGATCCCTGTTCACTTCACTCAAACGTCTAGGCTCTGTCGAGTTGCGTTACATGTGAGTAGAAACCAAGTTTGCTCAATGTCAAGCACGTATCGCTTCCATATCCCTCAAGAGAATTCATCGTAAGGTCTCCATTCCAGTAGTCAGCATACACCTTGCACATTGGCAATCCAAGGCCCAACTTATACTTGTATGGTCTGGTGATTAACTGGTCCAATGTAGACTTCTTTGTCGTTGTAGACGCATGATTGATATCACCAAGTGAGGTTTGTCCCAATGCATCGTGGGTATCCACAATTGAAGAGCCTGCTGGCGTCACCTGGAGGTTGGAGTACATTTGCAAGCCAGGAATACGATGGAAGTTAGCCAATGACTGTCTAGCGAGCTCGGGGTTCTTTCCAAAGTTCCAGATCGACTCCAACTTATTGTGTGGAATACCTCCACCCTGGTCCGAAATTCGGAAAAGCACCAGTTTCTTGGAATCGATGATGGTGATCTTAATTGGAGGAAGTTTTCCAGAGGATCCACCATGGGTCTTCATGGTGGCCTCAAACGAGTTCCGTAGAATTTCTCCGAACAAGTAATGCAAGTGAGGCACCATGAAGGGGAAGTGTGTTGTGGTGTCTCCGTCAATCACCAAATCTGGCATGTCTTCTCTTTTGGGGAAGTACTCTACCATGGAATCTTTGATCAAGTCTGCCACAATCTCAAAATGATCCTTTGCGTTACAGTCATTAAAGATTTCTCCAATGTAATCTGGTGGCTTGCTCTGGTACGGATGCTTCTTGTAGATTTCCGTAAGAGATAAATGTTCCTCCACGATGACTCTTCTACTGATACGAGACCTGAGCATGGAGCTCATGAAATTGTCTAATTCATCTTGAGGGAGTGTCTTCAAGATAGACAGCTCAAGTGCACCCATCATTAAATGAGACAAATTGAACACATGCTGGTCCAACAAGGCACTGATGGTCTTACAGAACTCGTCATTTTCGGCCACAGTGGAAATATGGGGAATCTTCCGGAAAGCATTGAACAGATGGTAGTAACTCTCATAGATCTGAGCCAAATGGAAGTTATTAACCACTCCAAACGGTAATGTCTGCAAGTCTCTGATTCTCATCGCCAATCTAATTGGCAATTCCAACCTGACAAAATTGGCAGACGAAAGAATCTTCTGTTTGGTTAAAGTCTTGCCGAAACCGGCTAATTGTCGAAGAGAAACTGGATGAGGTTTCTTGCGTGAATAGTTCATCAACACTTCGTTCTGGTAGAAGTGCTGGGGAGTCAAGATGCTTGAGTAAGAGGGGAATGGACCCAAGTCGTTAAGGTGTTTGGCCATTTTGCGCTTATTGACCAAAGATAAGAAATCATCGTCGATATACGAGTGGGATGTGATTGGCGAGATATGTTTTGAATAGCACCTGGCTAGTAGGGGGGATTTCTGGCTCCTGGCTAGCATGGAGAAAGATGGTGATGTATGATTCATCAGTTCCTGCAGTTGAGATATTGCTGGGGTAAGTGGAAGAAAGAAGGTCAGAGTGAAAATGATAGGAAAATGCCAAAAAATGGATGGGTAAATGAGGAAAAGTTAAGTACAAAATGAGAGAAAACACAAGTTTTTGAAAGCTGAGGAAAAAGAAGTTAAGATTTGAAAGTATGTAGAGGATTATTGACATGAGTAAGTATATACTGAAGAGATCCACCAATGAGAACTGAGACTTTAGAAATAAAAGTTGAAAAATTGAACAGATAGAAGCAAAATAGAATATTCCTACTAAATTGATGTATGTGGTTAGTTAAATATAAGAATCTGAGTGGTCTTGATTTCTTCCATTGTCTTTTATTCCTGGTAATTCCCATATATGGATATACTCAACCAATTCTCACCGTCTCAATTGACATTTACATTATCTAGCTGATCAAGTCTACATAGTTTCATATCCACTTCAATCTTATATTCATATTAATGTTTGACATAACATTTCCATAATAATTCCATGACATTTACCATATTATTTCCCATATCCCATTACATTAATTTATATTGCTCTCGAACTTCCAAAAACCACATGCGACAATTGACACACAACCGAAAGATAATACAAACAAAACGAAAATAAAACAAAACAAAATAAAAAAATAAAGAAAAAAAGAGCAAACAAAATCAGCCTCAGAATATATTCATATTCATAATCAAAAACCCCAAATTCGAAATTCTGTTACTTCCTCCCATAATTCTTCCTCAACCCCAAATATATATCTACAGCCGTGCTTCTACTTGCAGGACAGCCAGCAGCCAGCCACCCAGATCATCATTGACCAGATCAAGCAATAGCATCGCCTTTTCTTTTCGATATACTCATCTACTACTCCTGTAATTGGTCTACGCTAAGCATCTGGCACCATGAACGTCTCCCGAAATGGCTACTACACCTCGGAGTACATCGACCAACGTCTACATGGAACACCAAAGAGCATATTAAGTCCAGAAACCAACCAGTATTCGGTGGCTGACACCGTACGAACCAAATCCATACGCTTTGACCTTCCTTCCAGTGAATCGGAGATCGAGATTATTGCTGACCCGGACGACTTGCCGGAAGATATCACACCTGCGCAATTGACTTACTTGCACAAGCCAGAAAGACAGCCGGTACCGGTCCATCCTGTTCAGAAGCAGACGCCCGTTACTCAGCCGGTTAGCTACGACAAGTACTATCGCACGCGTAACCAAGATCCATTGCCGGATGACGATCTCTTTGAAGACCAGGCGTCGTCTGCCAATACAGAAGAGCTCTTGTTTCATGAGCAGAAGCAAAGGCCAAAGCAGCAGCATGTCGAGTACAAAGGTTACTATATCGACCAGAAAAAACGATACGATGAGGCTGAGTTCATCAAGCCCCGCAATTACAAGCATAAAACATTCAAGGACGTATTCGTGGCAGATCACCAGGATGACGAGAATTACAACCCCATAGACATCGTATTCGAGGATCCTGAGAAGGTTCGGGACCAGGAGCAGAAGAAAACCTTCATGCGTGCGGTCAAGAATGTTCAAACGAAGTTAGGCAAAGACAACTACGATTCGTACGACTACTATGCGCAACAACAGCTTGAGAAAGAGAGACAAAGGGCTCGCGACTTGCGTGAAATGGAGAAAGAAAGATTACGGGCACAACGGAATATCGAGCTGGAAGAGGAGCGTATGGCGAAGGCCGCAGCTGCTGAGCAAAGACAGATTGAGAAGGAAGAAGCTGCCGAACACAAACGTCTACTTCAAGAGGAGGCAGCAGAGGAGAAGCGGTTGATGAAGGAAGAGGCTGCTGAGCTCAGGCGTCTTGAGAAGGAAAAGGCCAAGGCCAGACGGGAGAGGGCGAAGTTGAAAAGAAAGAGCGGTGGCTTCCTCAAGTCCATGAAAAGGTCTCCAGTTGAGGATGCTGAGATAATAGCAGATGAAACGGAGGTGCAAAAGGTTCCAGAGTTGGTGGAGGAAAGGGTGGTCGGAGACGTTTTTGTTGATGATTACGACTCAGACTATGAATACGACCCCGAGAATCCGCACAGCAAGAAACTCCGAAAAAACATCAAGAAGAAGTGGAATCTGGCCAAGAGACAGCTCGAGGAAAACTATTTCGACAACTACGCGAGAAAGCTTGAGGAGGAGGAGATTGCTCGGAAGCAAGCAATCCTCGCGGCTGAAGTTGTGTCAATACATGACGCGGAGAAGAAGGAACAAGAGAAGAAAGAGAAGTTGTTAATCAAGGAAGACGGCATAGATCTGAAGCAGATGGTTTTGGCGAAGAAACGGCACACGGGACCTAACAGCAACTTCAATCCTTTCTGGAACTACCTCCTTTCGTATCTAGTGTATGATCAGCCAGAGAGCCCTGGAATCGAGGAGGTTGCTTCAAAAGATAAAATTGTGGAAATTGTCGACCTGGAGCCAAAAGATATGGTAATTCCAAAAGATGCTGTTGTGGTGAGAGAGAGGGAGAAGCCGAAACTTAAGCATAGATTGAAGGAGGAAGTCAAAGAGGTGGTTAAAGACAAGAAATATCGGGACAAATTGAGGGAGGAAACAAAGGAAAAGCTAGTGCCCAAGAAGACCGGCAGCAAACTGAGCAGGGCCAAAACACTGAGCAAACACAAGAAGAAGATTCCTAGTCTGGGTTTTGCTTTCAACTTTCCAAAACCTCCCAAGATTAGCCTCACACCAGCCAAAGAGGTGTTCAGCAACTGGAACCAACCAGCATCGGCATTCTTTGCCGGCCAACGCGTGTCGGATAGGGAATTGGTAGTGGCACCATTCGACCATGATGCAGAGCATAGGCCTCTTTTTGACGAACATGGTTACCCAATTGAGCACACCATCATCTACGACGGTAGTGACGTTGACGAGGAGTTAATCTACGATCCTGAAACCGGAGAATTCAGGCCAGTGACCACTACATTGATGGCAGACAACGATAATGTTCTGATTGCTCCCCTGATGCGACTGAGCCGACTGATGGCACATCTGATGGCGCTGGCTCCTTATCTGACTCGTCTGGGTACACTGATGACGCTGAGGCGCCTGGTGTCTAGACAGGCACGGCTGTTGAGACTGGTCCGCCTGAGAGACTCGCTTCTTGTTAGACAGAGACCGGGATTCTCGACTGGAACAAGGTTATCAACGCTCCACCTTGGAACACCACTGATTATCATTCTGAACATCAACCTGCTCATCAAGAGAATCCGGTTGTTGAAGATTGTATTTGCTCCCATAGATGTGATCAGCGAGATGTATCCCAGCTTGCAGACTATGGTGATTCTCATTGAACTTGTGATTTTTATGTGGATGCTTTATGAGCTTTCTCTCTTGATTGATGCCATCTGTATGACGGTGAAGGCTGTATGTGCTCCGATGATAGCCATTGGAAAATTTATGAATAGGATAATGTAAGGACAATTAGGGGTGAAGGTGATATCACAAACAGATCAAGTAGCAATGAAGATGAGGCACAAGTATTAAGTAGCTTGTGCTGAGATTTTGCACCTTGACATCATAATGAGCCCGCAGATTCCCAGTAGTCTTCGCTTACACCTGTAACTTTGAAAATCATGAATTTACAACTGCTACTTAATATCTTCGGTTGTACGACTATACTTTTAAAATGGAAATTATCACTTTGTCTTTCCAGTATTGTGAGTTTATAACTTCTAATCTTTCAAACTACTAAACTCTGAGTGTGCGCGAAGATTTCTCGCACTCATTGTCACCTTCATAGTCAATCTCAGCAACAATTTTCTCTCATTCATAGCCATGCTTCGCCATATCCCGAGGAATTCCGTCAGAAACCTAGCACTGTCTGCCAGTAGATTACAAGCCGGTGCAGTGAAAGATGGCCGCAAGCTCTCGCCAGAAGAAGCTAAGGCGGAGGCTGCGAAGTTAGCACTTCAGTCATTAAAAGATGTTGGATCACTTTTTTCGTCCGGAAACGACGATGCCGTGCAACCAATCGACACAGCTCCCATATATGAGGACCCAAGTCTCTTTGGACATCTCAACTTGCTCCACCAGGGCCAGGTTCTCAAGGAACTCCAGGACAAATACGACAAGAACTGGAACAAATTGACTGACCAAGACAAGAAGCTAGGATACTACATTGCCTATGGAAACTGGGGTCCACGTGAGAAGTTCACCAACTGGAATACCTTGGAGGCTCCGTTTGATTTGCCATTTGTTATACCACTGACGATCGCTAAGACGTCTCCACAACCTACAGATGTCATTCACAAGCTTGAACGTGTGATTTTGGCTGAGACTCCGGTTAGAAAGGATGAGTTCGATACCTCCAGAATGGATGCCGTGACCAAGACTTTCATCTATTTGACGCTTTTTGTGATGATTGTGGCTATTGCTAGAGACAAGAATACTGGCGAGGCAGGTAAGCCCAAGGAGATTGTCGTGGAGGATGTTCATGAGATGCAAAGAAGGGAACATGCGGCAGCAGAAGCTGCCAAAGCTCAAGCAGAAGCAGAAGCAGCAGCTATCGAAGCACAAGCCAAGCAGTCTCGTAGGTGGTATTATCTCTGGTTGAAGTAGGTGGGTCATATCTTGTATATATAATGAAGGACTTAATGTGTGTAATTATGGTGTAACTTGTCTGAATGGATAGATTTTTTCTTAGGGTATGTACATTATGGTATGTTCCTTATGGTGCATATCTTGTGTTATGTAATAGAATATGCCTGATAGTATGGCTCTTACATTTAATAGTATGTTTCTAATCTATGAGTAATTGACATGTAATCAGGTATTGAAAAGCTGCTGCTTTCTTGAGCCTACAATAATCAATTCCAGTGTCCCATTGTTGTTACCATTATCTAAATACACGGGCCTAAAGTCACTCGACTTTCCTAATCATCGTCCTCATCGTCCTCTTCATCATCTTCATTCCAGCTATGCTCTACCGTCTCACGCACCCTCTTCACATATTGTGAACGGTGATCCTTATACAAGTTAGCAGCCTCGACGTTCGCCGGCGATGAAATGTTGGGATCGTTCAACAACGACTGGATCGATGTCAAAATGCTCGAAACATCATAGGTTGGAGACCATCTGTTTTGCAAGATATCTAGGCACAACTCACCGCTGGCGTAAACGTTCGGGTGAAACATTTCGCTGATAAACTTGACCGTGGGCGGCTTGTTTGGATACTGCTCATCAAACTGCAATACCAACCTGAAGGTGCCGTCTTCGAAAGGCGTATCTGCGGGACCTATAATGACGGCGTTCCACGACATGACGTTGTCAGGTACTGGCGATGCAGAGACGCCGCTGGGAGCATCCAGCTGCATTCGCTTGAAATCTCTCATAAGTCTACGTTTAGCGGGCGTGGACATTTTGGAGAGTAGAAGGTAGTTGGCGATTAGTCAGTTAGTGAGTAGTAAGTGACCCGGAGTGTGTGCAGGTGGAAGTAGATAGAAGGCAAATCCACTGATTATCTATTGGCAAATTTTAAGAACGAAGAACAGTTTACAAATTAATATCGGAAAATGAGAAACTTGTGTTTGGGAGTTTAAGAGTGTAATCAATAGTTATTATTAAAATTCTAGTTTAGTCTTCGTTTGCTAGTTGACCTTAGTTATATGTTTTAAAAATTGAGGTTGTATCTCCTGCCTTGTAGACAGATACAATTGATACTGGGTATCAACGAGAAAGTTCACCACTTGAAAGATTTTCAGAAGTCGAATTTCAATTGATGGAGCAAATGTAGTTTCCATCGTAGTTGACGACTTGCCTTGTTTCATTTCGCACCGTTTCTGTCCAGTCTGGCTGTTCACTGTGAAATTTCATCGTCTCATACAGATTTCACAATGTATATATCTAATCTACAGTTTTAGTGAGTTCGTTTCTTTTTCGTTAATTTTCATCCTCCCCCATTAATCTGCTCATCTCTGCTTTCCATGTCCATATTCTTGAACGTAATAAGATCCATTTATATTAAATCTATAATATAAACCAACTCGTATTATAGTTCTGCAATACCTTTATCCAGATTCATCTCCACATCATCGCAGTATCCACGTCCATTCTGGTCTGTTTCGTCCTGCCTTTACTCTATCAGGAGATCTGCGCCTCACCAGCCAGCACCAGCCACAACGAAATTTTGATGTTAGGGTCACCATCAATATACATCAACATATCCATGACTTCGATACTAAAAGAATTAAACCCACCTTCAATGAACTTTCCCATTCTTTCTCCACATCCCGCCTCTTCGTGCTCTTTTCACGTGATTGACAATTCGCGATGTTATGCGGTGGCCTGGAATAATTCCCACTCTCGGACATCAAGCCAAAATCTTCGTCATCTGGGAGGGTATCTTTCTAATTTTTCCTGCTATTCCAATTTCAAACACTATTGCTATTCGTTAAGATTATCCACATAAACTCTTAACCTTTTCTCGCAAATTAATCAGTCTAATCCATTACAATTCCAGTTCTTGTATGCAGGCGCTCACCAGCCATTTTGTTCCCATTTTTTATTTGGTCTGTTTACAACCTAATACCCACCTTTATCTTCACCACTAGTCGCTCCTTTCCTTAATCTTCTTGTGTCTAGTGTTTCTAGTGGCTCTTTCGTGTCAAACATATCGATTTTTGGTCACACTTCACGCTTTCTGCCATTTTCACATTTTCCAGTGAAACCACCTCTCCACTGGTTGTTTTTCGTGTCTCCTTGCCCTAGCCTTTCTCGCTACAAGGCAGCAGACGCTCTCGAAATCGTTTGAAAACTGCCTCGTCTGAGTGGTCCTGTCGTTGACATCATCGCCACTCTTCACATCTGCAACACTTTCTGTCATCTCCACACAAGCAATGTCGGGTGCCATCTACGTGTGTATCAAGCAGTTCAACGCCAGATTGGGCGACGAACTCAACCTTAAGGTCGGTGACCGAATCGAGGTACTTGCCGACGACTCAGAATACAATGACGGCTGGTACATGGGCCGAAATGTGGTCTCTAACAAAGTAGGCTTGTTCCCCAAGTCTTTCACCCAGCTAGCCTTGGAAACGAAGCTGGATCCTCCTCTATTACGTCTGCGTTCTAGAAGACTTCCGGGTGGTGCCAAGGGGAATGACGCAGCCTTGCCTGTGGCTCCTCTTGAAGAACAGAAATCTGTACAACCTTCTGAAGACTCCACCTCCTCACAGAAACCTACCAGCGATGTCCACCACACCATGAGCGAGATCGATCGCGCACTTCAGGAACTTCGTATGCTGAAGGATGCTCCTGCGAAACAGTTCACAGCAGATCTGCCCCAACAACAGAAACAAGCCACTTTGGACCCACAAAAGGGCCACCTGCGCACTTCGTCTTCTGTTTCGTTAACTCAGGATCTCAACCCGTTAAAAGCCAGAGAATGGACCCCCAAGCAAGTGTCTCTGTACTTTGCCATTGTTCTAGGGTTTGATATGGATGTGGCTGGGAAATTCGCTCGCCATAAGATCACTGGAGAGATCTTGTTCGAGCTCGATTTGGCCCACTTGAAAGAGTTGGAAATCGACTCATTTGGAACTCGTTTTGAGGTTTACAAGGAAATCGAGAAGTTGAAACAGATCAGCAGCAGAGCCAAGACTCTGAATCCTCCACCTCTGAATGGTCTGCTGACTACAACTCTGGGTCCAAAGCATACTCTGAGAGCCTCGCCTCCATTCAACAATCTGGATGAAGATAGAAATAAATCATCTGATAATAGCCTGCTTCTTCCATCAGTTCAATTGGGATCCAAGGACTCCCTTGGACGTAATGCTTCTACATCATTCCTCCCTCTGAGTTCAAGCACACAAGCAGCAGAAACCGGTCAGTATTCAACGGAGAAATCACCTGCAGAGTTCCCTGGCTCTTTCATGTCTCCTAGAAGAGCCCCAGAGCCTCCATCTCAGAGTCCTATGAATAGGAACTACCGTTTTGGAGGTAGTCCAATGACCCCTCAAAACAACGGTCTGCACGGATTGTACAAGACGAGAACGAATGCTTCTTCCGCAGCATTGAGCTCAGCCAACGGTAACACTTACCTGCGTCCCGCGTCTTCTGTTTATGATGGTTCAGTTATGATTCACCATCGTCGTGGATCATCCGGCATTTCCAATAGCCACAGAAGGCATTCTTCTGTATTCTCTTTCTTGTCTGGAAACAATGATGAGCCTTTGGGAACTAAGGAGAAACTTCAAAGTCAAAATCTCTACAAAGAAGATACAAGTACCCCGAGACATGTTTCTTCACCAGTCAAACATCTGTCAAAATATTTGGGAGATGATTTTGTGGAGGAAAGTGTTGATATTGATGACGTTGGACTTTCCCCAAGGAAAGTGAAGTCGGGCAAGCCTGTTGAAAAGGACAAGGAAGGAAAGAAGGAGGAAAACCCACAGAGTCGTTTGAAATCTTTGCGATCTGTTTCGACTCAGAACTTCCGTAACTTGACGGTTCTGAAGAAGCTGAAGACATCTGCTTTCCAGGAGGGAATTCGGGATATTAACCCCGATGATGCCATCAAATCATCTAATTACAGTGGATGGATGTCCAAGAAGTCTGGAAGTACCCTTGGATGGAGATCACGTTATTTCACTCTTCATGGCACCAGATTATCATATTTCACATCTTTGCGCGACAAGCGTGAGAAGGGTTTGATCGACATCACTGCTCACAAGGTTATTCCTATTAGTACTGAAGGTGATCAAAGTGCCTCCAATGACAAGTACATAGCCCTTTATGCTGCCCTGACAGGATTTGGTCGTTATTGCTTTAAGCTTGTGCCACCTGCCCCGGGGTTCAAGAAGGGTTTGACATTCACACAGCCGAAAACTCACTACTTCGCTGTTGAGACACAGGAGGAGATGCGTGGATGGTTGAAGGCATTGATGACAGCAACCATTGACATCGACGACTCTGTTCCTGTGGTGAGTAGTTGCAATACGCCAACTGTCACTTTGGCCAAAGCACAGGAGTTACTTGCTAAGGCCAGAGAGGAGACAAAAATCAAGGATGAAGAGTTACGTGCGAGAGGCTTTCTCAGAGATGGTGAGTACTTGGATGACGAAACCATGAGACTGACATACTACAACAACAGTGCCACCTCGGAAGAGGCTTCACCTATCGTTGGGTCTATTGATGAAACAACGATTTCCTCTACCACTGCAGGTACGAATGGAGGTGCCAATGGGCTCACCTCTTCTTCTAGTAATCCCAAACTAACGGTTGACACGCTGACCAAGAACTATCGCACACCAAGTACGCCACAAGTGTCTAATAATTCTGGTGGTTTTGCCTCACCTTATCTTTTAGCCTCTGGATTGCTTTCGCCGAAGCTGGGTAACAATGGTGTCTCAAACACTTCCAATAGCAGCACGCCTTATATTGTCCTGAAGAAGGATTACTTTGAAGAGGGCGAACCGATGGATGAGTCAGTGCGTCCTCCAAAGATTGAAGAGGGCACCCCATCGCAGAAATCTATTGGCAGTAGCTCTCCTAAGCAGTTTTTTACCCACAGCAATGGTCGTTTGGTCAGTGGATCTAAGAAGAAGGAGAAAATGATGGCTTATACCAACGAAGGTTCTTTCGTGATCAAGCAGAAGAAGTGAGATAGAGAAAAATTTGAAGGAAGTTGGCAATGATTGTCGACAATGAGAGGTTGCTTAATGATAACTCCGCAGAATTAATGGTTGGGATGGAGTCCTTAATAGTGTAATAGTACGTTTTATTCATTCATTCTCAGCATGTACGTTCTCACCCAAGTAGTTTGTTTGGGTGCAAATCGGCTTACATGCACGCAAACATCACTATTGTTTCATTCTACCTACAAACAGAATCAACAGCCTCTACAAAACGTTGGAAACTTGGAGTTTAAACTGCATTTTAAGGCTGTATCTGTATTCAAAACGGGAGTTTGTGTTCTATTGCCCTTTTTTCCAATCGAAAACGACCAGAACTGAACATTTGACCGCTTATACCTACGTACTCCACAAGTATAACTTTTACCATGGATCCAGAGACTCCCTTCATAGCACAACACTTGCGTTCCATAGTCATCCATTCACTTGACACATACAACTTCCGCAATGCTGAGTTTGCTTGTGAGCGACTCCTTTCACTCACTCCAGACGATCCAGATGCTATATATCTTCATGCGTCCACTCTTTACCGCCAGGGCCAGTATAAAGCGGCTTATAACCGAACAAGCGATGTGCTTGCTACATATGGTGCCCATCTTGGCTGTGGCTACATTTTTGCTCGTCTGTGTTACCAGTTACAGAAGTATACAGAAGGTATTTATCGTCTAGTGAGTATGACGCATTTGTACAACGAGTCAAGAGAGAACGCTGCAGAAACAAGTTTTCGAGAGCAGGATATAGAGTCATCTCCTTCAGAAATGTTTTCAACGGCTTTTCAGAAGCACTCTTATGAGACTAACAGACTGATCTATCCTGATTCCTCTGCTGTGTATCATTTGTTGGGCCAGATGTACAAGGCCGAGGGCGATGTGGCAGCCAGCGCGTTGAACTTCCAGGAAGCACTCAAATTTAACGTTTTTGACTTTGAAGCATTCCAGGAGTTGGCCAAATTGGGCGTGGATGTTAGTGTCAGCAAACTATACAACCAGAAGAAACCTGGACCGTCTGCCGCTGTCAGCTTATCAGGTGGACTCGAGGCTCTATCTGGTGCTCGCTCAGCACCGTCTGTGAGCTTTGGGAATGTTGCAGAGTATGGTGGCGATGTTGGGGTACCAAATCCGTTCTCTACTACTCCTCGTCAGGCAGGAGCCCCAGAAGTATTCACGCCACGAATTGCAGCTCCAGCAGTTCCAGATGCACCTCTTCGTAGAGCTCACGATGAATTTCTGAAGCCAACTAAGTTTGGCGATGCCAAGTCGTCTGTGTCTACTTCTAGACCATTATCTTATATGAAAAAGCGATCGGATATGCAAGAGGCACGTACCAGTTTAAAAAGAGGCAGTCTGGCCACGTTTATATCAACTGTTAATGAGCGTCTTGTTGTGACAAAGGATGTGGAAGCGGCAGAGCTCTATTTGCGTCGGCTTTATACGATCTTTGCTAAGCTGTACAAGAGCATGTGCAAGTACGATTGCTACAAAGCAATTCGAATGTTAGAGTCACTTCCAGATCCAGAGAAGGACACCCCTTGGGTACTCTCCAAGCTTGGCAGGCTACATTATGAGATTGTGAATTACAAGCAATCGAAGAAGTTCTTCGTAAGACTAAGACAGCTAGACAGAACACGTCTCGAGGATATGGAGTACTACTCCACACTCTTGTGGCACTTGCACAAGAACGTTGAGCTAACTTTTTTGGCCAATGAACTCCATGATATTGACGCAAATCTGGCCATTACGTGGTGTGTGATGGGAAATCTCTTTTCGTTAACTAGAGAGCCAGACGAAGCCATCAGATGCTTTAACAAATCAATCGCAATTGATTCAAAATTCACCTACGCTCACACTTTGAAGGGCCACGAGTATTTTGGAACCGATAACTACGAGCGAGCACTTGATTGTTTCCGCGTTAGTCTTATGCTTGATCCACGTCATTATAATGCATATTACGGTATTGGCATGGTTTACATCAACTTGGGCGATTTCCAAAAGGCAGATTATCATTTCCGCAAGGCTGTATCCATCAACCCTATCAACATTATCTTGATATGTTGCGTGGGTATGGTGCTTGAGAAGTTGGGCAAAAAGACTCTAGCACTTCGCCAATATGAGCTAGCAAATAAATTGCAGCCATTGAGTGCATTGCCAATTTTCAAAAAAGCTCAACTCTTGTTCTCCATGCAGCAGTTTCCTCAGGCACTTAAAGAGTTTGAGCTGGTAAAGGAACTTGCACCCAACGAAGCATCGGTCCATTTCCTTTTGGGACAACTCTACAATATTAAAAACGACAAATTTCTGGCAATTCGTGAATTCACCATTGCACTCAACCTTGATCCTAAAGGCAATTATCTCATTCGGGAAGCCATGGAAATGCTCAAAGAGCACGTCTAATTTGGCGTGGATTATTTTATTGATCCTGCGCATATGCTTGTCAACAGTACGGCATCCTTTTTCTTCGTGAATCAAACGACTCCACTTGTCTCAGTCATTCCTTACCATGTTGCTCCATGTTTGGTTCCTATACCTAACTGTTATGGTGTCGGCGTTTGATTTTTTCTCCCCGAAACGTTACAGAAAAGGTGAAAAGGTGGAGCTATTGCTAAACAAGATTGAGAGTGATCATACACAACTACCGTTCAGATACAACGATCTCCCATTTGTGTGTTATGACAGATCCAAGAAGGCCAAAAGCATGCTGTTGGGTGAGATTCTCCGAGGTGACCGTTTCTGGGAATCCCTTTATGAGCTTGAATTCAAAGTCGACAAACCCTGTCTGCATCTCTGTCAGATGAGAACCACCCAGAACGGTGCTGCAAGAGCAGACTACCTCATTAGAAATGGATATGTTGTTCATTGGAACCTAGATGGCTTGCCTGGTGCCACAACATTCACCGGTGCAAACCATGTATCCAGATACTATGCTGCAGGTTTTCCCTTGGGTTTTGTCAAGGGAGACAAGTCTTACTTGTACAACCATGTGACTCTCGTCATCAGATACCACACTGAAAAGGATGGAATGTCGTCGATTGTTGGCTTCGAAGTTTATCCAAAGAGCGTTATCAATGAAGTGTGTCCTGGTACATCCAAAAACTATAAGAACTTCCCCATTGAATTGCCTCGTGATAAGAATAAGAAGCTCATAGAGCAGCATACCCTCATTCCGTACACATATTCTGTCTATTGGCGAGAGGATAATTCGGTTTCTTATCAGAACAGATGGGACTTGTACTATGACAACGATAGCTCCATTACCAGTAATCATATCCACTGGCTCTCTCTTGTGAATTCGTTGGTCCTCTTTTGCCTCGTGTCTTTAGTCGTTGCGATCACCATGTTCAGACTTTTGAAGACTGACCTTCAATCTGGAACTTCAATTCCTTTGACCAGGTCTGAAATTGACGGCACTAACGGCAACTCGGGCCTGTGGAAGAATTTGGTGAACGTAGTTATGAACAAGCCCCCACGGACATTGCTCTTATGTACATTGGTGTCCAGCGGAATTCAATGTCTTGTGGCGCTGGTTGGTGTCGTTGTTATTCTAGTGCTCAATTCCAAACTCAACTTTGGTTCTGGTTCTTCGTCAAGTGCCTTCTTTAATCTGCACCAAGGCGCTTTTTTCAGCTGCTCGATCGTCTTATTGTTGGCATCAGGATTCGTTTCTGCCTATCTAGGTGTCATCTTGTTCAAGATCATGAGCAATGAGCCTCCAAGAACAAAGTATGACACTCGTCGTACGTTTATTCTCTCATCTCTCTTCGCAGGAACATTGCCTTTTACCTTGTTGTCGGTAGTTTTGACCCTAAACTTGTTCGTATGGGCCAAAGAATCGTCGAATGCCTTGCCCTTCGGAACCATTGTGGTTCTCATTTTGTTGTTTGGCATTATTGAACTTCCACTAGGAATTCTCGGTGGTCTTCTTGGAAACAAGTTTGAATTCCCTCTTAAGTCGTTCATGGTCACTTCCTATGTCCCAGAAAGTAAGTCAGTTGGCAAAATTGCATCGCGCCGTTCATTTGTCATGAACCCAATCATAAGTACGTTGGCTTTTGGTTTAATTCCTTTTGGTATCGCCTACGTGGATCTCTTGTTTATTTTCAACTCGATCTGGTTAGAAAAGACAACCTTTTACTACATGTATGGGTTCTTGCTCCTGACTGTTATGTTACTTCTGGTTGTTGTTGCTGAATCGGCAATAGTAGTTACATACCTCTCGTTGGCAGTGTACAACAACCCCAACTGGCAATGGTTATGCTTCCGGGTTGGATTCAGCATTGCGTGGTACGTTTACGCGTACACCATCTACTATTTTGTGAGCTATTTGCACATGACAGACTTTGTCAGTGTGTTGATTTATTTCAGCTACATGGCACTTTTTTCAGTTGCGTTAGGAGTTGCTTGTGGAGCCATTTCTGTGGTGACGTCGGCAGTGTTCATCCGAAGCATCTACGGCATGGTGAAATCCGACTAATGTTCGAAAGTTATACAATATTTATAGACAATTCTACACTCGTACATGCATCCGCGTATATTTGATGAATTTTGTTGACGTTCTAGTCGTTATATGAGAGACCACGCTTAATCCAAAGAAGAAGCACCAGTAATGATATCAACCAACTCGTTGGTAATGACAGCCTGTCTGGTTCTGTTGTACAAGATCGAGTAGGAGTTGATCATGTCACCAGCGTTCTTGGAAGCATTGTCCATGGCGTTTCTTCTGGCAGAAACTTCAGAGGCGTAACCCTCGGCCTGGGCAGTCAAGATAGAGTTAGCCAAGGAGAACTCAGACAAGGTCTCGGCGGTGTCCTCGGACTCCAACTCATACTTGCTCAAACCTGGAGCCTTCTCGATGGCATCGGCGGCGAAGACAGAGAAGTTAGATGGCTCGAAGGAGACACCGGAAACAAACTTGTTGTACAAAACTTCGGTGTTCTCGTACTTACCCAAAGTAGAGATCTCGTCAGCAATCAAGGAAGCCTCGAAGAAAGTTGGCTCGGCCTTACCAACACCAGAGAAAGCCAACTTGACCTTGTCAGCGTGAGTTCTAGTCAACTGAGCTCTAACCTTGTCACCGACAGCAACAACGTCAACGTTGCCGGACAACTCCTCAATTCTTCTTCTGGCAGCCTTGGACACCTGAGTGTGGATAGATCCACACAAACCCTTGTCGGAAGAGACAACGATCAACAAGGTCTTGTCACCGGCGGTTTCTTCTGGCTCAGCATTCTTGTAGAACTCGGCGTCGGACTTGTTGAACACTCTGGAGGCCTCCATGGCTCTCTGAGCCTTGTTCAATCTGGTAGAGGCCACAATCTTCATGGTGTTGGTGATCTTCTCGATGTTCTTAATGGACTTGAGACGCATCTCGATTTCTCTCAAAGTGGCGTAGTTTCTGGCGGTTAGTACAGTGTTTTGGAGTTGATAGTGGAAGCAAACTTGCAATTCGATGTACATCTCGTGATTTGGGAGGGATTTGCATGGTTTAAACGTTCAATTAAAGGTTGAGGAGATTGGTCAACGAATCTGGTTGGGGTGAAAAAGTCAACGATAAATGGGTAATGACAACGTGGAGAGGGGACAATTGCAAGGGTATTTTCAATTGCGGATGGTTTGTACATACCTGACGCCGGCACGGGCGGCCTGAGTAGCACCTAAACGAAACATGTTGGAAGTGGACAGTTAGTTGTAAGGTTGAAGATTGGTTTTTTTTTGGTAGGTGAGGTCGTTCGGAACCCGAGGTGAGGGCGCGGTTTGATTGGCTGTTGGAGTCTCTCACGTGACCTTGTATAGTTGAAAGGTTGGAGGAGTTTGATGTTTATGAATATTGTTGAAGACATATGGTGGTAATTCCTGGTTAGAGTGACGACTTTGTTGTAATTGTTGATTTCAATAGGTTTTTATGGGAAATTTTGGGAGTTCATAGTGATAAATTGTTATGGTGGGTATGAAGATCACGTGTGGAGGCCGACCCCCGGTAATAGAGGCACCAAAGTAGGAAAACAGAGAAACAATAAAACTAGATATTGAAAGATGGTTGAAAGGATCATTAAATGGGTTATGCTTTTGATTTGCCTGTTTTTTACGTTTTATTTTATTGTTCTTTCCATTGTTTATGCTTATTGAATGAGTTAATGTATCTATTCGTACTGGAAATAGACAAATGAGAATGTGCATACCCAGAAGATAAATTAGTTAGAGGGAAATGTTAATTGCTTATATGTGTTTTTAAATGTCTTATATTTATTTAAGTTCACTTGTCACCACTTCAATCTAAACAATTTAATTCTTCTGGATCTTCCTGATCTGTTCTTCTGCTCTCTATTTCTAGTGTCTTCTCGCCTATCTCTTCTTATTTCGCAATCATTTCCAGGATTACTATTTAACTTGCAAATTCAATAAAACACCAAAAATCCAAAACTCGACGTATGCGACCAAGAATCCTCTAAATTCGCCCCAATAACACTTTAAACATGCACTCGATCTTCTACTTAAGAGACTTCTCCCTTTTGAATGTTACTCTTCCAACAGTCATGACACGATCCTTTCACCTCTCATCTACATTCTCTCCATGAATACGTATAATGCTAAACAGCTATGCAATCGGCCACACCGAAATGATTCTAATGTACACTTTATAAAGAGGGATCGTTCTTCTGGTAGCCCAAGTAGCCTTGCAATGGGTAACTCTCGATCATCTTCATGTACTTCAAGATCAAAGGTCTACAGTTCTTCTGGGCGTCTGGCCCATGGTATTGCTTGCACTTTCTCAAGGCGTCGTGAGTGATTCTCAATTCCTGGTTCCTGATCCACTGCTCTCTCATCATGGAAGTTCTGGCCTTTTCAACCTCGTCAAAGTTCTCGTAGTTGATATCGTCAAAGGACACCAACTCGGGTCTTTTGTGGTTTTCGTACGATGCTGGAGTGTTAGTTATGTTTGATTTTTCTAAGACTTCATTGGCGTAGCTTGTGAGTGAAGACATACCCATATTGATATTGGTGAAGACTGGTTTCAAGGTTTACGAAAAGGTGAATTTTTACTGGTGCATAGTATTGGCACGCACACGACTTAGCTTGGTAGTATAATAGACATGAACAGAACACGAAGATGAGAGATTGGACCGACTAGAATATTGGAAATTTTAAGAATCATTTGTATGTGTGAATTATTTTGTTATGGTTTCTGTAGTGTTGAATCCAGCTTTTGGAAGGTCGCTGATGAGCAATTGTCAATGTCTTTATCACTAAAACACAAGCTAATCCTAGCAAATACGGTTATTCTTTTTTTTTTTTCAATTTCTTAGCTCATTGGTTTTATTGATATCATGAACATCATTCAAGTAGTTTATTTCATTTATCTGCAAGTGAGTGTCTTGCGTGATTCCAATGGTTAAATCTTCAAATGTTAACGCCACGAATCTTGAGAGTATTAATGAACGCACCCAAATTAAACCAACTCATACAATAATTTCAAGTCTTTCTACACAAAATCGCAGCCTCCTCGTATTCAAACACACAGCATCCTTTCATTTTCTTCATTCTCAAAACTAATAAAATTTCACACCCCTTTTACAATATCTATTCTATCTGAAACCTGATCTCTATGCCCGATACGTGATCTCTACACCTGATACTTGAGTCCAACACCCATACACCAACTACCACCAGTTTACCACCTAACCAAATAGACTTCAGGTCAATTGTCATAAAAAATGGCTCTGGTGAAGGAAAAATCAGTCAAAAACACGCTGGTGACTCCACTGACAATTCAAGAAGCACCAGTGGTGGCGTTCAGCGCCAAGTACGTTGCATATGCCCACGCTTTCTTTGCCTATTTGGCCTTTTTGTCAGCTCTTGTGGTCGGATGCTGGTTGCATTACACCAAAATCGTCCAGAACTCGTCCTATGGCTACCCAGATGAGTGGTTTCCTAGTGTTTCAGCTGCTATCGGAGATAGGTACCCTGAAAGATCGGTTTTCCAGGTTTTCATTGCTTGTACTGCTGGACCTCGGTTCATGCTAATTTTCCTTAACTTCATTGTTCTCTACAGAAAGAAGCTGATCTTGCCATATATTCTGCTCTTTCTGGGCCTTTTGAGAACTTTCACTTGTGGTGGTTGGGTCTATATCACCTCCACCGATGACCATGATTGGCATGATATCTTCATGATCGCTTATATTATACTTACTATTCCTTGGACGGTGACCGTATCTGTTTTGTCGCCTAAGGGCACTACTGTGCGTCGTGGAAGACTGCTTACTGCCATCACCTTTTTCCTGACGCTTGTGCCATTGGTTTATTGGTTTATTCAGCACAAGGTACATGTGAGACCTGGTGCGTACTCCATCTACGCATATTTCGAATGGCTGCTCATCATTCTCGATGTTGCTTTCGACACTTGGTCGATTATTGACTTTGCTCCTGTGCAATTCAGATTGTACGGCAACAAGCTCGAATTCGGCTCTGTTTCGCTGTCTGTTGTGGCTGTGAAATCTGAGAAACACATTGAACCAAAGAAGGTTGTAAAGACTCTTGAAGATGATTTCACCATTTATGAATTCCTCATCAATACGACCAATGCTTTTATGTTTTGGACGGTGCTCACTTCCCTTTTAGTTTGCGTTTGGTACTTTCCACTTTGGCACATGGGTATTTCCGGTTACGAAGCAGTGATTTTCGTTATGTTCCTTGCTCCGATCTTGCTTGCAATTCCACCTTTCAGCTATCTCTTCCTGCTGTACCCATTTGTAGCCAGGGCATTGACCGTGTTGTTTGGTATTGGCGCCTATAAGGTAGAGGAGCCAGAACAGAGACTTTTGGTTATTACCGCTGGACTTGGTTTCGGAGTGATCGCTACCGGAGCAGAGTTGTCTTCTTTGTATCATCAACCCAGAAAGTACACCTCTGTTTGGATTTCCTTACTTGTTGGATTGTTGACGACTTCGGTATTCAAGTTCATGTGCCACTCAAATAACCCTGCGTGGCCCATCATGCACAAGGCTAATGGAGGATATAACGAAGTGGCCATCTTTGTTGGCCTTGCTGCTGCACTTTTGACCCGGAAGCCTGCTGCTCCAACACCTGTTGTCGAGAAAAAGGGTGGATCCCTCTTGCTCGCAGCCTTTGGGTTGGGTGGGTACTTATTCTGTCTCCAGGCCTACTTAAGTGACTCTTCCACCATGATCTACTGGACCTGGGAGGGATACCCAATTCGAGGACCAACGCCATTGACCGGAGGATTGTTCCATTTTGCTGCTTTTGCTCTCGGCATTTTGGCCTCGATCCAGATCCACCCTAATTTGTTTGCAAGTCCCATCTATTCGTTATTTTCGGCTGCCTCTGCGTATGTTCTTTATGCGTACAAGGGTTGGGTTGGCTTTGGCGGCTCCTTGGGATACACATTCTACCTTTCTTCATTAGCTCCTTTGGTTGGTCAAGCAGTTGCAGGTTACAACATTGCAGCACTTTTTACCATTGCCTTCTTTGTGAGCATCGTCATCTCATTGGCTAGTGTGTGGATCGTTGCTTACGCTTTTGTGCCAGGAGGACCTTTGTTGAGAGAGAGAACTGATCTCATTGTTGCTTCCTCCGTGGCCCTTGTTACTCTTGCAGTAGTGAACTATACTTTGCGCAAAAATGCTTTGAACATAACCAGAGTGGAAGTGAGAGGCTCCAGACTTTTTAGCTCAACCTTGAAGATTATCACTGTTCTCTCTGCCTTATCTGTGGCAACCTTGTTACACAGATATCCTGCTGTTCCTTTCAAACCTTACAACGAATCGTCCAAATCGTTCACTACAGGAATTTGGTGTGTTCATTTTGGATTGGATAACGATATGTGGTCCAGTGAAACTAGAATGAGAGATCTCATAAAGGATGCCGAGGTGGATATCATCGGGTTACTTGAGACTGATACCGAGCGTCTCATTGGTGGAAACAGAGACTTCACCCAAAAAATCGCCGATGACTTAGGCATGTACGTGGACTATGGTCCAGGGCCAAACAAGCACACTTGGGGAGCAGCATTGTTGTCCAAGTTTCCAATTGTCGAGTCCCACCATCACTTGCTTCCTTCTCCTGTTGGAGAATTGGCACCAGCTATTCATGCCACTTTAGACATTTATGGAGAGCTCATCGATGTTGTGGTGTTCCACTCCGGACAGGAGGAGGATGTTGAGGATCGTAGGTTGCAGAGTTTGGGAGTTGCCGAAATCATGGCTAACTCGACTCGTCCGTTGGTTCTCCTAAGCTACTTGGTTACTGAGCCATTGAAGGGCAACTACAACACGTACGTGAGCGAAAAGACACGCATGTACGATATTGACAGCACCGACTGGGATAGATGGTGTGAGTACATTTTGTTCAGAGACCTCAAGAAGGTTGCCTATGCCAGAATTTCTCGTTCCACCATTACAGACACTGAGCTCCAGATTGCAAAGTTCAAATTCCTTACTGACGAACAGCGTAGCTACAGTGAGTCCTTCTTATATGGAAACAATTACATTGACGAGAGTGAGGTGGACCCTGCACTTAGAATGCCACAATTACTTCGTGGAGATGGTGTGAGAGGGCACCATTACCACGTATTTGATGAGCCACGCTACTTTGCTGAACATACTTAGAACATGAATAAATGTTAAGACGATTGAGTGAAATTGTACAAGTTCCTTTTTTTTTTTTTTCATTCTTTTCTTTTCTAAACATTGATGCCCTATGCTATCCTCCAAACAGTCGTGCACTACACATTACATCCAGAAATTTTCGATCTAACCAACATATTGAGAATCTCCACCAACCATGAACTCTCTATTCCAATCCGCCAGCAGACTCGTGTTTGGCAGGAGGCCAGTTCTCAACACACTCATTCAAACCAGAAATAAAATGAAGACTCACAAGGCGGCCGCTAAAAGATTTATCAAGACTGGAACTGGATACAAGAGAAAGCAGGCAGGCAGAAACCATGGAAATGGAGGGTTCAGCTGCAACTCGCTCCGTCATCTTGACTCCTTTGTCGACGTTTCCGATAAAGGTTCTCAGTTGAAAAAGTTGAAGAAGTTCTTAGAGTGCTAGATGTTGATTGTTGGAAGGAGAGAAAACTACCTGTACATATATAATATAAGCATTGATGACACAAAAGTAGAACGGAGTTCAAGAATATCTTTAGCCCTTCTCACCTGGGTTTTGCCGTCAACTTCAATACCCTACAACGAAGCCAGGAAGTTCATTACGCTGTCACAAATGGAGAAAGTCCAGCCAGGCATTGCCCGTCATTTATCCTGAAGGACTTGATCATCACCATTGTCAATGGCAATGAAGTAAGCTTCAAAATCTGGCACTTCTTCTCTAATCATGCGACTTGTGGAAGTTGTCATATTAAAATGGACCATTTCTCATAGAGAACCTCAGGTGTGAAATAAGCTGTGTGAGCTGAGCTCTGTGTGTCACCTTCACTTTATCTGCTCATGCTGATCCCTCTCATCATAGTTCATAGTGTGAGCACAAGTTCGTTGTTGCCATCTTCATTTGTCTTGTGCATTGTCAAGCTCTTCGAGCAATCTTTTCGTCCACACATCGTAATACTTCTTTTGAGACGCTTTGTTGAACATATGCGATGGACTGATCATGGATCCAAAATCCAGCAACAATTCGTATCCTCGTCCCAACTTAGCTTCGATCTCCTTCTCTCTTGTTGTATCCTCTGGGGTCCAGTTATTATGCACGTACTTCAACTCCAAATCCATGATCCATGCCTCAGTCTTTACGGACTCCTCAATAATGTTGAGCCACATTACCATGTTCTGTTTACCGAGACCTCCTTTCTGGTACTGGAAAAGCTGGTCCTGGAGTTCCGTCTTCTTCACAGCAGAAACCATGATGCGATCATTAATACGAATGTAGGCTGCATAGATGAGGCCACATGCCAAGAACCACTCATTCTTTTTGGCGAACTTATATCTTTGCGACATGAAGAACTCCAATATATGAGGTGTGACGGTTGCTGGGATGTAGAAGTTGTTGGCAAACGAGATAAAGTCAGCTATGCTCAACTGTCGAATGTACCTTGGACTATTGGGCGTTGACGCAGCAGAAAGCTTGCTCTTCTTTGGTGATCTGGTAGGCGTTTTGGGTGCATCCATGGAGTTGGTCAATTTTGTCACAAACGGAGATTCCACTCCGGATTTGGAGAGAAATGGCGATTCTTCATTCTCTGCCTTGACCGTCAGCTTTCCGTTACCAGCAGGCAGAGTATCTGAAGCAAGATCTTCGGCCACACGCAGCCTTTTGAGTGGAGAACCAACAATGGGAGCATTCTGTCTTTTGGAAGGTGACGAGGTCGGCGTCTGGACTCTCTTTCGAGGACTTGAAGCTGGAGATTTGACCACCAACAGCCGTAGATCTTGTAGAAGCTTTTCTGCAATTTTGGGCTGGAGAGGAATCTTCTGAGCCAGTGGTATAGGCAATTTAAGACGCTCCTGGCATCTCTCGACACCTAAATATGCACATAAATGGTATCTGGCAACTTCACCTCTATTCGGTAGAACTGGAAGCTGCTGATGGCTTAGCAGGTAGAGTGAATCAACATACGAGAGCAATTGGGGAGGGAAGTCACCAGAGTATGTCGGGAGAGTATCCTTGAGCGACTGGACCAACTGGTGTTTGCTCATGATGTATATTGAATCTGATTGTAGGACAAGGTTATAGATCGGTAAGTATGCAGGCAGAGAAGAGAGACGGACAGTTTGATGAAAAGCAGGAAAGAATGGGATTTTGAGGTTAATTTTAGTAGCGATAGCGATGCTGGGAATTGAACTTTATTCGAACTTTAAATTAAAACAGCTATTACACGATGACCAATGGCGATGGTGGAATGGCTCATGGATAACCAATATGTGATTTCTAGTTTGTTTGTTCGATGACTGGAAGTTAAAAAGAAAAAAAGAGAATAGAAAGAAATATCAGAATTGGGAATAAGGCCCCGTAAGACGAAGTTCAAGTTGGCCTTAATTATTGAAGTCCCAACCAATCTCTATTCGAAGCTCTTCGTAATATTGTTTGTGTTATATACAGTATGATAATATAGGGATCAGAGTGCCTTAGTAAAAATGAGCAAGATTTCTCGAAAAGTAAAATCCAAATATATACTCAAAATAAAAAATAATTTCTCTAATCGATTACATCCAAAAAATTTTCCAACAGCAATGTCACTGGCTATTTTCACCCAACCACATTTGCTACTTCAATCATCACACCCGTACACCATATTCTCGCTCTATTGACCAACCAGGAAAAAGTTATAGTAAACTACTAACCTCCATACGCCATGTTGAGCAGAACCATTTTCAGGGCATCTACACGTCTGCTCGGTAGTAGCGCCGTATTGGCCCAGAAGGCTGTGACCTTCGATCCATCACAAATCAAGCAGAACGAGATTGTCTCGGGAGCTCCAAAGGATTTGGTTACGTCGAGAGTGGTGAGAATCTACCAGGAAGCCAAGCCTGCCACCCAGCTGGGAACTCACAACGCAAGCCACTGGAAGTTGGACTGGGATGTTTTGGCCCGTGCCAATCGTTGGGAGAACGACTTGATGGGATACCAGTCGAGTGGAGACTACATGCAAGGAACCATCATGAAGTTTGACAACAAGGAGGCTGCCATTCGATTCGCCGAGGGCCAGGGTTGGTCTTACTACGTGAAGGAGCCTAAGAAGAGACACTTCCGTAAGAAGGATTACTCGGCCAACTTCTATCACTCTGCGGGGCCATTGAAGCACATTAGAACGAAGTAGCACATAGCATAATGGATATTGATAAGAGGAGATGTAGTATAGAAGTTGGAGTTTGATGATATTTGATGAGATGAAACTTGAGAGATGGAACTTGGAAATGTTTGAATGAGACTCGAGGTGTATGAGATGACCATTGATATGGATGATCATAGTAAGGGAATGGATTTTGGCTCTAACTGTCAAAGATTAAAAAGTTAATATTCGCAAAGGAAATCTAGCGGTGAGGTGAAGGGTCTTAGTTACTCTTGGCGTTTTTCTACTCTTTGTTTCCTGCCTATTTTTTGGAAGAATTGAAACATTTCCAAGCTTTCCAATGCCATGGCCAAATATCACACCATGGTGCAACTCAAACTTAGAACATTCAAACTCAAATTCATGGCGCATGCCAATTCACAGCATACGATCACTACTTGCACGGCTTTTTTTTTCTCTTTTAGTTGAAGCCCTCATTGTAATACTAAGCAAACTAGTGGAAAATCAGCCAGATATTGAAGTCAAATCACTAGCCTAGAAAGAATACATCCAGTCCTAAGCAAAGTCCCAACCCTCAACATCTCTTCAATGCAGTTTTATTCTTCAGTATAAGTCCCGTGTTCCATTATTTATCAGGTTTCCATATTTGACTATGGCCACAGTTGATCAGAAATAGTTATCAAGTCGCACTGGCACACAAGCATACCACTATAGTCCGCCCAATCAACCAACGATCCATTTAATCGACACCTCTACCAAGAAAACATTCACAAACAATTCCACAAATCCCCTTATAAGAATCTCCTCCCCATTAAAAACTTACTAAATTCTTGCTGAAATCTTCCCGTCACCATTTTTCCCTAACCCATTTATTTTCTCCTAGATCCATCTACTCCACCCTGCACACCCTACTACTAACGCGAATGTGCTTGATCAACTTTTCTACTATCAACGTCTTTGTCCACTAATCCCACGGTAATTTAGCCGGGCCCGCATCTTACCGTCCTCCACATCCCACTAATACCTGGCGTTTCGGACGTTTTCTTCCTGCTATTTTAGCATCTTGGACCAGTACTCACTTACAGATCTCCGCCTGGCTCCACCAAATACTTCCATGTCATACAACCGCTACAACACACGGAAAAGACCCGTGCATGCGGGAATGTACCCAGGTGGACCCGCCGGTCAACGCCGTCGACATTTTGAGAAAGGCGCCGTAAACTCGCCGAATGGCCCGCATCAATATAGCGAACACGCTCGACGCTCTGGAGTGATTGATAGTCCCCATCTGCTGCATCAACTGTCGCCCAGCCAGTCGCTGCGGGGTTCTAATGGTAATTTTACTTCAAAGGACTCCGAAACGACCGAGACGACACCGTTGCACTCGCCCGGCGCTGATAAAGATGCCTATGGCCAGAAACTCCGAACTCTGGGTACAGATCCTGCCACTGGAGCAAATCCACTCGACGAAAAATATCCGATTCAGATGCACCACCTCAGCTACTTGGACTCTCGCCCGCATATTTCGAGGATCGACGTTCTGAAAAACTACAGAGTTACCTATGATCCAGAACTTGATAAGACCCTTCCGAAAGCAGAGAAGAAGAAGAAACACCGTAAGCTCAGATTCCAGACAGAGCTGGGTCTAGAGTCTCCTTCAGATCCTCGTTTGAAACTTAGTCTCCAGACTTACTTCGCAAAACCCAATAAGCTCTCCAAGAAGATGCCTTTCAAACATTTACCCCAGCCTCGGTTCGTTTACGATAAGAACTCTTTGGGTGCTCCTCCACAGTCAGAGTTAGTTATCTGGGATCTCCCCACCACTGTCAATGAGATGTACTTAGTGAAATTTTTCGAATCTTTTGGCGATACAGTGAAAGATATGAAGTTCATCAATGATCCTGTCAATGCTGTTCCATTGGGCATAGCTACGTTCTCGTTTCCTGGCTCTCCTGAGAAGGCGCTGAGAATCGCTAAAATGTTACTCAAAACCATCAAAATTGAGAGCCCCAAGGTCGATGGTGTGGAATTGAAGATCGCCTTGAACGATGCAGATAGCAAACTTTTAAATTCTAAGATTGAGGTGGCCCAGGGCAAGTTGCGTGCAGCTAGAATCATGAGGGAAAAGCAAGAGAAGATGATTAAGGCTCAAAAGAAGACTACAGAGAAACCTGACCACCCACCAAAGCCTGAAATCTCCAAGGAAGAAGAGGCTAAACTCAGCCTAGCAAAGAGGCTCAACACTACAAAATTGTCTGTAAAACACAAAAACCAAGTCATTAAGGGTGTCTTTCTCCCTCAAGATCTTGTTCGTTACGTCAAAGACAGGCCCTTCATTTACATCAACGATAAGTACGTTCCCACCAAGAAGATCTCGTCACAGGAAATCAAGAAAGTGTTGATGAAATACGACTGGACCAGAGTGCTCGTGGATAAGACAGGATACTATGTTGTATTTAATACTTTGAAGGAATGTGAGCGGTGTTTTAACAATGAGGATGGTGTTAGATTCTTTGAGTACCGATTGTACATGGAGCTTTGCATCCCTGAGAAATTCGTGGGAGATGAGAATGTCAAGATGTCAAAGAGCGACTCAAAGGGCCACGATATTGTTGATGAGGCGGCAAACATGTTGATAAAAGAGTTCCAGATTTACTTGAGCAAGGATATTCGTGAGAGAATTATCGCACCTACTGTCCTCGACGCTCTTCGTCCCGAGAATTATCCTGAGCTCATGAAAGAAGTGATGGAGAAGAAGCAAGAAAGTGACAGAAAGCGCGAGATTGAAATGAAGGAACGTCTACAGAAACAAGAACAATTGAGGGATGCCAACGCAAACAAATCTGGCGCATATTCATTCTTAGTGGAAAAGAAGAAGGAGAACAAGGAGAATAAGCATGTCTTGATGCTTCCGAGTTTCACGAAGAAACTTGGCGCACTGTCAAGCGAGAACAAGAAGAAGAAGAACCTTTTCCCAATGCAGCATGCACTTAACTATGACGACCATGAGTCTGATGAGTCTGACGAAGAGGAGACAAGCAGATCGGCTACGCCTGCCCCTGTGAAGAGAGAGCTGGTCTCGTCACCAGAACTGGAATCTCCACACAAAAAACAGAAGAAGTCGAAGCTTTCCGAAACCTTTTTGTACGAAACATCGGATGAGGAAATGGAAGATGTCTCAGCAGAAACTGAAAAGACAGAAACTACTTCGCCAGAAACCAAATTTCCTGTGGAAACAAAGTACGATTCAACTCTCGGCGAAGAACCAGAACTTGTATATGAGGAGATCATTCCGGAAGCAGGAAGTATTTTTGATTTGCAAAGATTGCAGGAGATTATCCGAGACGATGAAGATATGGAGTTGGCTAGAAAGCTTCTCAAGGATACCCAACCATCCTCTATCAAACATCTTGAATACTGGGCATGGAAGCAGAGACAACTCGGCTCCAAGAACATCAATTTCGAACAAGAAACAGTTGATTTGCTCAGTGATCATTTGGAATGTCACACTGGATCGTTCAAAAGTGAGGGCCATAGAAAAATTGCTGACGCTGATAAAGTTGAGTACTTGCCGCATCGCAGGAAGATTCATAAGCCACTCAAAACAGTTCATCACGATTCAGAAGACCATAATGGCAATAGCGGTACACCAGGAGCCACTGCTAATAACTTGCAGAGCTCTCGTGTGAATAGAGCAAACAACAGAAGATTTGCTGCAGATATTAGTGCCCAGAAGCAGATTTTAAGTTCTGAGTCAGATATCTTAAACTTGAACGCATTAACAAAGCGTAAGAAGCCAGTATCCTTTGCCAGATCAGCAATTCATAACTGGGGCTTATATGCGTTGGAGCCTATTGCTGCCAAGGAGATGATTATTGAGTATGTTGGTGAAAGTATTCGTCAACAGGTTGCCGAGCACCGTGAGAAGAGTTACTTGCGGACGGGTATTGGATCGTCGTACCTTTTCCGTATTGATGAAAACACCGTTATTGACGCCACCAAAAAGGGAGGAATTGCTAGATTCATCAATCATTGCTGTAACCCAAGTTGTACAGCGAAGATCATCAAGGTGGATGGAAAAAAGAGAATCGTCATTTATGCCTTGCGTGACATCGATGCAAACGAAGAACTCACGTATGACTACAAATTCGAAAGAGAAACAAACGATGCCGAGAGAATCCGGTGTCTCTGTGGAGCACCTGGGTGCAAGGGCTATTTGAACTAGATAGGATATCTGGTAGCATAATTGTATTATAGATAGCATTACTACTGCGTAGGATATTTAGCGAGCATCGCGTCTCGCATAGTAGAGTTGTCTTCAGAACATGTGGTGATATTCCTACAAATCTACGATATATTGAACATCATTCGGTTATTTGCTGGATTCTCATATTCTGAAAATGTTTATAATATCGAGAAATTTCAGTGTTTGCAGATACCTGGCCACATACAGAAACAGGTTACTTATCGGACCCCAGATATCGAACCTTCGACGTTTTTACAGTTCTCCAAGCCTGAAACGTTTCAATAGGGCAGAGTCGCTGAATTCGTCAGCTAAAATTTCCTCGGAGACATTTCAGGTCAATGGTGGCGAAGACTTAACCAGTGAAATTTCAGTGCAAGATTATTCTTCATCCGAACCTCCACAGGATGCTCCACTACGTCCAGCATGGGATAGAGGGGGATTGACAAAATCAAATGCTTTGACTCCATTACTAGCGTCTATGAGAAAGCTCATTGATGCCAACAAGAATAGTGTGTGCTTGGTTCAGGTGGGATCATTCTACGAGCTCTACTTTGAGCAGGCATCTACAATTGCACCAAAATTAGGCATCAAAGTGGCACTACGGAAGACCAGCAACCATACTGTACCAATGGCAGGGTTCCCTGTATCACAACTTGCCAAATTTGTCAAAATCTTAGTCCATGATCTCCATTACAATGTGGCCATCATCGACCAGTATCCATCCCAGTCAGACACACTAATGCACCGAAAAGTGTCACGCGTGGTCACTCCAGGAACACTTATTGACGAATCGTTTTTAAACTACTCCCAGAATAACTATTTGGTGGGAATTTATATCCCTTCCAACTCACAGGTGAGTGACCCAGATCTTCCAGTAGGTTTGCTGTGGGTGGACATTTCTGTGGGGGACTTTTATGTCCAACTGACCACCATGGGTGAGTTGGCAGCCGACTTGAAGCGTATTAGCCCTAGTGAAGTCATCATGTCCAAAGAATTCCATCCAGACTCTACTCCGGATCTGTGGATTGTGCAGATGGCCGAGTTAAACAAATATTTCATCCGCTATCATAAGACAACGTATCGAGACTTTAAATTGGAGTTTCTGACTGATATCGTGGCCACTCGAAAACTCCTCGAGCTGTTGTCTGTACGTGAAGAGGCTGCCATGAATATGGTGCTATCGTATGTCAATTTCAACTTACCAGACAGAACACTACTGTTGGAGCCGCCAACACGGTATATCACTGATAAGTATCTTCATATGGACTCTAGAACACGAGATGCGTTGGAGTTAACGGGACGATCGACTTTTGATACAGTTTCGGTGGTTGGATCATTGTTGAATACCATAAAGAGAACGGTGACACCTTCAGGAACTCGGCGCCTCGCGCAATGGGTCAAGTCCCCCATCTTGGACACAAAGGAACTACTCAGAAGACAGGGATTTGTATCACTCTTCAAGAACCATTCGTTGTTGAGATATGAGATTAGACACCATTTGGCAAATGTGGGAGACTTCACTCGTTCGTTGCAAAGACTAGCACTCAACACCGGCTCTCAGGTGGCCCACTTACAAGCTATTGGTGAGGGAATCACTCGGCTTGCTCAATTGCTGGACTTGCTAGTCGGACACACGGATCATTTCAAGAAGAAAGAACAAGACTTAGTTCAACAGTTTCTCCAGCAATTTGATGTCCCTCAGAATTTGGCTCTCGAAATCCTTGAGACACTTCCCTCAGAACCCGTGATAAAGAGAGCCCCAGAGAACTACGATTCTGACCTTGAGTCTACTACTGAAGAAACCTCGGTGGAAATGTACGTAAATCGAGAAACACTTAATAACAACCAGATGGTTTTCTCTGTTCGGAAAGACCACAACAGTCGATTGTTACTGCTCCATGCATCACTAGAAGAAGTGCTAATCCTGGAACATGAGATGCTACAAGCCATTCAGGAAGTAGTGGTGAAAGTGGATTCCAGGGCCAATGTATCTGCTAAAGATCAGTACGCCAAGTATCTCAATGTAATCCACATCTCGTGTCGACTGAAATACTCTGACGCCATATGTGAGGCATTGGGTGGAGATATTCGAGAGAAGAAGAAAACCAGTTTGATCTACAAGCCTCGGCAGTGGGAAACCTTGCAAGATGAAAAAGTGGGAATCGTCCAGGCCATTGAAACAGAAGAAAAAGAAATCATTAGCGTTCTCAAAGATACGGTACTTGCTCGAGTTTCCCAGATCAGAAACTGTGGCCGCAGTGGTGATCTCATTGATATCACAGCATCATTTGCTGTTTTCGCCGAAGAGAACGACATGGTATGTCCGAGATTTGTCAAGAGCCCCACGCTCAATGTCTCCAAGGGTCGACATGTAGTAGTGGAGTCTAGCCTCAAGGCCAATGGGCAGATGTTTAGTGGGAATGATACCAAATTGGGCACCGACGGGCACGTTTGGGTGATCTCGGGCCCCAACATGGGAGGAAAGAGCACGTACTTGCGTCAGAATGCATTGATAGTGATCTTGGCTCAAATTGGGTCGTATGTGCCTGCTTCAAGCGCAAGTTTGGGCATTGTTGACCGCATCTTCACTCGGATTGGGGCATCAGATGACATCTTCAGTGATCTTAGCACATTCATGGTGGAGATGGTTGAAACCAGCAACATTTTGAAGAATGCCACTGGCAGATCGTTGGCTATCGTGGATGAGGTAGGTCGAGGTACAAGTGGCGACGAAGGATTGGCTATTGCTTATGCGACGTTGGTGACATTACTTCAGAAGAACAAGTGTCGAACACTATTTGCAACGCATTTTGGCAAGGAGATCAAGACGCTTTTGGAGAGCGACGATATCTCCCTGAAAAGCCTACGTTTTTACCGGACAAAAATCTTGGAACATCCTGGAGACAATGGGAAGGTTAAGTTCCTCTTTGATCATACCTTGGAACCTGGGATCAGCAAGCGATCGTATGCGTTGGAAGTTGCAAGACTTGCTGGATTTCCGGAGCATCTGCTTGGAATTGCGAGCCGGGCCCTAGAACATATGAAGCGGGAGAAAGGAGGCAATATTCAAAATAATGGGGGATAATGAGAGAATAATGGACGAATTAATGGCTGATAATAATGGGGCAACCACTGAGAATTTACAAATGGATGATTGATAACAAGAGAAGGGAGACTAAACAATAAAGAAAAGAGAAATCAACCACAAAAATCAACAAATTTTGCGCCTCTCGAAGTTGAAAAGCAAACAAAGGTTGATTCTGTTCTTCTTGCCTTGGCTTTACTCTGGGATTACCAGTTTTCTTGATGGCCCAATCCAGTGCAGTTCAGCCTCATTTTCTCTAAGCAGTATGCACAAGTCGCGTTTACAGCTTGTGAAAGAAGGCGGCGGCTGGTTGATGTGAACAAGACGAATATATTGAAGCAACAAAAATAGACTTGCTACGGTGCACCGACGAAAGCTAGATTGAAGTTCCATCAAATTTCGGTTGCAATTAAACGTTTGCGGATTTATTACTTGCAGATGTCAGAAAGTGGTTTGGCATATGTTGGTAGTATTTTCTGGCTCAATGCGGAATTGACGACAGATCGTGATTCATCTGAAATCCATTGAGCTTGTTCCAGCCCCTTTTGGGCATGTAATTACGCTAATCGGGCCTGCAGAAGCAACCTCTATCCACGATTGGCTGCGAGGCTCGCGAGACTTGGAGGCTAATATGATGAAATTCTCGAAAAGCACATGATTGCGAGTTTCCTCTTTTCTTGTCGCTTCATCGATGTTGCAAACGTGAAGAATCCTCACCCCCTGGCCCCTGCCAGGTCCGCTGTTGATCGTCGTGATGGTTTCAAGTCCGACGCATTTGGCGGTGTATGCTGTATATAGTCGGAGAAAACATGCGACATGCGTCAAAGGTCACTTCCTATTCTCTTCATGTGTGTCGTTGTGTAATGTGCATTCTGCATCCAACCGTCCCTTCAGGTAAACATTAAATACCCATCCTTGGCCAATTTTTTCTTTCCTTTCCAACTACCAGTTCACTACTTTACGGTTTAACCTGTCATTCATTTTCAATCTTTGCTAGATTTCCCTGCCTTCGTGCAATTACACTCCTTTGTTGAATCCTTAAAGGTACGTTTCAATCGAAAATTTCCCTTCTCCAATCCACATTCCACTGCCAGCCACTACCCGCGGGCTATCACGAAACCAATGAATATTCAATCATCAAATGATTCCCTACTTTTGCCACTCTATCCTTGCCTTATGCCATTATTTTTGTTATAATTCCATTGCCTCGGTTTCCTTGTCAAAAATGCTTGTCCTACGATGTTCTTCCAGTTCCCATCTTTGCCTCAGTTTCATCTGTTTTGTTTCATCATGGCTGGCTGACTGTGTGCCGGCGCCTGTTAACCGAATTGAATAATTACAAATGTCGCACAAGGAGACTCAAAAAGGTACAATTGAAGGCACCGTTAACTAGGCACTCTAGGCACTGCTAGGAATTACTAGGCACATTCAGGCACTAAGGAGATGGCTGCTGGGTAGCACTTGTATACGGCCAATCACTCCTGATTTACCGTCTAACATCATTACGTGCCAAAGGAGAACGCCTCCTTGCAGCCAGCACTAGGCGTCATGTGTGCAGTACATTCCTAGATTAGGTGCAGTGAAACAATATTGTGCGTGTTTTTATTTACGTCGCGCACCAGTCGTGAATGGGTTAGCAAGCACCAGCCTTGTTATACTAGTGGATGTGAGAATCACTTTGTCAAATTTTGTACTAACTCGCCTAAGTAATGAGATTGTCCCAATCAACTCTTGCCGCCGCCGTTTTGGTGATGTCCGGCCTCGCGGCAGCTGCTCCAGCTGTCAAGAGAGATGACGACGACTGCACCGCTTCCAGAGTGCACCTCCACCACAAGCACAAGAGAGAGGTTGTGTACGAGTATGCCTATGTGACTGTTACTGTTAATGGTCAAGGTTCCACTTTGCTCAACACCGCTACCTCCTCTTCCACTGCTAGCTCTGAAGCTGTCGGTCTTTCTGCCACTATTGAGCTTTCCACCTCCGCAGCAGTTAGCCTTCCTACCCAGTCTGCTTCCACCTCTCAGATCGCTTCCGCCTCCTCGGCTTCATCCTCCTCTCCTCAGGCTTCCTCCTCATCCCAGTCCTCAGCTTCATCTTCCTCCTCCAACACCTCTAGTTCTGGTGGTTACTCCGGATCTTTGGGTGACTACCAGGACCCAACTGAAGAGTTCCAGGATGGTGTTTTGTCTTGTGATGAGTTCCCATCTGGCCAGGGTGTTGTTGCTCTTGACCACTTGGGCTTTGGTGGTTGGTCTGGTATTTACCATTCCGACACCTCCACTGGTGGCAGCTGCACGAACGGTGCTTACTGTTCCTACGCTTGTCAGTCTGGTATGTCCAAGACCCAGTGGCCATCTGACCAGCCATCCAACGGTGTGTCTGTTGGTGGTTTGTACTGTAAGAACGGCAAGTTGTACAGATCCAACACCAACTCCAATTACTTGTGTGAGTGGGGTGTTGACAAGGCCATTGTCGTTAGTGAGTTGAGCCAGGATGTTGCTATCTGCAGAACCGACTACCCAGGTACTGAGAACATGGTTATTCCAACTGTTGCTACTGCAGGTGGCTCAGTTGTTCTCACCACCGTTGACCAGGACAACTACTACAATTGGAAGGGATTGAAGACCTCTGCCCAGTACTACGTCAACAATGCTGGTATTGACTGGACCGAGGGATGTGCTTGGGGAAGTGCCGGATCCGGACTTGGTAACTGGGCACCATTGAACTTTGGTGCTGGATACACCGGTGGTATTGCTTACCTTTCTTTGATTCCAAACCCAAACAACTTGGACGCTGCCAACTTCAATGTTAAGATTGTTGCCGACGGAAGCGGTGTTGTGAACGGTAACTGTGTTTACGCTGACGGTACCTACAATGGTGATGGTACTGACGGATGTACTGCTGCAGTGAGCTCGGGCCGTGCCAAGTTTGTTCTTTACAACTAGTTTATGGATATTTAGATTACCCCAATTGTTTTACTGTTCCCAGTGTGTAGTATTGTAGAGGGCGGGGGAAGGGCGCACCGAAGGATGAATTCTGCAAAAGCTGTACGGAGCGAGCCGAAATGTGGAGATTAAAGACCGGGTGTATGGGGTATCTCTCAGATAGGCTAAGCACCCTAGCAGCATTGCGTGACAAAAAAAAGAATGGTCCAGAAAAAGAAATGGCTAGTGCGGGCCAAGGCAATTTCTGGTGGAATGGGGGCTAGTGATTGGGCAGGATCATGGAGAGGGTTGCTGCGCCCAGTGCTCATGATGCGATTAACCTTCTTGGGGATTGGCAAAAAAATTTTACAGCACTAACCGATAACGATCCTGAAGTGAATCTATTGTTAAGCAAATGCGGCTTTTGGCCCACCATTAGTGATTTAGGTTCAAAGTGCAAGATCTTTCTTGGGGAAAAAGGCAAAAGATCAAGAAAATGCCTTGAGAACGAGATTAAGGCTCTTTGATAGATACTACGAACATCCTATGAGTGCTCAGGGCCGAAAGGAAGAAAAAAAAAAAAAAAGAAAGCAAAAAAATTCCTGCCAGCGAAGGATCGATCACCCGCCAAAGAACTCAACAACGATGACATAGTTCCACGACTCCGCATAACTCAGATAGACCCTCGTGGTGATTACCTTATCAGAGTGGAAGACGGAATCTACCCAGGGGTTCTCCGAATATTGCCACTAAGTGCAATTGGTAGCGACTGTAAAAAGGTAGGTTTGCCTTTAATGGACAAAATCTCAAAATGGCATACGGCAAAGGCATTTTGACAGGCTGCAAAACGGCACTCTAGAGGCAGGTTCGGCGTTTCTTTTTGGCGTTTTGGGGCATCATAATTGTCTTTTTTTTTTTTGTCTTTTTTTTGACTCGGCCTGACGGTCTTGGCTACACTCCAGATAAGGACCTCTATAAAAAGTGGTATCAATCCCCCTCCTCGCAGTCCATAATTCCGTATCATGAATTACGCTAACAAGGAATCGTCCTCAAAGGACACAGAATATATTCGTGACTTGGAATCATTTGATGATCTCAAGGTGGAAGGTGAGGTCAAGAGAAACTTGAAGGCCAGACATATCTCCATGATTGCTCTTGGAGGTACCATTGGTACTGGTCTTTTCATTTCCACCAAGAATGTTATCAGTGCCGGCCCAGTGTTGGCTCTCTTTGCATACTTGTTCATCGCCACCTTGGCGTGGTCCGTGACCCAGAGTTTGGGAGAGATGGCCACTTACATTCCAGTGTCTGGCTCGTTCACCCAATTTTCTGCTCGTTTTTGCTCTCCAGCTTTGGGTGTGGCCAATGGATGGAACTACTGGTTCTCTTGGTGTATTACTTTTGCATTGGAAATCTCCGTCGTTGGTCAGGTAATTCAGTACTGGACTCATGCTGTTCCTTTGGCTGCCTGGATCTCCATTTTCTTCGTTATTATTACCTGTAGCAACATGTTCCCAGTCAAGGTTTACGGAGAGGTTGAGTTCTGGATTGCATCCATCAAGGTCATAGCCGTGGTTGGTTGGTTGATCTACGCCCTCTGTATGGTCTGTGGTGCTGGTAAGACTGGCCCAGTGGGTTTCAGATACTGGAGACACCCAGGTGCTTGGGGTGCTGGTGCTGACCTCGTCAGCAACTTGAACACTGACAGATTCTTGGCCTGGTTGTCTTCTTTGATCTCCGCTTTGTTCACTTTCCAGGGTGTTGAGTTGGTTGGTATCTCATGTGGTGAGACCGCCAATCCAAGAAAGACGGTTCCTGCTGCCATCAGAAAGGTTATCTGGCGTATTATGATTTTCTACGTGGGATGTATCTTCTTTATGGGTTTGTTGATTCCATACAACGACGAAAAGTTGAATGACCAGAACTCGTTCGCCGCTTCTTCTCCTTTCATTGTTGCAATGAAGAATTCCGGCACCAAGATCTTGCCGGACATTTTTAACGCTGTTATTTTGATGGCCATCATCTCTGCTGCCAACTCTAACGTCTACTCCGGTTCCAGAATTTTGTACGGTTTGGGCCAAGCTGGTGCTGCACCAAAGGTTTTCACCAGGACCACCAAGCATGGTATTCCATATGTCGCTGTGTTCAGTACTGCTATCTTCGGCGCCTTGGGTTACCTTGTGTTGTCTAACAACGGTAACACCGTTTTCAACTGGTTGTTGAATATCACTGCTGTTGCAGGTTTGATCGCCTGGGTTAATATTTCTTACTCTCACATCAGATTCATGAGAATCTTGAAGTCCAGAAACATCTCTAGAGACTCTTTGCCATTCCAGGCTTGGGGACTGCCATTTATTGCATACTATGGTTTCATCCTCTGTTTCATTCTTGTTTTCGTCCAAGGTTACAGTGTGTTCTTTGCCTTCAATGTGTCTGACTTCTTTGTCTACTATGTTTCGGTCATTTTGTTTGCCGTCACCTGGTTGATCGCTCATATTTACTTCAACGGTAGGAACTCTTGGAGGTTGAGCACTCTTTTGCTCCCATTGGATGAGTGTGATATCGACACTGGTGTCAGAGATGTCGACGAAATGGTTTGGGATGACACTCCTCCAAAGAACTTGTGGGAGAAATTCTGGGCCTTCATGTCGTAACCCTGTATAATTTGCATTGCCTGATGGCTTTTCACTTCAGAGACTTTATTCTAATAATTAATGTATGATTCTTTTAATTTGGTATAGGATCTACTTGTTTGTAACAACTAGTGCCAAAAGGGAAGAAATATCATGAGGACACCAAGATTTGTCCATGTGATCTCTTCAAGTAATCAATTCTAGTAAATTATATTCAGTCACTAGTCGTCTTTGTCTGTCACATTCTCTCCACCAGGCTTATTTGTTTTCCTGCAGATTTTTTGTGAAATCACCATGGACAACTCCCAACCAACCACTCCTAGCCAAACTGAGAAGGCCCCAGCTGAAAAGCCCAAGATTGACGTCAAGCTCTTGGACCAGCAACTCGATGACATGGACTCCGATGAGTTTGACTCGGACGACGACCATAGTGGAGGTTGCAGCTGCTGTGCTGGTCTGGTAGGTACAATTAGAACACAATAGATTAAAGCAGTTAAGAATAGAAATGTAGATCCGAAAGGAATCCAAGCTGACACCTTAAGCTACCCGAAGTACCAAAACATGGTATGACTGGCCGTTAGATGCGATTCGCTTTCACCTTCTAATAATCTTGACTTAACATGTCGTCTGTTAAAAGAATGTTATTTGCCAAAATCATTTGTAGGAATGGTGACGAACCCCACTCGGTCCTTTCGGCTTCTCTTTCTTGTCAAATTTTCACTTTTGTAAGGTCGCCTTCACTTACTGGTACTAGTTGGAGGACATTTCGGACACTCTTGGCACCTAGGAGTTTTCAGGCAATCTTGGGTAAGCATGGCCCCTCTTAACCATTCTTAGCCATTCTAGGTCATCTTTTTAGTCCATTGATCTTGTCTGGCGATTAGTAGAATTATCGTAACCCTTCCCCACCTCGATTTCTCTTGCCTTACAGATTTGATTAAAAATGGCTCCACGCTGGATGATGTAAAAGGAATGTTCCAATAGGGAGATTGCCGAAAAAAGGCGAAGTTTGAGACTAATCGAATATTGGTTTAGATCAAAATTGAAAGGATGTTTCTTTCTCTTTTCTGGGTTACTCTCAGTTGATAATTGAAACCACGCTGTGGTCGAGAAAACAACTTACAATTCCTATAAATCAACTATCATTCATTGATGATCGATTTCATCAGTACCCGAATGTCGTAGTTTACGTATGAAGATTCAGATTGTCATTCGTTGATCTTTTTTGATTCATTCATTTCAAGCAACCCGTCCTTACCGTGCTATTACCTATTTCCTATTGACGGTGCCAGACTAATACACTATGTATCTCTAGAAGTCAAATTCCTTTCAACAACCTTCTCGGCAATCAGTCTATATTTCCCAAGCTGCATTATCAAATTTCAGTCCATAAGTTTCGAGGTCAAGTGAAAAGTCCATTTACTCTGACAACATTCCCTCTTGGTTTCTCAAATTACCACTCTAAGTACTTCATATTCAGGTCCTTCTTATTTTTTCTTTCAGATTCATGATCCCTCTTTTCATTCCTCATCTCTTTCGAACACTTCTTCTCACAGCCTGTCGTGTACTTCTTCTCGTTTTGGGTTCTGGTTCTGGCTCAGGTTCCTCCTCTTCCATATTCTCGTTTTCTTCCCCTGGAGTGCTCTCTTCCTCTGGCACCAACTCAGAGCGTGTGCGCCTCTTCGTGGCTGGTGGAGTACTGGCTCTCAGCAGACGTCTTTTTGGAGCACTCTCAGCTGTGTCAAGTTTGGCCACATGCCTTGTTCTCTTTCTCAGACCCGCCTCTTCCTTTTCAGGCTTTTCGCTCTTTTCCTTCTCTTTGTCGCTCCTTTCCTTTTCACTCTTATCAGTCTTCTCAACCTTTTCCTTGTCATCCTTTGGTGTGGATTTGCGTCGGCTTCTTTTATCCCCCACGGCCAATAGCTGCTCGTCTTCAAGTTTCGCTAGTTCGGCCTCCTCACCTTCGACATCACTCAATTCTGACGAGTCAATGGCGATGTCGTTGTCCTCAGCATCCAAAACTGTATTCGATGCCTGTTTCTCATCTTCTGTGACTTCACTTTTTATGTCCGGTAGTTGCTCCTTCTCGGGATCTGAGCGTGAATCTTCTTCTCCGTCTTCTTCGTTCTCGATCTCATCAACCTTCTTCAAGTCATAATGTTGGGCCAACTTGTCCCATATCTGGTCTGCCGTGAAAGGTTCGTCAGTGTCTTTGTTAATATGAACCACAATCTGTGCCATATTTTCAGTCTTTTTCTCTCCAGCAGGCTTATAGTCACATACTAGGCTGAAGAGCCTGATTTCCTGGTCTAGGCTCCACTGTCTAGTCATGATGGAGTTGTATTGAGATGGGTGGTGTTCATACAGGTAAACCAGTCGATATGTCTATGTGGAGATACATGAGAAGGTTGGTTTGCAACCACTTGGTTTGTCTTTGTTTTATTTTTTGACTTTTAATCTGTCTGTTGCTTTTAATTTGTTAATCATCTTGTTCATCAATTCTTTTTCTCTTTAATCATGATTGTATGTGAAGTCCAATTACCAGTCAAATTTCCCATTGACCCATCCTTTTGTAGAGTATTTGTATTTAATGGAATTCAAAATGATCTTCAAATTCTTTCAATTCCAAATTGATTTCTGAAACTTTCATTTACTATCCGTAAAGTCTTCCATATCTTCTATCTTTCCAAGAATTCATGTCCATGGCATGTATCCTAAATGGCTCACACTCTTCGCACACTATTTGATCATGAGACTAACTTAACAACCCAAATGCACTTTCCTCCAAAAATTCATGATTTGAAAATAAAATGGAAATGATAGTTAATTTCTTCTCCACTATAACCCTCTTCCATCCCTTGTTTCTTCTCAATTCCCGCCATCATACCGTAAATCAACCATGGATTTTCAATACCATAAACCTGGCCTCTGCACGACCTTTTTTCTAGAGTTTTTCCAACCTACAACCTCTAACGTTCCCAACCACGCCATGCCCAGAAAAGCAGCCAATCTCTACTCGACGGCCAGGGGCCGGGTGCGTGCATCCATGAACAAGTACAACTTGTTCAACTTGTACAAAAAAAACCAGGTCAGATACCAGGGTAAGTCTCTATTTCAGCAGAAATGGACTGCCAAGCAGGAAACAAGAGCCTACCATGGTGAACACTTGACAGAGTCCAGATGGAAAACTCTTTTTAGTCCCGACTTGGAGTCTGTGGCCCAGTTGGACGCCTCGTTGAAGGGTGTGGATGTGGCCCCCACCCCCATGGTGTTGCAGACGTATGCTACTTTGGAGAAAAGATTGGAGTTTGCCTTGTTCAGAGCCATGTTTGCCTCCTCTATCAGACAAGCACGTGAGTTCATTAAAAACGGTCATGTCAAGGTCAACGGCGTTACCATCAAGCATCCCTCCTTCCCATTGAAGAGTGGAGATGTGTTTTCCGTCAACCCAGACAAGGTGATGCTTGCCATGGGCCGTGTGAAGCCCAGTGTCGAGCAGGCCGTCAAGGTTGACAACAGACAAATTGGCGTGTGGAACAAGTATGTTTCCTTTGTCAGACAAAACCCCAAGGATGTATGGGACATGAAGCAGAACAAGCCAGAGTCTTTGAACACCTTGGACTCCAGCAACAAGGTCGACAAGCTTGAAGCAGTCAAGAAGTTCAACAGCGATGTGGAGAAGGTCATGCTTGCACAACAAAGGGCTACAACCAGAGAATCTATCTTGTCCAAAATCTTGGCTGTAGCTAAGGGTAAAGATGTGGAGGAGCTCAAGCCAACAGCTTTTGCCAAGGTAGCTCTTCATAAAGGTGACGACGCCAAGTGCCTCGAAGCATACAAGATCTTGAAGCAGGCGGATAGTGAGTTGTTGGGTGCGTACTCTCAGGAAAATTGTAAGAAGTACATTTCCACCAAAAGCACCGACTTTGCATCGAAGGAAGCAGCCAAGACTGCCGCTCAGGTGAAGAAAGTTTTGTCTGAGATTGTTTCTCTGCAGTTGGAGCAGCTTCGTACCAACGCTGAGCAGCAGAAGTTGCCTGAGGACTCGAAATTGGTGCCATACTCCACCTCTTTCGGAAAGTCCTTGCTGACACACATTCCATTGTCGAAAGACGCTGTGGTGGAAGATGAGTCAAGTGCCAAGGTGAATCTTCCATGGCAAAATGGCTTGTTCGGTCGTCAGGACCCATCCAAGCCATACTTCACACCATGGACCCCCAGACCTTTCATTGGAGCATTTGCAGTGTTGCCTCATCATATTGAGATTTCCTTCGAGACGTGCCATGCTGTGTACTTGAACGACCCTGTGGCTAGACCTGGTCATTCGGAGGTGATCACGCCCTTCCCCGAACACGTTCACGAGAGAGCGTACATGTACTATGTGAGAAAGGGTTTGTAACTTGTAAATAGAATAGACATTGCGGAGAGAAGTTGTAGAGATTTAGAAATTGGAGAATTCTCAGATGTTTCCAGTCTATGATAAGTTGTAATTTACATTTTGTATTGTTTCCGGCATTGTTCATGATGTCTGGTATATTCGATCTCATCGAACTCATCGTATCCTGAAAATGCCACGGATCTCGCCCAAGCTAGCCCGACTAGCTCGAGAATATTCTCCACTACTACCTCCATTGCTTAAAGCCAATCAAAACTTGCAATCTGCGAAGAACGAGCTACGATGGATCAAGAACGAGCTACCAAGACACCAATGGAAAGAAGCTATCTATAAACGTGCCAAAAAGGTACCTCTCCAGTACATTTTAGGCAGCCAGCCCTTTGGAAGTCTTGAGATACGCTGTGAGCCTGGAGTGTTGATTCCACGGTGGGAAACCGAAGAATGGGTCCAGAGATTAGTGGATATTTTGAGACCTCTTCACCCATTGGCTATGATCGATGCATGTACTGGAACGGGATGCATTCCCATCTTCATGAAAAAAGAACTACCCAATTGGAATGTAAATGCGTTTGATATCTCGCAAAAAGCGATTTCTTTGGCTACAAGAAACTGCCAGCACTCCGATGTTGATGTCAATGTTCATTATGGTGATGTATTCGATGAGGGATTGACAAACAAGTTGGGAGAAGTAGACTTTGTCACAGCAAATCCTCCGTACATTCCTCTAGAGGACTACTTGAAACCGGTGGTCTTGGATGGGCCCGAGGATTCTGTTCGGCTCTTCGAGCCCCAGCTAGCACTAGTGGGAGATACAGAGTTCTACAGTGCACTCGTGAGGAATATAGTACTTCCGCTGAATTGTAGGGGTTTTTTGTTTGAATTGGGATATGAAGAGCAGGTTGATGCTACAGCAAAGTTGCTTCCGAGTAATTGGGACGTTGGGAAATACTATGATCTGGCTGGAAAGCTACGGTGTGTGTTGGGATGGAGAAAAGACTCAGATTTGGCACTTCTCCACAAACTTTGCACAAGAGATATTGAATGGAATTAAATATGCTGGGGCCATGATATATAGGTGCTAAAAATACTAGGCCATTTCAACGTCAACACTTTGCTCGTCTTTCACTGGTGGAGGATTGATTTCATCACCAGGGTCTGACTTGACAGTCTCGACACTACCACTTTCTGGCGTGGCCTCTGTCGTAGTCTCTGTCTCTGCTGTGGTCTCTGTCTTGTCCTCTGTCTTAACCTCTACTTCCTGCCTTGGTTTCTTTCTCGATCCCTTTCCAACTGCCTGGATATGGCCACCTGCTGGGAACACTCTAGTGCCACTAAGAACGTATCCTCCATAGCCTCTAGAGGTCATGAGTGGGTGCAATCTGCCCTTGATGGTTTGATAAATACGGGCTCTGGTCTCAAAAATGGAAGGTGCTAACACCCTCTTATCCTTTGCAAGTTCGTGCTGGGTCTCTAAGAGCATCTCCTTGAACTGACTGTAGAACACTAATGGTCTGGAGCCTCCCACTCTTGGAATCACATACTCGAGGAACGACGGTATGCTGAGGGTGGAAACGGCCACCAACGCATCAAAATTGCCTCTCTCTATTGACTCAATGGCATCATTGATCTCGGCAGCACGTTTCAGTCTTCTATGATATTGGAGCTGCTTGTTGGGTTTCATGGCATCAATCTCCTCTTGTGAAAGCTCCTGCCAGGCGATTTTCTCGTTTTCAGGCTCAATAAACTGGAGCCAGCTGACTGTCTTGATCATCTTCTGTTGATACTCCTCCGAGTAGTCCAGGTGCCTCAATGCGGCCAAGTTGGCGTGTTCATTCTCGTGAACCAACATGATCGAGCCTTGACCTTGCATTCTCTCCAACATGGCATACACAACCACACCGGCAGTGTCGTCAACCACCAAGTAGTTTCCTCCAGGGCGGATATTGGCGTGGTTAAGTAACAAGCCAAGCGTCTCCTCACTCATATCAAGCACCTTCTGCAAGTCCTTCTCGATGTAGTATTGCAAGAGCTGCGACAGACCCACATAATCTACCTGGAATCTACGCAAGAACTTCTGCTGTTTCCGACGCAAGTATTTCTGCTGAGAGAAGAGGGTTTTTTTATCGAATCCTCCATGGCCAGCGATGATCTGTTCAATGATCTTCTGGCCAATGTCTGACGAAGCACCCAGCTTCTTCAAATCATCGATCTGTTTGTTGTCAAGCTTCTGAATCTTGGATCCAATGTTGATAATGTCCTGGTTGCTTTCGGCACTCACCTCGAAGTACTTGGTGAGCTGGTCTTTGGTGAGTTCGTCATCCATTTCGTTCTCCAAGATGTTCTCTTCGGTATGTGTCATAGACTTGATGGGTACAGCCACCTGGTCGTCGGTGATTTCAAAAGTGGTTCCATATGGATGGCCCAAAATCGTGGAAACCTTGAAAGTTCCAAACTTTCCAAGTGAAATTGCCCCGTCATCTCTTAAGTATGCAATCTTGACACCTTCAGAAGGAAGCGTAATGAAGGCGTGCTGGTTGGCCCGGATAGTCGTTCTGCTCTTTGAAGAGTCCATTGTGGATATATTCTAGATGATATATATGCTGGTGGATATATAAAATATAGGCAATTCTAGCAGGGGCACAAAAAAAAATATCTTGGTTAATTAGTTCTGAGTACTATGTCAACTGGCATCGTGAGCCTCTATAGTGCGAATTTTCTCATCTCATCGCACTTTTTTTTACTAACTCATCACTATTCACTATGGGAAGAAGGGCTAAAAATAAGCAGGGCGTTCCTCCTACATTGGATGAATTCTTGGGAAACAAGGACGCCAAGGCTACAAGAAAGCCTGCTAAAAAAGACAAGAGAAAGAGGGATGAAGATGCTGGATCTGCCAAATCTAAGAAGTCCAAGCGTAATGAAAAGCGTCAGCCTGAGGACATCGAGGAGCACCCTGAGGGCCTCCCTGAGGTTGATCTTGAAGAATTGGCCAGTGCCAAAAGATCTCTTTTTGATGATGACGATGCAGAGGATGACAACGATGACATTCCTGATGACGAATTCGATGTTGGAGATGATGAGCTTGTAGACTCTGATGAGGAAGGAAGAGAACGTCCTATGTTCTCTGACGATGAAGATGATGAGGATGACTTGGAGAACTTGAACGCTGCCAACATGGAGGCATACTCCAAGGCGTTGGATGAGGATGAGGAGTTGGAGGCTGAAGAGGCAGAATTGGAGTTGGTCCAAGCTCCACAGCCTAGAGCCAAGGTGTTGCCTACTGAGGAGGAAGAGGAGGCATTGGCTGGTCAGCCAGTGGACATTACCGCTGTGAGAACCAGAATGATTGAAATTGTCAAGGTTTTGGAGAACTTCAAGGAACTTTCTGAGGAAGGTAAGTCCAGAGCTGATTACACCACTCGGTTGTTAAGTGACATTTGCGAATATTTCGGCTACTCTGAGTTCTTGGCTGAGAAGTTGTTCAACTTGTTTTCTCCATCGGAGGCTATGGAGTTCTTCGAGGCAAACGAAGTGGCTCGTCCAATTACCATCAGAACCAACACATTGAAGACCAGAAGAAGAGACTTGGCCCAGACTTTGGTCAATAGAGGTGTCAACTTGCAGCCAATTGGTGCTTGGACCAAGGTTGGTTTGCAAATTTTCGACTCGCAGGTTCCTATTGGTGCCACTCCAGAATACTTGGCTGGTCAGTACATCTTGCAGGCAGCTTCGTCTTTCTTGCCAGTCATGGCATTAGATCCTAAGGAGAACGAGCGTGTTTTGGACATGGCTGCGGCTCCCGGAGGTAAGACTACTTACATCTCTGCATTGATGAAGAACACTGGGTGTGTTTTCGCTAACGATGCTAACAAAGCCAGAACTAAGTCGTTGATTGCCAACATCCAGCGTTTGGGATGTAAGAACACCATTGTGTGTCACTACGACGCTCGTGAATTCCCTAAGGTTATTGGAGGTTTCGACAGAGTCTTGTTGGATGCTCCATGTTCCGGTACTGGTGTCATTGCAAAGGATGAGTCAGTCAAGGTCAGCCGTACTGAAAAGGATTTCATTCAAATTCCACATTTGCAAAAGCAGTTGCTTTTAAGTGCCATTGACTCTGTGGATGCCAACTCTGCCACTGGAGGTGTCATTGTCTACTCTACGTGTTCCATCGCTGTGGACGAGAACGAGGCTGTCGTGGATTATGCATTGAGAAAGAGACCTAACGTCAAACTTGTTGAAACCGGCTTGCAAATCGGAAAAGAAGGTTTCACTTCCTATAGAGGAAAGCACTTCAGTGACAAGCTCCTGTTGACCAGACGTTACTATCCACACACGTATAATGTGGACGGTTTCTACGTCGCCAAGTTCAAGAAGATTGCACCATCGCCTCACGACATCACCAAGGCTGGTGCTAAGGAGAAGGAGTCGTTGGCCAGGGCCGAGGCTGAGGAGGAAGGTATTATTCATGACGACTTCGCTGAGTTCGACGAGACTGAAGATAAGGAGCTCATCGAGAAGTCTGTCATTAGAAGCAAGAAGAGAAAGGGTATCAACCCGAACGCAAAAAAGTAGTGTAACATAGATAGCATTGATAATGGACATAACGTGCAAGTACCTAAATTACAAGCCTCGGAGAGTGGCGTTGCCTAGTCCATGCTCCTTAATATACTCGGGACCCATTTCCTCGTATTCCTCCTTACTCACGTACGAGTTGGATGAATCTTGCGAGTTTGCCCACTTCTGCATGCCTTTCCAGGGATCAAGTATAGGGTCCTGTGCTCTGTAGACGTTAAGAGGCGATCCGTAAGGCAATAAACTAGTCAATTCCGATGACAATCTATCAGTAAAGTTGGGGAGAAGTGACGAGCCTCCAGTAACAAACACATTCTCGATCATAGCTCTCAGCTGGCCACCAACATTGAAGTTGCCGTCGAAGTTACGGAATAAGAGGTTTTGGATGATCTCTGGAATACCTGCCTGATCAAGGCCGGCGATATGTGGCTCGAAGTAAACTTCAGGAACTCTGATTCTCTCGATGTTGATGTGAAGCTGGTGGTTACGGCGAATAATTTCTGGATGGTTAAGCAATTCGTCAGGATCGTGGCCCTCGGCTTGCATTGCTAGCGTCAAGCTCTGTCTCGGTCCATGAATGAACTTGTGCAACACCAGATTCTTCCAGTCAAACGACTCTGATGCAGCGAATGTGTCTTCGTGGTGGAAATCTGGATCATACTTGAGTAATTCCTCTTCAATCAGCAAGATTTCTGCATTGGTCTCGTCCTGTTCCTCCTCCAAGGATGCACTACTAATATCTCTGTAGGCATTCCAGTCGTCATCATTTGCTCCAAAAGTATCGTTGGGATCATTATCAATTGTCACATTAGCGTTTCTTCTGCGCTTTCTCGAAGCCGCAGTGGTCGAACTGGTCAGGTCGTTCGCCAAGTCAGCTATACTCTTCATACGTTTTTGGGCAGCCATAGACTTTCTGTCCTTCATAGCTTCCATGAGTTTGGCCCGCTTCTTAAATTGGGCAATGTGTTGTGCCAATTCAAGTCTCTTGGATGTGCACCAGTCGTCCAAGTCACGTTTACGCCATTCCTCCTGTTCCTGTTGGTACTTCAATTTCTCCTGTTCCTCCTTCTCCTTCTCTTCCTTTGCTCGCATGCGGGCATCGTAGTTTGCCTTGAGAAGCTTCTGTCTACGTTTCTCCTTGACGTCCTCCTCACTCAACTCCGAGTCTGGAATGTCCACAAGGGGCCATGCAGTTGCAGGATCCACTTCTTCATCAGGAGCCTCGATATCCTGAGAACGAGCCTTTTTGAGCGATTTCTCGAGGTTGTCAACATACTTGTGCAAATCGGATACACTTTCAAATTCCTCAGCTTGTGCTCTTCTCTCGGCCTCAGCCTTGCTAAGTCCCGACAACGTCTCTTGAAGTTGCAGGTAGTATTCAAGTTCCTGTTCCTTTTGTATGAGTTTCTCCAAGCGTTTTTTCTGCGCTTGCTCCTGAAGTCTCTTACCCTGCTCTTTTCTTCTCGCAGCCTGGCGAGCCAATTCCTCGTCAGACTTCTTGGCCTTTTCTGGCGCAATTTCCACTGGCGCCTGTATGACAACGTCATTTTTCTCAAGTTTGTCCATGCTCAAGTATTCGGCCAACTCTGTTGCGTAGTCCTTCAGAACATACGCATGGTCTTGGAGAATATGAGTGGTCTGGTCCTTCGAGAGTCGCGAGGGAAAGTAGGGATACTTGAGTGCTAGCATCTTTTGCATGAACTGAGCCAGCTGGCTGCCTCCCCAGTCGATCCGCTTGCTGTTCAGGAGAATTCCCTGGCCCAGTAAGAGTGGAATAATATGAGTCAGCTCATTTCCAGCACTCACCACCAAACCATCTCTTTTTGGCGAGTTGTAGTAGTACGAGAACAACGAGTCGATACCTGTGGCCATTTTGGGGGCCTGATAAGTCTCGAATATGAGCTCATACATGCCTTTCCTCTGGCTCTGAGGGCATGCCAAAGGTTCCGTCATGACAATTGGATTGTTGAGTCTTCCATTCTGTGAAGTTACACTTAAGTGCTCAAACAGATAATCGAGAATATTCTCAATATACTCCCAATTGGTGATGAGCGGTCCATCATAGGGAGATTTGGCATTGGACCGTAAAGTGGAGAAATATGGAGCTTCTCTGAAAATGTCGTTTCCGACAAGTGTCAAGTTAACGTTTGTTCGACGGTCTCTGTGCTTTGCTACAAGTGTGGGGAACACGTTGTGTGGCGTAGTGGCATTGGTGAGTCCCACCCTGACGTTGGCAGACCCAAGATCAATGGCTATTGGGACATTTGGGGCGTAGTTGGCGTAGAATGGCTCGTCTTCGAGAAGCGGCGCGTGCTCACGAAGATAGTGGAGCTTTTGTGGAGGAAGCTCCTGGTTCTCCGGCTCGGGCATGTGGCGACTTATGAGTGGTGAAGATTGATGGATAATTTTGATAGTTGGATAAATGGTGATTGCTCCTGTATATATGGTAGAAGTATCTTCAGTAGGAATTGGCCGGACGGAACGGGAGTCAAATGTCTGAATTTTTTCCAGAAAAATTACCCTTCGATGCTGGAATTACTTTTTAATTAATAAGTCAGTCAATTTCTATTTATTATTCATTCTTGTTCTCATTCAGTCCACCATACATTATCTCTATGTCGTCTCGAACTCCCAATTATAAACCTGTACCCTTCACACATAACCTCACCTCCACCTCTAACACTCTTCATTATACCATATATCACCATGCCTAACTCTGCAAATTCGGAAGAGAACCAATTGAACGTCCAAGGGTACAACATTGTCACCATTCTCAAGCGTTTGGAGGCTGCCACCTCCCGTTTGGAGGACATAACAATCTTCCAGGAGGAAACAAACCAGTCTTCCGGCCCTAAACCTTCAGGTGCCACTTCCAAGTCGGTTGCTCCAAGCGGCGCTACTCCTGCTGGCCCTCCTGCTGCCAAATCTGCTGCTCCTGCGGTTTCTGCAGCCCCTGCTCCGCCAACTCTTGCCGAAAAGGCCAAATTTGTTAAGGAATTTGATTTGTTCATCAAGGACACCATTGATCTCTTCGTTTTGTCATCGAAGGAGGTCGATCCTGTTGTGGGAGAGGCTGCTGCCACTTTGAAGGCCGCATTTGAGGAGCAGGCAAAATTCTTGGACCTCGTGTCGTCCACCAAGAAACCAGCAGTGTCAGATCCTCAGTTTATGGAATTGTTGGCGCCTATCAATGCCAAGATTGAGAAGATCTCTGCCCTCAAAGATGCCAATCGCCGCTCTAACTTCTTCAACCATTTGAACACCATCAGCGAGGGTGCGCCTGTGCTTGGCTGGATTGTCACCGACACTCCGGTTTCGTATGTGCCAGAATTCAAGGACAGCGCCCAGTTCTGGTCTAACAGAGTTATGAAGGAGTTTAAGGACAAGGACCCCAAGCAAGTGGAGTGGGTCAAGCAGTTTTTGGCCATTTTTGACCAATTGCGTGCGTACGTCAAGGAGTACCATGCCACAGGCCCATCGTGGAACTCCAACGGTAAGCCATTGGCCGAGTCAATTGCTGCCCAAAAGAGCACCTCGGCACCTCCTGCTCCTGCTGCGGGCGCTGGCGCCGGCGCCTCGGCCCCTCCACCACCTCCACCACCAGCCCCCCCTGCCTCGTTTTTTGAAGAGCCAGCACAGAAGGCTGGCGGTATGGGCGCTGTTTTTGCAGACTTAAACCAGGGTGAGAACATCACTTCTGGACTCAAAAAGGTGGAGAAGTCGCAGATGACCCACAAGAACCCAGAGTTGAGAGCTCACGCCCAGGTTCCAGGTAAGCCTACACCTCCCAAGAAGCCACAGACATTGTCACTGGGAAGTAACATTCCTAAGAGAAAGCCAGCCAGAAAGGAGTTGGTGGATGGCAATAAGTGGATGATTGAAAATTTCACGCTGGTGGATGCTCCCGAGCCTATTGTTGTGAACCTTGAGATGCTGCAGTCGGTGTTCATTGGCAACACGAACGGTATCACAGTGCAGATCACTGGTAAGGGTAACGCGGTGTCCGTTTCCGAGACCAGCAAGACTGCTGTTGTGGTGGAATCGTTGATTTCCGGTATCGATGTGATCAAATCGCATAAGTTTGGAATTCAAGTGACTGGTGTAGTTCCCCTCATCACTGTTGACAAGTCGGACGAAGGAAGTATCTACTTGTCGCAAGAGGCCATTGATGCTGACTCTCAAATTGTGAGCTCCAACACGACTGCGCTCAATATTAATGTTCTCAAGGACGAGGACTATGTTGAATTGCCAGTTCCTGAGCAGATGCTGCACTCAATCAAGAACGGCAAATTGGTCAGTACCATTGTCGAGCACAAGGGTTAGGGGATTTAGATACCAATACAGGTTTTGGATCGTCCAGATCTCTTACACCTTTCTTTCTTCATTTCGTTTCTTGGACAGGACCCATGTTTATGACGATCTTATTTCCGTCCCATATCCACGTCCTGTCTGTACTGATGATTCCAATATCATTCGAACATCATTCCAACATCAATCCAATGACATTCCGATACTACATATCCACAATATGGTGAGATGCCCTCTCATTTGCACTCACAGAACATCTAAAATCAATTTGCTCTCCGCCCATTACTCTTCCACTATCTACTTTACTCGTCTATGTCCGTTTTCTGTGATTACTTTTTAGATCGCTCCTGTACCGACCGTTGTCTCGCACCAAGTATCACAGATGTCTCATCCGACATCAAACGACTAAAAAACCGTAACGATTGACAAAAAAAAATTATTAAAAACTATTCTGCAATAAAGCCCAATCTCATATCCCATTGCTGATTGCCAATCTCTGTCTTATCGGCACTTCAACACGAGATATCCACCGTGGCCAATGGTCGTGCAAAGTCACGTGGCCGCGGAAGCGATAGAATGTTCTACTTTGGAAATCAGAAAAGAAAAAATCTCATCTAATAGTTTCTTGCCGTTGCACTTACTAATTCCAAATATTTATTAATCGAGACTTATAGATAGACCATGGTGAAGGATACTAAGTTCTACGATCTCTTTGGAGTGTCGCCATCCGCCTCGGACAACGAGTTGAAGAAGGCTTACAGAAAAGCTGCCTTGAAGTACCATCCAGACAAGAACCCTTCTCCTGAAGCCGCTGAGAAATTCAAGGAGTTGTCGCACGCGTACGAAGTTCTCTCTGACGATCAGAAGAGAGAGATCTACGACAACTACGGAGAAGAGGGCTTGAACGGTGGTGGACCAGGAATGGGTGGTATGGGCGCTGACGACATCTTCTCGCAGTTCTTCGGAGGAGGCTTTGGCGGTATGGGAGGCGGTGCTTCGAGAGGCCCAGCCAGAGGCAAGGATATCAAGCACTCCATCCTGTGCACGTTGGAGGAGTTGTACAAGGGTAGAACGGCCAAGTTGGCCTTGAACAAGACCATCTTGTGTAAGCTGTGCGAGGGCCGTGGTGGTAAAGAGGGTAAGGTCAAGCAGTGTAGCTCTTGTCATGGTGCTGGTATGAAATTCGTCACCAGACAAATGGGCCCTATGATCCAGAGATTCCAGACAGTTTGTGATGCCTGTCAGGGTACTGGAGACATGTGCGATCCAAAGGACAGATGTGTCGACTGTAAGGGTAAGAAAACCCAGTCCGAGCGTAAGATCTTGGAGGTTCACATTGACCCAGGTATGAAGGATGGTCAGAGAATTGTCTTTAGCGGAGAGGGTGACCAGGAGCCAAATGTGACCCCAGGAGATGTTGTGTTCGTCGTGGATGAAAAGCCACATGAGAAGTTCACCAGAAAGGGTAACGACTTGTCTTACGAATGTGAAATTGACTTGTTGACTGCTTTGGCTGGTGGTGAGGTTGCTTTCAAGCACGTTTCCGGTGATTACATTAAGTTTACAATCGTTCCTGGTGAAGTGATTGCCCCAGGTGCAGTCAAGGTAATCGAGAAGCAGGGTATGCCTATCTACAGAAACAGCGACAAGGGTAACTTGTTCATCAAATTCTCTGTCAAGTTCCCTGAGGCCAACTTTACTTCCGAGGAGAAGTTGCAGCAATTGGAGTCCATCTTGCCAGCCAGAACTGCCGTCAAGATTCCAAAGAACGCTGCAGTTGACGAGTGTGATTTGACTAACATCGACCCATACAAGCACAGCCAGAACGCTAGACGTGATGCCTACGATTCGGACGACGAGGAGGGCCAGCAGGGACCAGGTGTGCAGTGTGCATCTCAGTAAGCGAGTTTTAATGATTTGGGTAGTTGCCAAGTGTTGTCAGTAGGATATCACGCAATATTTGGGGGAGGATGTCCGTGACGGGGGTGTTTACGGATTGGTGCAGCTCACTGAGTCATCGGTGGGATTTGTAATTCTATATACATGTTATTACTTGATTTTCTGTATGGCCATAAAATAGTTGCCGACCTCGGCACACTCAGTAAACTTCCATCCATAAGCGGGAAGGTAGATGCATCCACGTGAGTCGGTTACCTCAAATGTTTCCTTGTACTTACTTTGTTCAACCCATTGACGGATTTCCTTTTCGTTGATGTACTTTTCAAGGGTATGGGTGCCCACAGGAACAATTTTCAATACATGTTCGCCCATAAAGATAGTAGTGAACCAGCTCACAAAGTCTCTGTTGATAGTCGACAAGAACACCCAACCTCCATCTTCAACTCTATCAAACACCTCCGATAACACTTTAGATGGGTATTGCACATGCTCAAGCATCTCGAACACGGTGATGATGTCGTACTTTTCATTGATCGGCAAATCCTCCACCGCCTGTAAGCTGTATGTGAGTTTCGATTCCAATTCTGGGTCTTCTTTCAAGTGCACCTTGGCAGCCTCCAAGACATCTGTAGACAAGTCGATACCTTTGACACTTTCGACGTATCGAAGACGAGCCAATGATTCAGCTAAGATACCTCCACCACAACCCACATCCAATGCCTTGAGCTTTCGATCCATGAGGATCTCGTCTCTCTTTTCATCTTGTTCTTGCAAGATTCTGGACTTGATGGGTGTTGGAAGCAAATCCACATTAAAAGGCGGAATATAGATCTCGTCATCAGGCGATTGCACATCCTTGTTCAACTTCAAGTGCGAGCGAACCATTTCGTTGATGTAGTCCATGCGGAGCAAATTCATTTTGTGAAGTATCCGTTGGGGACCGTTAACATCCCACCACGATGAAGCCAAAGCATTGAAATGGGACATTTCGTCCGCAGATGCCGCAGTAAGCTTTGGACCATGGCGTTTGATTGGCGTACTGGAGAGAAAACGCCTAGCCAGTACCCGGAGAAGGTTTTTTGATGTAAACATAATGGGTTAACAGGTTAGAATGTAAAGTGGTTGGATTTTTGTGCAGGGTATGGGACTTACTATGGATATACGATAGGGTAGGCGAAAAGTTATAGTTGTGAAGCTGTAACTCTTATAGTATAATAAGAAAATCAATATAAGCCTTTAGCAAGAATTCCATGTATAAAGACGCTTTTCCGGAATTTTGATGAACAGAAGTAGTTTTTATCTTTTGCAAGGGAATGAGTAATATTTGTAAAAGTTGCGAAACTGAAGTCAAAGTTGGGTATGAATGATGATTGAGTAGAAATTAGGTAAGACGTAATTCCCAATAAAGATTCTATAACAACAAATTTGCAAAGAAGATTAATAAGTGGATGAGAAAAAGATAAAGATCAAGAGGTTATCAAAGCACATTGATTGGTACATGTTCTTAGTCCCTCTGAGAATCTCAAGCACCTAGTGCACCTACATACACAACTCACCTAGTCAAGTCAAGTCAAACACCTTCTCATTACTCTTCTCATGGACAGCGACAGTTTGGTGGCGACAAGAGCCCGAAGAGCCAATGCGGGTTCTCGGTTGAAGCTGCTTATTGAATTGGAAGAGCAATCTCAGGGCGTTCAATCGATGATATACACCGAAGACGATGAGAACGTCCAACTTTTGTTTCAGGAAGACGAGAATGACGAGGAATTTGAAGAACCAATCGATAGTGGCGACGAACAGGAAGAGGAGAATGACGGAAACTCTCAGGATGAACTTTCAGAGCTCCCAGATGACGAGAATCGCCATGCATCAGAAACAAATGGCTCTGATACTGAGGTGGCTGTCAATTCTGACGAGATGCTCTCTGATTCCGATCTATCCGTGTCAGAAGATGACGACAGTGAAGGAGAACGTGAACTCCAAAACCAGGAAAGAGCCAAAAAGCGCAAGCATAGACTGAAGACCATAATTCCAGCGATCAAGAAACCTAAAGTGGTGACTAAACCTTCAGCTCCAAAACCTCAGGTGAAACACTCAGAATTGCTACTACTAAGCGAGCGCAGATCTTCGTCAAGAAAATCTGCCCTTCAGAATAAGCAAGAGTTATTGGAGAGACTTAAAGAAGATGAAACTCGAAGGGCTGCCCTCACACCCGTGATCAGAGTGAAAGAACGCGAGTTGACTCAAGAAGAAAGACTCGCAGAGGCCAAGGAAACTGAAAGGCAAAACATTATATCATTAAATATGTTCTTGCAGCAAGAAATTGTCAAGAAAGAGCGCCAGAAGCTATTATTCCAACAGAGAAGACCCAAGCTTCGCAATGTTGTGAGATTGTTTTCTGCAGAAAGTTTTGTTACTCCTCTAGATGAAATCGAGGATGCAAGACACGTACAAGACATGTTCGAGAGAAAGAAGCGTGGAAGGAGAAGAAAGAACCAACTAGAAGATTTGGATATGAAGCGTCCCGGAGATATCGACACCGAACTTCCATACTACCAAAGAGAAATGGCCGAAAAGAGAAGAATTGAGGCGGAAAGGGCGGAGGAGAAGAGAAGGTTGGAGGAGGCAAGAGCTGCAAAAAGGAAGAAGTTGGAAGAGGAACGTGCAGAGAGAAAGCGAATCCTCGAAGAAGAAAGACTCGCTCGCAAGAAAGCAAAAGAAGAAAGGTTGAAAGAGTACGAGAACATGACTGAAGAGCAAAAGGCTGCTCTTAATCTTGGATCAAAGCTTTCTGGGGGAAGTCCTGAGGGAAGCTTGTCGGAGCATGTCGAAGAGACTGACCTGGATCTAAAGGATCTCAAGGATCTCACCGATGAAGTTGTTGCGGACACGGAAAGTAAGAATGAAGGACTAGAACAGAATGCTGATGATGTGTTGACCGAAACTGTCGAACAAAGCTCGAAAGAGGAGGAACCAAAAGTGAGCCTCGATGATAGTACACATGAGGAGAAAGGAGAGGTTTTAAAAACAGAACAGCTAGAACTACAAGGGCAGGTCATGCCAACGAATGCTAATCTGGTAGGTAGCGGAGAAATAGAGAAGCTCGAGATTGTGGACGATTACGAGGACACACCTGAGCCCCATCTGGAATTGGATACATTCGAAGCTAAGAGTGCCTATGCTAGCCATGATAAGTCGGAGACCGAGACTGGAGAAGCTGCATCTAGAGATACTGAAATGGTTGACGGCGATGACGCGCCAATCAAACAGGAACCAACTGAAGATATAAAGGAAGAGGGCGAAGCACAGACAAATGAGGGATCCCCCGAGAAGGTCGAAAAGAAAGTGACATTTGCAGGTGTCGAACAAGAAGAAGAACAAGAAGAAGTAAAGCAGGATATCGCTACTGAGGAGGAGGTAGAGGCCGAGAAACTATCACGCTCTGCTACACCAATCTATAGACCGCAGGCAGACGGAACTGTTTTTGAGGGCCCTGTTCAGCATGTTGCGAGAAACCTCGTTTTTCTTTTGAATTTCGAAGAGGAAGACAGATGGGGACTAACAGACATGCGTATCAAAACTGCTCTTTTCGGAGATGATGCCAATCTTGGTGCTTCACGAAGATTTCAGGATCTCCGAACAATTTTGAAAAGCTCTCTTCGCCTGGACAATCCATACGCTGCTCCCAAGGAAGAAAAGGAAGACGAGCTTTTCAACCCTGTGACAAAAATCACCGAAGACAGTGCGATGTTTGATTCTCTAAGGAAGTTGCCTAGATTCGGTGACAAGGAAATCTTTGAGGAGGAAGAAGAAATTGAGAGCAACGTCGCCACCTCAGAAATCCAAATCAAGACAGAGGCACCCACGGGACTTTACCTCCCCAACGGAAACAAGAAGATCTGTCTTATCTCCGGAAAAGAAGTCAGATACTTCGACCCGGCCACAGGTCTTCCATATGGCAGCAAGGAAGTTTACCTGGTCATCAAAGCAGTCGAGCTGGGTGTCATACCTTGGTACAGTATTCCCAAGGACCAGAACACTTACGGACCTGTGGAAATATATCTCAACAGAAGAGAAGGTGCCAGACATGCTCAGGGAGTGCCTGAAGGGTTTGACGGGTACTAAGGGATCAATACTAGCCTACATGTTGGTGTATATAGATATAGTAATGCGATTTAATGACCAGAGGAATGTTGAATGTCCTTCTCGTGAGCACTGATCAAGTCATTCTGAAACTTCATGAGTTGAGTACGAAGCGAAGGGATGACAAGCTTCTTCACTTCACTAGCATGGTCCGAAGTGACTTCAAAGACGTACTCGTCCTCGTCTTGATCGTGAACGAACTCTTCGAGAACAACAGTAGCCAGTATACTAGAGTCATCGGCCTTTTTGGTACCTCCCAACGAGAACAGAAGCTTCATGTCGTATATACACAAAACCCTTCCCTTTCTTTGAGTGACATCACAGTCACCTGAGGCGTCGACACTAACGATCAGGACAGACAATTCATCATTTTCAAATGAGGTATTGACCAAATTCTCGTTGAAGTACTCTTTTGTCCAGGGAAGACAGTTCTTATCCACCCAGTGCCTGAATGTTAGTCATGGAACAGATTTTGATAGCTAGACGATCTATGACACATACCAGTTGTTAGGATTATGAACGACCATTTTGTTGCAAGGTAATATCGAAAAGATTCGCAGACGTAATAAATCGTGGAAAATGATGGAATTTCTGTACAGTGCGAATGATTACCACCATTAATGGACATCAACCGTAAATGTTATTTAATTTTCAAATGAATGCTTCCAATAAAACGATAGTGGCAGAATTTCTATATATTCTATAATCTGACTACTCTGACCAAGTGTAGACACTCTTCTCCCGGAGATGTTCCCCATACCTGTAGAACACGAATGGAATAGGAATAAGCACACATGCAAAAAGTGCCAACAAGGTGGTGGCCCACTGGATACTCAACTTTTCGTACATCTGCAATCCAAACAAGGGAAAAACACCAGACATGAGCGATCTGATGAATGAGTTAGCAGCCATGGCCGATGCAATATACCTTCTGTATGCCTCCACTGTGTATGCAAAGATACCGTTAAAGACGAGGATGGTACCCATGCCGTATATAAAAGAACCGATTATGGGACCGATCCAATGCAATTTGGAGTACGATGTCCAACCAATGATGAACAAGCCGATTGGTACAATGAATACTCCAACCATTAATGGAAGGAATCTGAATTCACACTTGGGGACTCCTCCGTTCTTGGCCACCAATCTCTCATAGTAAACTTGCACAATTGCGGGACTAACCAAAGCAGTGATGGCCAATCCCAATATCAATCCAATGAACGCAATTCCTTGATCCTGAACACTGAAGTGGAAAACAGTCCTATAGATATAAGGAAACGACACGAAAAACATATACACGATAGCCAACGTGAATCCAGTGTAAAAACATAGTGCCATTGTCATGTAATCTTTGAAGATGAGCGCAAAGGGACGTCTGGAGGATGTCAACACAGTTATATATAAACTTGTTCCCTCTTTCTCAATGGGTGCATACCAACGGTCGTCGCCAGTGGCCTTTCTAATACGCTCAGCCTTCTTTTTGAGAAGAACTGGCTCAAAAGTCTCAGGAACAGTAATCCAAACCAATAAGAACAGGGCACCGGTCCAAATAATCATGACGTAGAAGGTCCATCTGAATGAGGTGTGTTGATTAATGAAACCTGAGATCAACGGACCCAAACCAGGACCCAAGAATGGTGACGCAGAGTACATGACCAAAGCCTTGTTAAGCTCTTTCGTTTGGTCTCTCTTTGTGTTGGGGAATCTGTCGACCTTGCGGAAAAGATCACTGAAGGTTCCACTGGCTACTGCCATGAACGCAGCACCAAAAAAACCTGATGCAAACCGAGAAAACAAGATGGAGCCGACATTGTTGCTGAATGCTGGCACAAATTGAAGAGCAAATACCAAGAACAAACCCACATTGTACACCACCTTCCGCCCGTGGAATTCTGAGATAGGAGATAGAAACATTCCTCCAGTACCTAGACCCCAGATGTAGAAGGAGATTCCCAATGTTGACACCTCATGACTGATACTGAAATGTTCCATGATGTTTTCGGAGGCCAAGGACCATACCGATGATACACAAGTGATGCAGACGGAGGTCAAAGATACAACTATCACGACAAGCCACTTATGAAGATCTGAGAGACGGAGAGCATCCTCGATATCATCATCGGAACCATCGAACTGGACCTCGAAGTCTAGTGAATCGCTGATGTCGGACTCTTTGCTCGGAGAAATAGACATCGGAAATGTGAAAAGAAGTGCCGTGGGGGATCAGCAAGCGGTGACGAGCAAAAATAATGTGTTTGGACAAACAGGCAACAGGGAGAATCAGTTGGATATGCTGGAGACGCAATGGTTTGATGGTACAATATGCTAACAATGCAATATAGCCTCAAGAATATATGAGGAGACAAGCAGCTTTTATAGGAAAAGCGTTCTCCAGATGACCGGTTGGGGTAGTGTCTATCATATTACGCAGAGATAAGTGCTCCTACATCAAGGCTAAGAACGGTGAAAAGAAGCAATGGTAAAATTTGCCTCTCCTAAGAAATGAAAGACAAATTGGGGAACACATTCTTGACTGCAGATGTCTTTTGTGTTGCGGTTAGAAGTGAGAGGTTGAAGGTGTGTTGTGTTGAGGAAGACGTTGAGATTACAGGACAAAGCAAAGTATGAGAGGATTAAACGATGAAAGCAAGAAAGCAGGAAAACAGAATGCGAGAAAGCAGAAAAGTATCACGGCATATATACTGGTCTAACTTTAGCGCCATGTCTAATTGATATTTACATAGTATGAAAGAGGAGAAGCTAGGTGTTACCTAATTGTTTCGAATCGTGCCGTCAATTACAAAACGATTAAGAGCTGTTTAATGAATATTTGGGAGATTATGAATTGAAAACAGAATTGAATAGTCAAGGTCAATGATTCAGCAAATCAGTGTCTCCACTTTTGGGTTTGATAGGATACGAAATTAGTCATCATGCCAGCCGTGGCTCCAAGCTAAATAAAAATTCCGCTCGTTCCGAACCCGAGTGGTACATCCGAAGTGACATTCATAATCTCACAGATTGACTTAAAATCACGTGCGTTCGCCTATTGCCTGATCGGTCTAATAGTTCGTATTCAGATATTACAAGCCTGGGAAATTATGCTGGATATATCTGTTCAAATGATAGGTCACCATTTAATCGCTCACTTTCAATTGAAGTGGGTTTGTTCCAGTTTAGCGCGACTGTGAAGGACGGAACGTTTTGGAAAACTCCGAGAAGCAGGGTCTGATTCCCTCCAGTGTCTTCTTTTGTTTGATATGCCGTGTCTATAGGAAAAACTTGATTTTTGAGTAATGTCAAAAGATAATTCTCCTTAATTTTTTTTTATCAACAATTGTTTTCCGCTAGAGTTCTTACTCTACCATCAACTTCTCAATTCGTGCATCACTTCCTCGATCACTTCATTAACTACGATTTCACACTCACAATTAAAAATTAAGCACACAACGTCAACCCTAGCAGCTATGAGATATTTTTTTTTGTCAATTCCCCGAATCCAGTCCTCTCTGAATACAAGCTGAATGACATATTTTCTATCAAACCTCCCTCTCCTGCATAAATTATGCGTTTGGAAACACGGCGGAAGCTTTAAGTCCATAATTAGTATATGTGGAATGAACCCAAGAGCCAAAATTTGCTTGCGCATTAATAAATTCAATCAAATCCATCAACTCTGCCAACAGATTACCTCTAAAGAAATCCACTTCACATCCACCTTGCCCGATTCTTATCATGTGTCCATATCCCACCACCTTCGATACACCCGTACACCGTGATCGAGTAACAATAACACATTGGCAGTCGATGTTTAATCCTTGTCTTTACTCATGCCAGGCAGCGTCGAACTTGCCGACCTACGCAATAAACCGTTCTATGATATAGATCCTCAGGCAAAGCTTCATAGACCCGCTAGCGCCTACTTGTACGTGGTATTTGAGACGTTTGTCACCCTTACAGTCTACTTCAACTATGACTACTTGACCACCATATACCGACAATTGGGTCCCGCGTGTATGGGCGCCGCCACCGCTGCATTAGCACAGTCACTCAATCAGCTTATGAAATATAAGTTCTCTGACTCGCGTTTGCTCAAGTTCATCGTCTGGGGTGCCATCAACGGCCTCTTCACAGCCCTCTGGCTTGACGTGCTAGTCGTCCAGGTACCCAGCCCGATTTTCCGAATTATCATCGACCAAACTATTGGGGCTCCACTTTTTCAGCTCACATTCACCATATTATCGAACATGTGGGATGGCGATAGCCAACTGACTCCAGCAATACAGGCAGCGTTCATACGGTCCTTGCGTTATAGCTATTGCTACTGGCCGTTCATCAGCACAGCTATGTTCACCTTGGTTCCTCCAGAACGAATGGTCATTTGCAACTGCGTGGCCAATTTCATCTGGAACGTGATTCTCAGCAGGCTAACCTAATGGCTCTACATAATAGTCTACTGCATCCTTCATCAATCGCCAATTTCATAAATCGACACTGAATATAGTCCCATGTATATGCTACTTCATTCTCTTCAATGGGTCGGCCTTCCGTCCCTTTCTTCTTTTCTTCTGCACCTTCTTCTTGAAAGGGACAAACCCGAGATCCTTCTGTCCACTGCTGCGAGCGCTGGCTGGCAACAAGTATTCCGGCACTCTCTTCAATTGCGATTGAACTCGAGATGGGTGCAACTCCTTGTCATGTCTCAACGAGGCCAAATCTTGAGGATTTTCTTCGAAAAATCTCTTCAACTTGTCACTATTGAGCAATTCATTCTTCAATTCCTGGACTCTGGCCTCTCTGATGGCGACAGAAGTCACTGCTCTGAAAGCATCCTCAGCTCTATATCTGAATCCTTCTACCTGCTTCATGTCAAACTGGTATGGCTTAAACTCGAACCCATTTTTACCCTGCAGCTTCTCAATTCTCTTTAACACTTTTTCGTCCTTCTTGGCTGTTGGCAACCCGGCAACTCTGTGCTTTCCGATTTCCTTTTCAGGAATTACGAATGATAATGCCATGCCGGCTTTGCCTGCTCTGGCTGTTCTTCCCACCCGGTGTACGTAAGCTCTGGATGTAGTGGGTAAGTCAAAATTGAGCACACAAGCCACGTTCTTGAAGTCCACACCTCTAGAGACTCCGTATTCGTTGTCCGTCTTGAGCTTTTGCTTCTTCTTCAGCTTCTTGGACAGCTTCTTTTCGCTGCCTTCTTCAGAGTCCTCCTCCTTCTTCAACACCGGTTCGGCGTTTTCAGTATTTGCGTCGTTGTCATCTTCATCTTTCTCGAAGGTAAAGTCGTTGGTCTCGTCAGTGGCAATCAAGAGGTTGTACACATTCTTGTTATACTCGTCCACGATATGCAATCTGGAGTTGACGGGCAACTCAGAGTTCAAGATGCAGCATCGGATACCAAATTGTTCCAAGAACAACTTTAATCTGTATCCACGGTCAATGGTGTTGACAAATACCAACGTCTTTCCCTTGATCAAGTTCAACTTGAAAATTACATACGCTAGCAAGAACTTGTCGAACTCGGTGGTCCGTGCATAGTACTGGACAAGCTTGGACTTGGCCAACATGTCCTCGTTCAATTTTAACACAGCAGGTCTGGAACAGAATCTGCTCTTCAACTCATTCAAGTCGTCGTTGATGGTGGCAGACATCAAGAACGTCTGTAAGTTTGTCTTCACAGGCAAGTACTTCTCGAGCTCCTGTAAGTCATCCATGTATCCATAAGACAATACCAAGTCTACTTCATCAATGACCAAGTTCTTCACCTTGGAGAGATCGATCAAGTTCTTGCTGAGGTTCTCCAGTAAAACCTGAATTAATTTGGCTGGCGTCGACACCAAAATGTCAGGTTTACTCATCAACAACGAGTTTATCACCAGGTCTGATGCATTCGATGAAAGGTTTACCGTGGTCACTTTATTGTTGCAATAGACCAACAACTTCTCGATAAATTGGGAAACCTGGTTGGAAAGTTCCCTAGTGGGGACTAAAATGATGCTCTTCACGCATTTTTCCCCTGAATCCTCTGCCAATATGTTTTGCAAAATAGGAATACAGTATGCTGCAGTTTTTCCTGAGCCTGTGCTGGACTTTGCAATCACATCTCTTCTCTCTTCTAAGGCTAGTGGAATTGCACTAGATTGAATCAAGGTTGGAGTTTTGAAACCCAAATGGTCGACTGCTTGCAAGAGTCTTGCATCGAGACCAAAAGTGTCCCAAGACGCCGAGTCGTCGATATATGCGGCAGCGGCAGATTTATCCATGGGTGCTATTTGTTAATCATGGAGATGGAAAAATCACTTGTGATGCCCATCACACTATGTGCAGGCTACACATTAACATTTAATAATTTAAGGAATGTAGACGAGAAAAGAGCTGATAACACAAGACGATAAATTTTAAGAGAATAAAGGTCATAGTGCAATAGAATTCTAAAAAAATCTGATTTTCAGCTTTTTTAACCTGTGATAGCTTAAAGCAAAAGTTTCTTTCACAAAATGGGCGTGTGGCGTAGTTGGTAGCGCGTCTGCCTTGCAAGCAGAAGGTCACTGGTTCGATTCCTGTCATGTCCAATTTTTTGGTTTATTCTTATTTTTTTGGCTGAGATCATCGTTTAGTATCCAACATGAATTATTCCTACATGCTCTCGTGTTATCCTTTATTCTATAATTATGCTGATGGTGTGGACGGTTCATCCGGTTTGTATGCTTTCACGTTAATCGAGGACACATTAGTAGATGGCACTATGCTCTCATTATTGGGGTCGATAAATGATTGGGCCAGTGAATCAATAGCCGATCCGTAGTAATCGGATACTCCTGCAGCTTCACTTGCTGCGTTGGCAGCTTTAGTAGTGATCCCCGCCTTAGCATATCTTGAATTCATCTCTGCTAGCTCACGTTGCGAAGTAGCCCGGTTGGCTTTACCAAATGAGAAGCGCCGTAGTTGTTTTGGAATGGTGATGCTCGAAATTGACCGCCTTGAACTCAGCGGGGAAGGTTGCCTGGGATTCGACTCCAAATCTCTTTTGGTCCTCGATCGGGTAAGACTTCGTCTTAACCGCTCCCCAAGAGGTTCCGCCAGGGGCCGTGTTTCCAATCTGTCAAGTGTAGACGATCCATCATCGTCTAAATTCTCGTTAGGTCCAGATGCAATAGACCGCTCTCTCTCAGATGCTGGACCCATACCATAAACAGGGAAAACATTTGCAGGAGACATCTCCAAGGGCTTCCGCCTACGGCTTCTGGTGCTGACTCTGCTCAAGGCTCTCACCAACAAGTCATCCGGACTTTGACCACTTGAATTAGAGCTCTCGTATTCATCAGTCTTTTCTTCTGTCAATAGCGGCTCCTGTTCATCCTCTTCCTTGTCATCAACCCGAACACGAACAACTCTGGAATCTTGGTTCAATTCAGGCTGTTCATCACGCAATTCGTAGCGTGGCAAGTGTAAATGTCTCTGGTCTCTCTCCACAACATACAAGTGCAAGTACCATGGTATGACTAGACCAAACGCTGAACCTCCTATGATGTTTCCTATTGCCCCCGGAAGAAAAAGTTTCCATGCTGTAGTTGCGACACTGACGTTTGCACCATTAATCAATCCCACAATGATCATGAACATGTCGGCCACTGAGTGGGTGAAACCCATACTGACGAATGTGAAAATGGGAAGCAACATCATCAAAAACTTTACATGCAATGGCTTTGCCATTAATTGCAAGTAAATGGCAAGGCACACAAAGAAGTTTCCAGCCATAGCTCTGATCAAAGTTTCCACAAATGTTGCCGATGCTTTCGATTCTAAGATTGAGATCGAACCAGATACCATAAGAGGCTGAGAAGTGATTCCTGAGTAATGACATATGATGTAGCAAACGAAAATGTTTCCAACCAAATTGAGCCACCAGCTGACAATCCAAGAAATAATAAGATCAACAATGGAGACCGCACCACGGGCCAAGCCAACTGAGAAGAAGAGAATATTGGAGTTGAAGAGATCAGCTCCCAAAATCACCACATAGAATAATCCTATGGGATATAGAAAGCCCTGCATGAGCTGAACTAGACCAGGATTCGTTGACATTAGCTCAGGACTCTTAGATTCCACCATGACATGTAACATTCCTCCGGATGAAAATAAGATACCACCAACAATGGAGTTGACAGCTAGGGTATCGATCAGCAATCTGGCCTTCTTCATGGCCGTAGCAACCACCGCTAGCGCCGCTTCTTGGGTGGTCAAATATAGCGATTCGTCCACCATTATGGAGTTAAGAAGTGGTAAGCAGCGATCTTAAGTAGAAGTTGGACTGGCCATGTCATCGGAGATTGAGTGATTGTCATCCACAGTGCCTGACTCATCCTGCATAAAAGCAGATTCTAACAAGGAAAGGATTTCCTGTCCCAGGTAAGGTAAGCGATATTAATGTCGCATTCTTGGGGAAATATCGCGCGGAACAATTGAGCCAGACGTGTCAAGTGACCTTAGCTAGTGCTTCAGAGGAACGAAAAGCATCAGGGTAGAGAAGTCAAACGAATCTGAAGATCCTTTGGACATATTTCCGATCTCCAGATCGCCAGCATCACCGTGAGGGGAAGAGGGGTGGATTGGAGTCAATCCGGCATGTCCGGCGATATGGTCATTAGTGGTGGGGCAGTTGCTCTGACTTGAGCCCGGATAGCCGGGTTGGTGTTGGCATTGACCTGCAGATGAATGTGATGATCCAGTGGTTCCAAAGGATTCTCCAGAGGCAGAATGTATTTCACCAGAGGCAGAATGTATTTCACCAGAGGCAGAATGTATTTCACCAGAGGCAGAATGTGATTCTTCAAAGACTGGGTCTGAATTTCGTATTGAATGTGAATCCCCGATTGTGCTTCTCAGCTTGGAGTCTGACGTAGATATTGAGGATTTAGAACCAGGGAGATATTCTGAGGTATCAGCAGTCGACTCGGAGGCCAAATTTGAGTTAGAATTAGAAGTAAACGAGAAATCTATGATTGTGGAGTCCGTCGAGTTAGGTTTCATGGGTATCGTAGAATTCAAATCCATAGACGTTAAATCCACAGACTTCAAATTCACGGATTTTGAATCCATAGAATCTTCCTTGCTCACCTTCATCACTTTCCTAGATCTCCTAGCAGCCCGCACTAGATCCCGAAATTCCTCTCGATACCTCTCCTCCCATACCTTAATCGGAAAGTCTTTGTCACTAATATTCTTGTGAGCCAAGGAATCCCCAAAGATGGAATTGAGGGCCTGGGGTTTAAAGGCCAGGTGCGATTTCTCCCACTGGTTGAGCTTCTGGCGCAACTCCAACTCCGAAACAGGCCGATTAGTGTCCAAATTCGAGTTAAAATAGAGCATGTATTGATTGTAGCGCAACTCAAGTTGTGGTCTCAGTCCCAGTACTGATACTTTCAACGCAGCCAACTTCTCCTTTAACTTTGGCGTCGATAGCGAGCCAAAATCGATTCGAGGCATTCGTTTGGTCTCATGGTGGTGCTTGTCAGCTTGTCCGAAGTAGAACTGTTGGTGGTCAATATCTTTGGGCTTCTTCTTGGGTTGAAAAAACAGCGAGATTTCATTTCTCTTCCGTTTGACACCACTCAGCTTCTTCTTTTTGCCGCTGAGACACTCATCAATATGTTTCAGTTGAAGATATTCCGCCGACATAGATGTGTCGCCACAGATGGGACATTCTGCCGTGCCAGAAGGTGGATGTGGGGTAGAAGACTTAGAAACAGTGGCTCTGTCCAAATCCGACTCGTCTGTGACTTCGATGACTTCTGGATCTGGACTTGATGTCGTGGAAATAACGTTTCTACTTGATTCTCCTCCATTTCTGCTCGTTACTAGCGTTTCTGGCGCTCTTTCGTTATGGTTGCTGACCATATTGAAAAGCTCATCTCGCAAAGACTGGAAACACACCACGATCTCTTCGAGCAAGATATCACGTTTCAAGTTGCTTTCAAACTGCTCCGACTTACATAGTGGACACAGATTTTCCTTTAGAAGATGCTCGCGGATACACTGAGAACAGAAGGTGTGATTGCAAGACGTGCTGACAGGGGCCCTAAGGAAGTCTTTGCAGATTAGACATCTCTGGAGGGAGTCAAGTTGTGCCAACTTAGGCAATTTGGTGTCTTTCCAGTCCGAGGCTTCAAAACCGGGTGGACGAGACATGTGGTGCTAATAAGAATAGATTTAACGTGTAACGCGATCTAATCTGCGTAGAGTAGTAGGAAGACTTGATGAGTAATTGAGGCGGGGAAATTGGACATTTTAAAGACAGAAAAAAAACATTAGAAGAGGAGAAGAATTTACTTTCAGGTTGGAAGGAGATCATAAATTTTCAATACAAATGTCCTAGAAATTAGATTTGGTTGTCTAATCTCATAACTAGCAGATGCTCGCTTGGTCTATGTAACTAAAGCATGTACTTTTTATATGCATGGTAGGGTGCTACCGATTATAATTCATCATGGGATGCGGGGCCCAGAGTAAACAGAGCTTGCTGTGGCTCTTCAACAATCTCATCAATTTCTTGTTCGGCTGGCACAACTTTTGGTTCCACAACTTGTTGAATAACCGCATCCTCAGCATGCCGCACTGGCTGAGCATTAAGAATGTCGCTTGGCTTGAAATTGGATTCTGGCATTCCAATTATTGTTTTGGCTCTTGCCTTGGGTTTCTCATCAACAGGTGCGTTGTACGTGACAGAAGCTGCGGATGGTTGCGAATTATGGTTTGATTCAGTGACTGGCTTAGCAACTGGTTCAATGACTGGTTCAGCAACTGGTTCAGCAACTGGTTCAGCAACTGGTTCAATGACTGGTTCAGCAACTGGTTCAGCAACTGGTTCAGCAACTGGTTCAGCAACCTGTTGAACAACGGCATCCTCAGCGTGCCGCACTGGCCGAGCATTGAGAATGTCGCTTGGCTTGAAATTGGATTCTGGCATTCCAATTATTGTTTTGGCTCTTGCCTTGGGTTTCTCATCAACAGGTGCGTTGTACGTGACAGAAGCTGCGGATGGTTGCAAATTATGGTTTGATTCAGTGACTGGCTTAGCAACTGGCTCAACAACTTCTGGAGCAACGGGCTCGGGAATTGGAACGGGCTCGGCAACTGGAGCTGCTTTGGCATCAGATTCAGCAATAGGCTCAGCAATAGGCTCAGCAAGTGGTTCGGAAGCTGGTTCGACCACATCCTTCGTGTCAATAACCTCATGATCGACAGCTGGCTCGATCACCAGGTCGTTCAAAGGCTCAACAGGCTGAGCATCGGAAATGCTAATAGGGTCAACTTTTGGCTCATTTCTAGCTTCAGTCTCTGGGTCTACCACTTGCAGTTCGACAATATCTTCTGGTTTAGTGGCCAGCTTGCCGATACCAGAGTCGTTAAGTGGTTTAGTAATCACTTTTTCGATTTCCTCCACCACTCTGATTGGTTCTGCGCTGTTAACCCCGTGCTGCTCCTCCGTATCAACAGTCTCTTTTCTATGTTCAGCACCAGGAAGGTCAGCAACCTCGTCAGCTTGGTGTTCAGCGACTGGTTCAACTGATTGTCCTTCCTCGGCGGCTTCTGGATATTCAGACTGTACCGATTTGAAATCTTCAAAAGTTTCAGGAGCAACATGCTCAGCCTCAGCTTCCTTAGGTTCAGTAGTGAGCTCCTCGTCCAGAGTAGTCGACTTGATTGGATCAGCAGAAGCTACCTCATCGACCATTTCATCGACAGCCTCTTCCTCAGCAGTAGCCTCGTTAACAGTACCAGCTTCACTCTTTTCGACAGAATCAGGGGTTTCGGATGCTGGTTCTTTTGGTGAAATAATGTCTTCAACCTTTGAAGTTGCAGTAGATTCAACGGTCTCAGCAGATTCAAAGGTCTCAACCTGAGATTCACTAGAATGCACAGAAAATTCCCGAGGCTCTGAAGAAGGTTTCAAAATCTCGTTAAGAGATTCGGCCACAGGTGCAGCAGCAGAAGCAATCTTCTCAGCAATAGATTCCACAACATTATTAACATTTTCCAGAGGAGTCTCCTCAATTTCGGGGGCAATTCCCAGAGGAAGGTCTTGAATAGAAGATTCTGTGATAGGAACATATGTTTCCTCGACATTAGCAGCTTCAGTTTCAGATAAAGAGCCGTAAGAGGAGACCACGACAGCCCTGCTAACAGCAGCATTAATAATAGAGGCAGTGTCGAGATCTTCATTCTCGCGGCCAGCAGTAAGATGAGACACATCTCCAGTGACCTCGCTGACGATATCGTCAAATGTGGAAGCAATTTCAGTGTGAATTTCAACCTCATCAACCCAGCTTTGAGTAGGCTCTTCCTTGTTGAGTTTGTCCATCAACACCTCCCAACCCTCCACGGATTTGTCCTTAAGAATTTCATAGCCGATTTTTCCGTAGTGCTGGGCCTTGTGAAAGTATTCCTCGCCATACTTCTTCGAAAGTGCTAGTCCAATCTTTCCGTAATGTTGGCCGTAATATTGGGCATGCGTGAAAGCCTCCCCACCGTACTTCTTGGACAAGGCGATATATTGATTTAGGTCGCCAGACTCCCTCGCATTCTGAACAAAGATAGCCAATGCTGCCACCAATACTATTAAGAACAAGTATTGGAAGAGAGAGCCGATAAACGAACTTCCGCCAATCTTGGCGGGAATGTTCACCACGTTAAGCGTGTTGGAAGCACTTCCAGTGGCCAAACGTTTTCCATTGGGAGCGAAACTCAAGCTGGTGATGGCAAACTTATGTAAGTTGGGGAATCTCTTGATCACCTTCAAGTCGGAGGTGCGAATCAATGTCACGGAGAAGTCGTTACCAGCACAAGCGATCACTCCAGTAGTAGAAGAGATATCAATGGCCACCACACCTTTCATGGACAGCGATATAACTCGCTCATTGGAAATTTTCTGTTTTACGAGGTCGTACTCGAAGATGGCCGCACCTTTTCCTGATCTTAACGCTGCTGTGACAACCACCTTGGATTCAGCAACAAACCTAACCTTGGAAAGAAAGTACTTTGCCAATTTCGAAATGGTTGCCTTGGGAGCTTTCGTGGACGTTGACACTAAAGCACCAGTGGAAGAGTTAATGGCTTCAATGACTGACGCCGTCACGTAAACCAAGGTTTTACCCTCGTCATGGGAATTCAAGTGGAAGTCCTTCACCTCACCCGAAACAACAGGTTTGAAGTGTAAAATCAAGGCCAAAGATTCTGGATTGAAAATGAAAATCTCCGAGGGAACCTTAGACGTCATAAGTGCACCAACACTATTCTCCGGGGTCAAGTGGATGATCTTTGGGTATTCGCCAATTGATTCCGGCAGCACATTGTTATCGTATTGGACGGCATCCAGAAAACGCAAGTGCTCCTCGTCGGTAAAGAGGTACTTTCTCAAGTTATTGTTGATGCTCATGGACTTGACCAACTGAGTAGACTGGTTACACCCAACGAAAATGGAGTAGCGCACATGGTCATCACCGGAGACGTGAGCCACGGCCGCACACATGGGCGAGTCTTCGTTCGAAGGCAAGGTGATCTCTCTGAATTTCTGCAATCGGCGATCTTTGTCGGTAGCATTGAAGTGGCACTTAATGGCAGTGATTTTGTTTGGAATACCATTGTTACCTTCGCCACCGCCACCTACTGCCAAAAGCGTCTTGCTGTTGATAAAGCGGAGTCCGTATATGGGGAAACCGACGTTGATTTCCGCGGAATTCTTGCTTGACATGTGGTGGAGGAGAAATGGTTTAGGCTGACGTTTCAATTTGATTCTCTGACAGGCACCCGTACACCAGCTGAAATAGGTTGGAAAGTAGAGATGATAATTGCAATTCCTAGAAAGGATAAATTGATGAATATGATAGAGGTTGAGGTTGATGTGTTATTTTTCTGATTTTCTAAGTTTGTTCGATTTGCGTGATTGCTATTGGATGTATCCATTGAATGTTCATGTGATAGACAATACATGGCAAGATTCTAGTTACATCTACAGATTGGAAAAGTGGTAGATAGAAAATATGATCAGTGACGGAAAGAAATCAAGGCGATCTGATGTCTAGAAGATCTGATGTATATAGTTTTTTTTAACCATAGACAATAAGTGACGATTACTACAACGTACTAGAACTAACATTAAAATTTAGCTAAATGTCAATTCGCACTATTCCATCGGTGACTGATTAACTGCCACAACGATCACCAACGACATATAGATCTCCATTAAAAAACCAAACCATTTAATTATCCCAACTGATTGAATCACCAAAATATGTGAATTCAATCCATTCATCCTAACCTATACCGATATGCTTGAATCTTTGACCATTAACATCATATCTACTGTCTACCTAATCTTTCTGGCACAACCTCAATCTACAGGAACATCAATTACCACTCATGGATGAACCAAAAGCCCTTCTCTCTATCCTGTCTCACGTAGCCCATGGCTACGTAGGCAACAGAGCCTGTACGTTTCCTCTCCAATACTATGGGTGGGATGTTGATACCATCCACACCACCGACTTCTCCAATCATCCAGGATATGGGAAGCTCACTGGTACGAAGGCTACTCCACATCAGATTTCCCAGTTGTTTCAAGGGTTACGTGATGTGGTGGACTTCTCCAGCTACAAAATCTTCATTGTGGGCTACTGTCCCAATGCAGATGTGATGCAGACCATCTACAACGAAATAGCTCCTGCTCTAGTTGGCTCCACCAGACCAATCTTGGTGGTGGATCCTGTGCTTGGAGACAACGGCAAGCTCTATGTGCCCGAGGCAGTGGTTCCTGTTCATCGGGACTTTCTCAAGTTGGGACTAGTGGATCTCACCACTCCCAATCAATTTGAGATTGAGCTTTTGACTAATGTCAAGATTGACTCATGGAATCTGGTGAAGATGGCCTTGGACACATTTTACCTGCTCTACAGGGTGGAGAATGTGGTCATTCTGTCGGTAGAAATTGATAATAGTATGTACAGTGTGGGTTACTGCCACAGCGAGCCCGAAAACAGCCGTATCTTTCGGGTGCCTATCCAGAAGATCGGATGTCTGTTCAACGGAAGTGGAGATGTGTTGACAGGGCTATTGACAAACGAGTTTTATGCCAATGGCTGTCGATTGTCACCAAATGTTCTTGCAGGGGTGTTGGCACGACTCAACAAGATCTTGTTATATAGTTACGAGGACGAGAAGAGGAAAACGGGCCAGGTGCCTTTGGTGGTGAAAGATGTCCGGTTGATATCTCTGCGGAAGGTGTTGGATGAGGATTTTGGCGACGAATGGGATGCGACTTACATGTGAAGAATCATTAGAAGATTTGAAGAGATAGAACTAGAGAGATAGAACTAGATTTCACTAGACAAAATAAATGTTACTAGATAAAGTTGAGGTAGCTGAATGTAATATGGAGAAGGTGCAATGAGCACAGTAGGTATGCAGAGATCAACGAGATGTGTCAATTACACCAAAACACCATATTTTTCGTCAGTATGATTGATCCAAATCCTCAGAAAATCACAATTTCCTAGTTAATATTCCGTACTGAAGTCTATACCTTCCATTCCATCAGCCTTAATACCTATCATCAACCTGATCCACCAGTCTATGTGCACTCCGATAAGACCGTCACTCCCCCAAAAAAAAAGATATAGATCTCACCTAATCATCCACCATTTTCTTTGCAAAAATGCTGGAAAAGTCACTCCACAGGAAAAATAAGGAAAAGCCATGGCATTCACCTATCAAACTTTTAATGGTGTTCGTCTTATACGCCACTTTGGCTGTTTTATACTGGTACGCAAAGTTGCCATCCGCTGACTTCGACTTTGGGAGCCACAATGACTTATCTGCCCCAGAACCACAGCAACAAGTCCAGGAATTTTATCAGGTGCCACAAACACAGATGTTTCACTTGAAGCACGTGTTCCATCACGGCGCAGGCAAGAACCACCGCATTCATCGCCGCTTGGATATCACTTCTGAATTCTTGCGAAAGCACGAGAAGCAGTTGGAACAACTAGCCACTGAAAGCGCCAGTGGTGAATCCCAAGCGATACAACAAAACTCTAACGGGTTCGATTTGGAGGAGGTGGTGGCCCAGAACGACTGGCCTCGTGCCAAAAAGGGCAAGAACCCATGGACCATTGGGCTCCCTGTCAAGGAACGCTCACAACGGGCCAAGGTTACCAGACTAACCGAGAGACACACGCCGGGGTTCCTTGACTCGTATCTTGAGTATGCAATGAAAGTAAAGGGCAATAGCGCCAAATTGAACAAAATTGGGCTCGAATGGGATCCGGAGGCTGATATCCGTGTTCCGGATGTCCATGATAAAGATACGCTAATTTCTCTTGCATTGGTGTCTTCCAATGCATATGTGAGGTTGCCCCAGAATGACGATGATAAGAAGCATCTGGACTGGATCGATGTTGGTGACCCATGGAATCCTGATGATGACCACCACGACGTCAACTTTGGATGGGATGAAGAGGGACTCCGTGGCCACATTTTCGTCAGTAATGACTCCAAAACAGTTATCATCGGCATTAAAGGTACATCAGGAGCAGGCCTCCCAGGTGGAGGTTCTGACGAGACAGCAAACAACGATAAGATAAATGACAATTTGCTCTTTTCGTGCTGCTGTGCCCGCGTGGGCTACATGTGGACCACAGTATGTGACTGTTACGAGAAAACTTACACTTGCAACCAAGACTGCTTGGAAAGCGAGCTTCTCCGCCAGGACAGATACTACCAGGCTACCCTTGACTTGTATCGGAATGTCACGGAGTTATACCCTCCAGACAAGACAGACATCTGGGTGACTGGACATTCCTTGGGTGGAGCATTGGCTTCCCTCTTAGGTCGTACATATGGTTTACCTGCCGTTGGATTTGAGGCTCCCGGTGAAATGTTGGCAACCAAGAGACTACATCTTCCACAAGCACCAGGAATTCCTAAGCATTTGGAGCATATTTGGCACATTGGAAACACTGCAGATCCTATTTTTATGGGAGTATGCAATGGAGCATCATCTTCGTGCAATATGGCTGGTTATGCTATGGAGACTACATGCCACACGGGGCAGATTTGCGTTTATGATGTGGTTACTGATATGGGATGGCATGTGAACTTGCTCAACCACCGTATCCATACCGTGATTGATGACATCATCTTGGCATATAACGAGACTGCTAAATGTGTTGAGCAGCCACCTTGTCGGGACTGTTTCAATTGGCGGTATACCAGTCACGACGACACAGAGCCTGACGAGCCCAAGCTCCCGCACCCGTTGAAACCACGTCCCAGCACTACAACTCGAAAGTCCACATCCAGCTCGCTGTCTGGAAGTATTCCCCTGCTGAGCACTACGGAGAGCACTAAGCCCACAGAAAGTGAGAGACCAAAGAAATGTTTGGAGAGAACATGGTATGGGTGGTGCCTGAAATGGGGAAACGACGATGAAGAGTAGAGGAGAAGGATGGATGAGAGAAGCATGAGAGACCAACGATAGAAGTAGGGAAGCATGAGGGTTGCTTGAGAGAAGCACGAGGGAAGCACAGAAGCATGAGAGAAGGGTAGACGGCATGCGAACGTCAAGCTCACACTTTGATTTGCTTATATTTATTTCCACGTCGGCCACTGTGTTGGAGCCATGGGAATTTGCATTGGATCAGGAACAAATACACAGATATTAAAAAAAAAAAAAAGAAAGTCCACAAAGAAAAGCAAATCGCAACCGTGTCTACAGCCTCGGATGTCAAAATTAGAATTTGCAACCATGTAAATTTTATTTTTTTTTCTCATGAAAACGGTAACTTCAATGTGGCTGGCTAGGGAATTTGGAAGCAACAAACCCGTACCCCCAGGTGTGCAAATGCGCAACCCTGACCAATTGTCTGTCGATCAGCATCCGTACCCCATGACATGGTTGCCGCATTAGGCCTGTGCTGTGACGTCTCCAGACAATTATCGGCTTCAAACGGCAAAATACAAAACAATAATACTGCACATAGCCACACAACAGCAAAGTAACTACGTTGGAGTGGTGTCGGCAAAACACCATAGGGTCAAAGATTTCCATGAAAAGCTGCAAATAAGCCATCAAATTACTATAAGAACATCAATTCCCGCACATATAAACCCCCAAAACCGTCCCTGCTCCACCCACCACATCTAGAAACCCACAGCAAGCAACAATTGCAAGGAAATCCCACACTGAGGCCTGGGGCATATATTCTGCAGGACCAGGCATTGCAAGTCATTCCATATTTAGGTGAGTTAAAACATACAACAATCGCCGAGTTTTTTTTCTTTCTTCCTGGTACCTTCGTTTCCTTTTAATAACTCAGCTTTACTTCCAAGTGTTATACGCTTTTGCTGTTTGCATCTACCAGCGCCAGAGTTCAGTATAGCTGCTTGATTTCCCATCAACAAAAACATTCCTACTCCTAGCTACGCCCCATACCTTTTAGCTAAATTCCCACCCCCCAATTCTTTCAAAAATGAGAGTGATAAACACTGCATTGAACTTGTTCTTTTTGTCCGGTACCACCTTGGTATTGATCTTCTTGGTTTTGTCCGGGTCCACCAATCACTTCCCATTTAACCGGTTCTACTGGTTGAAGGCTGACACCTCCGGTATCAGCGGAGCTCCAACACAGTCTTCATGGACTTTCTGGGGTGTGTGTGACTCTAGCAACTTTGGTTCTTGCCAGGTTGGCCCAGCCTTCCCAATTTCGCCAGTGGACAACTTTGGAACCAGTGCTGGTGTTCCTAAAGATTTCATTAGCAACAGAGACACTTACTACTACTTATCCAGATTTGCCTTTGCATTTATCTTGTTGGGTTTGGCCTTCACCGGGTTTGCCTTGATTGTTGACCTCTTGGGCTTCTGTTTTGTCATCATTGATAAGGTTGTGATCTTTTTGGTTGTGTTTGCGTTGTTTTTCATTGCCGGCGCTGCTGCTCTTCAGACCGCCGTGTCTGTTTTGGCCAGAAACGCCTTCCAGGATGCTAACTTGTATGCTCATATTGGCGTCAAGTCCACTGCTTTGCTTTGGGCTGCTTTTGCTGGTATTTTGATTGTGTTCTTCAACACGTGCGCTGCCAACATCCACAACTCGTACAAGAAGCACATTGACAGAGTCAGAAGTGCACATGCTGAGGAGAATGAGTACTATCCTCCAGCCGAAACTCAGGAGCCAGTTGGTGAGGGAGCATTGGGTGACGAGTCTTCTTACACTAGAGCCAATGTTCTGGAGAAGGAGACTGGTAGTGGAGGAATCCGTTTCTTCCGTATCAAGAGAAACCAGAAGGCTTCTGACGAGGAGAGTGTTTGAGAGATTTGTTATTGTTTTCGATACCCACGGGTGCTTTTTGTAATATATTAATGCTGTCGTGACTATTGTAGAGAGCAGAGGAGGAGAAGAGAGAGGTTTGAAAAAGTGATAGGTGATGTTAAATCATAAACAGTAATTGGCTGAGCCAGAATCAATTACCGAAATACATGTGACTAGTAGCCAAAGTGTAGTTGGAAGCAAACTATTCTCCTTGTTTAGATCATGGCTCAAACACAATTTTACGAAGTTGTCATGGCAATGTGTGTGAGAGTGACCATAGCAATGGTCAGCATAGAGGAAAGATATATGCACAGATATGTAACTGAAGTCATGGACATGCCAAATACAACCAAAAAAAGTTGTATGGAAATTGGAAACCATAGAAACTGGGAACCTCCCGAAAATGACCTAACACAATAGAGTGACAATAAACAATGAAAAGAAATTGTAAAGTACAATGCCCTGACAACCCAGGGTAAGACATACAGTGAGGTCGAGTAACCAGCAATACTTTACCAAATCTTTCCACTCGCACACCCTATACAAGTCCAGTCACCAATCTAATGACCATAACTATGAAGGCCAAAATTAACCACATCACCATAAAAAAGATACAATAACATCGCAGTTACGATCGATCTCATAGACATCGCCGTATCTTCCCTTGTCTTGCCCATCTGAATGTGATCATTCGGCCTCCACGTTGTAGCCGTTCAATTTGCCCATGCAGCGTGCGCTGGCTTCTATGCCTCGTCTTCGGTGCATGGGCGAAAAACAAAAAAAAAAACACTTGGCTTTAAATGATTAGTGTTTATGAAACTGGCAATCATGAATAGCATTAAATTTTGTAGTTTATTATCATGAACCATCAATTCCGTTCTGTCTAATGTTTTTCATTTCGTTTCATTTTTTTTTCCCTTCCACTTTCCTCATTTCCTCCCCATTACTCTCTGCAATTGTTCCCTAATTTATCCTCGAATATTTTCCCTCTTCCAGCACATTTTTCCGCGACCAATATGGTGAGTTTTCTTTTTAGGCCCATCTTCTACTCATTTAATTTACATCCAAATTCCACGTCCCCGCCAGCGGAACCCACCGAAATTTTCTCGGCCCCACCATCCTCTGGTGCCCACTACTACAATCACCACTACATCTTGGTTCCCCCCACGCACCTTACCCGCCAAAAGAAAAACCCAAATTAACCTGTCTTTACCCCCCTCTGCAGGGAATGTGAGCTCTCCTGTACTCTCCTATCGTTCAAGGCTATCTCCGCAACTTAATACAATTACCTTCACTTCACAATTGTTTCTCCTGCTTTGTTTACCAACCTGGTACCTTTCCCATTAGTGCCTGACGCCACTGCCCAACGTTTTCCAACGCTGCCGTCCATTGCTACCGCACTTAACCATGGAGAAGAAACATCACTTTAGAAACATCTTCAAGAAGGACGGGGACTCTGAATCCAAGTCCAGGGAGTCCAGGTCTAGGTCAGCTTCCCACAGCCACTTGCCCAAAATCTTTCATAGAGACCACCACCATGACAAACAGGAATCTACCGACCAGCTGGACGCAGAGTCCATGTCCACGTCAATGTCGAAACTGTCACTGGTATTGCTGCTCAAGAGAAATGACACCAATGCTGGCATGCTGGCGCCTGTTCCAGCGGGTCGTATGCCTGTGAGAAGAGCAGAGACTCTCAACCATTTCGGACCCAAGCGTGGGCCGCTGCCGACCACCAAACCCACGGGTTTAGGTCATCATGAGAAAATCAAGTACAATCCATATGGAATCAACAAGCTGTTGCTGAACCAGGCCACCCACCTGGCACTGTTCTACTTGAAAGGAGGGCCGGACTCGGGCGGCCGCATTGTGGCCAATCCCGTTGCTGATCCCAATGACTACTTGCCCGATGAGTTGAAGGAAGACCATATCAATCTTTTGGACGACTTTGAATTCGAGAACAACGACAAGAAAGTGGGCGATGGAGGCTCCGGTGATGTGCGCATCGTCTACCTAAACACAAATAAAAAGAAGCTCTACGCGTTGAAGAAGTTCTCGTTGTTTCTGAAGGAATCTGATGACGAGTTTTACAAACGTGCAGCCAAGGAATATATTCTCTCTCGAAAGGTTTCTGAGCTGCGTCATGTGGTTAATACAATTGCACTCTTGCGAATCCAATCTCAAGGTGCCATGACGAGAGGTTGGGGTATGATCATGGACTACTGTGGAGGTGGTGATCTCTTCAACATGATCGTCAAACCCGGCTGGAAGCGTACCCTGTTGTCAGAAAGGTATTGCATTTTCAAGCAGATTGCCTATGGTCTCAAGTTTTTGCACGATTCAGACATTGTGCATCGTGACTTGAAGCCGGAGAATATCTTGATAGACAACAACGGTGTGGCCAAGCTCTGTGACTTTGGTGTGAGTGACTACGGTCACGAAGAGCCGGGAAACTTCAACAGTGAAATTAAGGTCTCCACTGCCTATGTGGGCTCTCCGCCATACTCTCCTCCTGAAGTCATGAAGCTCAAGGAAGTGACACTGAGCGACCTCAAAAATTGGGCCTACGACCCATTCAAAATGGACCATTGGGGCTTGGGAATGCTCTTGTTCTGTTTAGTGTACTCTGGAGTGCCATTCCAACAACTGTCTCCCAATGACCACCACTTTAGAGACTACAAGTTTAATCGTGATAGGTACATCTCTAACTTCCCCATCTTCAAGAATAATGAAGACTACACCAAGGGACCAGGATCTGAGTTCAAGTGGGCTGCGCAATTCCACTCCCCTGGTGCTGCAAGAGTGGCCTGGAAACTCTGTGACCCATCACTCACCCTTCGTTATACTTTGGAAGACTTGTTCAAGGACCCCTGGTTCACCACTTTAGAGATGTGTGTTTATGAACACCTGGACCAACACGTTGATCCTTTCATGTTTTCTCACCACTCAAGCCATTCTGGAGCCCCGTCACATCAAAGTTCTCGCGCAGCTTCCCGCAAGAACACTATTACTTCGTATCCACCAGAAGAGCCTGAGGCACCAGATATTCATACTCCCGTGCGGAGCATGCTAGATATGGCGGGTGTTGGAGCTGCACCAGCAACACCTACCATCGACAGCGATAATGTATCCATCAAGTCAAACTCGCTGCTTACGCATACTCCTTTGCGTCTTGCACACGAAGATAAGCCTTTCCGCCTGCAGCGGACCAACAGTGAGGTATCTATGAATCTGAACTCATCGGGATCGTCTGTGCCCAAAGTTCGGTCGATGCTTGATGTTGGAGCCTCTCCAGATCGTGCTGCATTGCCTCGTGTGGCGGAGGATGAAGTAGCGAACACATCTTCCTCGCAGTTGCCTATTGTGGAGGAAGATGACATTCATGGAGAACAATGCAACTTGGGTGAAGAACCGGAGTTGCAGGTGCAACAAGAAGCTATTCCTCCAGAAGTTAATCTTGATTCTTCTATTCCAACGCCGTCGCAGACACCAGCACTAGAGGGCCACGCCAGTTTCCTCTACCAGGAGCCATTGCATGACACAGACGATCTTAAAATCGATTCTTCTGGATACTGTGAGTTGGGCTACAAGCTCAAGAAGCACCACCATCTAGATGTGAGCACGGTGCTGATATCCGGATCTAAGTCCCGTCGTTAAAGAGACGTTGCGGATATCATGTAGTAATAACACGGAAATACACGAAAATACCCAATGGAATTGGATGTATCAATGACAAACTAAGGAAGTTGATCGAATCATCGATATTCATGCTACGAACGATTCTCATCAGGTGGAGAACATACATGTAAGAATAATGTGACGATATCTCAACCAATACGAGGTCAGTTCAACCATTACAACATGCCGCGCAACACCAGCTGAATAGCCTAGCTAAAGACAATTCTTCATTCAACTCGCACTACAGTTACATGTCTACATTCAGTACAGATGATTATGTATTTGTCATGACCCAATTAGTTCTTTAAGCCTCCAAGGAAACTCTTCCCTTAGGGTTGGTCACCTTGACACCAAGAGACTTAGCCTTGGTAACAATCTCGACTCTGTTCTTGGAAGAAACGCTGTGAGCAATCTCAGCAGCGTAGGTCTTGGAGTGCAACAACAAAACGTCCAAGTCCTTGACGTTTCTGACAACGTGAACTCTCAAGCCAGATGGGTTCATGTGCTTGGTCTTCTTGTTGGAACCGTAACCAATGTTTGGCTGTGGGATGGTACCTCTGAATCTTCTTCTGACACAAGAGTCAATACCCTTCTGCTTTCTCCAGTTCTCAGCCACTCTGTCGTATCTGTCAGAGTGGTGTCTCTTGAACTTCTTAGCGTACTTCTTGACGATCTTAGGAGCCACTGACGGTTAGTATTGGGTTGGCCATTAGAATGGATGTCGGAATAGATGTATGGATAATGGACGAAGGTAAAGAAAAACGTATTAATTGATAACAAAAATGGATAATGGGAGAGTCTTCCCAAATTCCACTTGGAAATATAGCTGTAGCAGATGATAAATGGACGATCTAAGCCGACAATCTATGCGATTTTGTTGTTGAACATACTTTTGATACTTCTTGTCGATGGAGTAGAAAGGTGAAATGTATAAAATTTTTCGCAGAGGCATTGGAGGGAAACCACGGTGGGTGCAGGATTTGAGTGCGAGAATGGCGAGGGCATAAGCCCTATGAGATCAGATATGTCACGTGGTTCATGGAAGGAAAGAATTAGTAGTGAGTTTTATGAAGTAAATTGCAGGGCAAATTCGGATTTATTGGGTCGTGGACAACATATGTCTAAGAGTATTGGACAGTAGCTGGGTAAAGGTGATTTTGGCCAAGATTTAATGGCGTAGATAGAGTCTTAGTGGTGATTTCTTTTGATTTCAATGGGTGCGAAAAGTGCAGTCTAAGAGACTTCGAAGTTACAGATTCTAAAACGTTAGAGAGACATTGGGAAAGTGAAGATGGAGGTAACAATGGGAGTTGCCAGTGAGAGTAACTGTAGAAGGAAATGGCGAGTGACTGAATCTGTGCAAGGATATGACAAAGGGACAGAGGTTTGACAAAGTATTGATAACGTATTGACAAATTGTTCACAGACTATGGACTTTGGCAGAACGGCGGAGTGATTGTAGATGTAAGACAAGATAAGGGTGGGATAACTGGAAGATGCATAGATGAAAGCATTTCAATGGTTCAACTAACGTATATGTGAAAGCCAAAAAATAAATAAGAAACTAAGTACGTATTCTGAAAATCGAAAATACCATTAGTTTACTTTACCAACTTCGGATAAGATATGACCTCAATTTCTTCATAGATAGTAGAGCACAGTTGGTTGACATAGGCAGAAAGTACCCAGAAATTATAAAAATAAAAAAAAAATAGAAAAGAATAGAAAACATAATCACCATGGTTATCAAATCTAATACTCATATCGTTACCTACCTACTTCATAAGATCAGAATGGCCCAACTAAGAACTATACAACGAGAGATACTCAATCACTCTCTAGATGACATTGAATGGTCCCAAAACTGCAAAGGACACTATCTTTGGTGAACCTCGCGCAAGTGTTCAACAGTTGTCTGACAAGACCTTTCCCAAATCCTGACTTTCCAAGCTCTCAAATTTTTCCGGGCTCTACTGTACCACCGAACACAACCAAGAAGATTCGCTAAAAGTAAAATTCACAAAGCTGAATAACTCTATTATATTTTAATGATATCGAAATCATGCATTCATACAAGACTCTCTTGTCCGTCGAAAATCTTTACCGTCTGTTCCGAATTTCTGCCCTAAACCAATTTAACCGAACCGCATATTAACCACGCGACCCATTCACCCATAGACGATACTAAATACTCACCAAATAATGTCTTCTGAATTTTTATCTACTAGTCATCTTTATTTCTGCTTCAACCTTCGCTTTTATGAATTCTTTTGCCCATATCACACTTTAATCTTTATAATTCCTCTCGTTTTCCTTCATTATTCAATTGTTAATATACCCCACAATATCACTCTGTACATTAGCCAGCAACCGCAACCCATTGACAGATATCGAGATTTGCCTTAATAAACACCTACCAAAACAAAGCAAGAATAAATAGAAAAGTTCATTTCAACTCAACAATATATATCAGAGTATCCTTATCTTGACCCTGCCGCAACCCTATTCATTCCAAATTGTCTCTCCATGACCTCATGTTGTCTCCAGTCTACTCCATATAAGCAAGGTTGCGGCCAAAGTAGGCATATCGAAAACACCTGTATACCAGCCAGTCGGTCCGTAAAAGATATCCAGACCATCGTCAAGCCCAACAAGAAACGAAACACTGTTGTTTCTCTTCCCAGACATATGCACATTTCTCACCTAATATTGCTACTTATAGTGGCATGGAAGCTTTTCTGGTGGGTGGTGTATGGCCTCTTCGGAGTTCACCTTGGATACATCACCATCAACAACGGCTTCCTGTTCAACTCCATCGAGTGGTCCACCAGAAGGTTCCGCATCACTGCCAGGTCCGTCCGCCTTCGATTATGGGGAAATTCGAAAAAATGCATCATCACGAACCTAGATGTGGTTCTACATAACCATCATTCCAAGAAACAAAGACATTCTTCGACTAGCGAGTCTCCGTCCTCTTTGTCTATATATCCCAAAAACTGGGCTGGGAAGCTACTTTTCCGCTGGGTGGCCAAGATGTTTCCGACAATCGACTTGGACGTGCGGACACTCACGTTGAATCATCAGAAAGCAACTTTGGACATAGACTCATTCAGGGTCCAGGTGGAGAAGCGCAACACCACTCACGAAAAATCTGCTTATTACTATTCGTGTCTATTGGCAATCAAACAATTGGAAGGTGTGGCCTCGGTGCTGACCACACGACTTCCATTTTCATTAGGCCAGTTCTCAGTGCTGACCAGCCTATCTATCCAGACTAAAACTGGCCAGCTTGGTGACATATCCTGTCAAATTCATTTGGACAGTCTGAAGGTGGATGTTTTTGGACTCATAAAGCTGCTTTTAGCTCTGAGTCCTCGTAAGAAACAGCATCACCATTCAATCTCCGACATTGAAGGTCAACTCGAGTCGCTCACCAATTTCCACAACGAATTCTTCACGAGCTTCCTGGAGTTTTCTATCACTGTTGCAAATTCAGAAGTTGATGGAATTCCCCTCTTTTCTGCTTCTGACGAATGCAGTTTGACAGAATTTCTCGAGAAAGACAAACCAGATTCGTCCTTGAGACTTTCTGTCAATTCCGTTTCTTGCAACTTGGCCAGAGTAGAAGGCAACGCCGCGGGTTTCGATGTTCTCTTTGACAACTCGAATGATCATCCTTTTGAGCTCACAAGCTCTGCTCTGTTGTTGAAGTTAAGCTTTGTCACAAGACACTTCCATCACGAATCTGAACTGACAGTTACTGACGTGGACGAGTTCTTTAATTTCCCCAATTGCACATTTACGTTCAAGTCCAATGTTACGGATAATTTGGCTAGGGGAAACGGCTTCAAAAACTGCGTCATGGAGTTATTTCTGACGGGTAGTAGCCCTATGCTCGATGTGGATGTTGACCAATTTGCCCTTTTGGCATACAACTACGTCGTGGTTAAGAAAATCATGAAACTTCGCAAAATTAAACAGTCTCAACCTGAGGCATTTACAACTCATCTGGACCCAGAATTGTCGGGTTCTGAGACTGACGATGATACGAGGATTGCAGATTCTATTCCAGGAACTCCGGATACTCGCCAACCAGAGGGTAAAGTCACTCGTTTTGCTCAAATTATCGATAGATCTGTTGCTCTTCTCAACGAGTTCTATCCCAAAATCGATTTCAAATTCACAGTCGAACAGCCTAGAGCTGTACTCCGCAACCGAATTGACAAGACCACCCAAATTCTCATGCTTTCTTTTGCTACGTTTTCATTCCACGCTTTGAGTACAGAATTGGATGATTATGTTGGCAAGATTCACTTTTTGCACCCATGCATGACCTTCAGTGAACGATACGAGACCGCCAATGGGAACCGCCACTACCAAGAGGAGTTCTTCGGTCTCTCTCATATGAGGCTGAAGATTGAAGTCATGAAAAATCTCAAGTTTAAAGTTGCATTGGGAGTCTCCGGTGGTTTCATCAGTTTAGCCAAACCAGATGTTCTCAACGGTATCAATTCCCTCATCAAGATATGCACGAAGGTAGTCAACCACCAGATGAAGAACGGCTTAATCAATATTCATTATGACGCTGAAATTGTCAGAGAGCGTGACTTCAATCCTTTGCGTTCCAGAAATCGTAAGCAAAATATGGAGGACATAACCATGGATTCTGTATTTTCAGCATTACCTGATTGGTTCGTTGAGTTGGAGCTTCACGCTTCGAACATGAATGTCAAACTTGGATCTGCCTCTCCACTCCTTCCTCCAGACCTTATATCCAAACTCTCAGAGTCTAAGGATAGGAGAGTAAATGATACGAAAAATGCTTTGAATTTCTCGATTGATGAGTTCAAGTGGAATTTACTGAGCGCAAATGCTAATGAAACCTCATCAACACCGTCAAATGCTTCTCTGGATACCTTAAGCGGAGAGAAAAGTAAGCAAACATTCTGGAAAGTTCTTACATCGGCCAGAGATGTTTCATTGTGCCTCATTGAGAACGGAAATAAGTCATCACCAGTTTTGAATTTCCCATCCATTTACAGCTCACTCTCGGCTGCTATAGTTGACAACAAACCCAAAGTCATCCTTGACTTTGATATCGATGAGATACTGGGCTTGATTGATAGGCATAGAATATTCGCCATGATAGGACTGATTTACCTATTAAAAGTGACAATCATTGAGCCATTGCAGATTTTGAAGGAGAAAATCAAACGAAGCACTGCAACCCTACGTCTGCAAGAGGACGAACGCAAAGAAGCATCGATGCAGCAGTATTTGCTTTTTGATTTCAGCGTTCAACGATTTAATTACGTTGCAGCTCTATCAAACGATTTCAAGATTCGTTTACAACTTTATTCATTTGCTACTGAGATTTCCCAAGGAGTTATCAATGTCACAAACGGCTTTGCTAGGTTATTGGCTGACTCTCCTATTATAAATGGGTACTGGAACAGAATGATTTGCTTGGACTCGTTGAATGTTAAGATCAATGATCCTAGTGAATCTCACAAGATAGTCTTCTACACTCCTTCCTTGAGAATCATTCAACCTCACAGATTTGTTGTCTATAAGCTCTTTGACAATCTTGGTGTCTTCATCAAAGTTGCCAAGCATCTCGTCATGTTGTTGAAGTCAGAGAAGAAGAATGATATCGTATTTCCAAAGGAATCTCCTCCTTTGAAAATACCGCACATGAGAGTGAGAGCTGCGAAGTTGATGTACACCGTCGAAGATGACCCATTCGAAGCCGATTTGAATATGATTTATCAATTGGGTCTCGTTGAACAACGAAAGCGGTTGGAAATCATGGACTTATTTGAAGAAAGGTGTAGCAATGTCAACTTTGAAGACGACGATTATCAGGAAAAGCTTACCATTGCTCAAAAGACCATCGAAACGCTGTGGATTCGTAAAGTCAAAGTTTACAAATCAAAGCTAGCAGAAGAGATTATTAACAATAAGGAGTTTCTTTTTGGTGCTGAGCTCAAGATTCCAGAAGGTGAAAACCAAAGAGTTTCGGCTTACTACAAACATGCTCCTTTATTGCGAACAGTCATGACCGGTTTTGACTTGGACTTATCATCTCCTCATTTTAGCTTGGAGAAACTTCCGGACTTCATCTATGATTATGGGCAAAAAGTTCCTAAGGATACTCGATATAATATGATCATTCCAACACATGTTAACTTGACTCTTGATGAGATGAGAATGCACATGAGAGACTACCCTCTTCCGCTTTTATACTTGCCAAAATCAAATGATCATAAGGGCAAAGGCAAAGCATTAGTAATGAAGGGTCATTTGATCATTAGTGAAGCTTTGGTGCAAGACAAGGAACACCTTCGAAGACTTGAGGTTCCGCTATCGAATGTCTCCGATAACACTGGGTCTAAGAACACTTATGACAAACTTGTCATTGAAAAGTCTATGTCCACAGTGAAGCTCTACACCAATCTAGATATTCTCTTTGATTCAAAAGCAGCCGCAAGGTTTGTATGGGGCCAAAGTTACCAATTTGCTATCCAGCAAATTATGTTGAATTGGGACCAATTCTCAAAACCACCTGTTGACCCATCTAGAAAACTTGGATTTTGGGACAAAATGCGTCTTGTTCTCCATGGAAAGTGCAAGATGAAAACAGGAAAACACTCAAGCATCGAAGTTGCCATCAAAGGCGGAAGAGACCCTTATGATTTATTCAACACTTCATCCGGTTTCGTCCTTGCGTTTGAGGACCACGTTCAGTGGAATACTAATGAGGATGAGAATTCATTGAATTTTTTTAACATCCTGTCACGGAAAGTGTCGTGGTATATTCCTAATTACATGAATGGGCCACTTGTATGTTGGTGCCGTGAGAGCTCCAAGCCTACGCTTTTCTCAGCGAATGACAAAATGATCACATCTTGCCATGCCTATTATTTAGATGGGCCCCAAGTTTCACCGGCAGACATGATAAATATGGATACTAGCGTCATGGAGAAGGGTGTTGTTGAATTAAGTGGTGGTGTGAATTTCGTCGTTGGATTCCTATTGCAAAGATTAGTTCTGGATGACGAAGTTACAGAGAAAGGTAAACCTCACTGGGAAATTGAGTTGTGCAATCCGGAATACACCAAGGAGGGGCATGATAGTTACAAGGGTTTTAGAAGTGACCGTCTCCACATGGCTATTTCACTTGTTGCCAACTCGGAGTCCAGTTATAATACCATCCATTTATCTCGAGGAGCTTTCAACCAATTTTTTGCTTGGTGGACTTTGTTTCATGGGAATATGATGCTTCCTGTCAGAAAGGGAAAGATATTCCTGGAAGCAAAGGAAACTACTAAATTTTCAGAGCACTTGTATACTATCAAGTATTTGTTCAATCTTAAGAATCTATTCTTGAGTCATATACAAACAGGCCAGGAACTTGACGATAGTGAAGAATTTTCGGAATCTGTCGGACTCAGAGCCAAGATTGATAGTTTCTTGGTCGATTTACACCAAAGAAAGGAACCACGAATTGACGAACATGAGGACTTAAGTCGGCAAAAAAAGATTCTCAAGATGAATTTCAACCGCGGAGAGGTTTCCTTGACCAAAATTGACTTGCGTACCATTCTCACCAAGTTCAAGAAGAACTTGTATAATCTGAATGATTCTGGATTCGATGAAAAGTGCAAGTTCACCATTTTTGACAACGATTACCAGTGGTTTGATAGTCATGATTTTGATGATGCTTTTGCTCCTACTTCTAAAGGAGTGAAGACGAAGGTTGAGGTGCTTCCTTTGATGTACTCGGAGAAATTTTCATATATTCGAGATACTTCCAGCAACAGTGAAGATGTTGATTGGGGTCATGAGAAGACACACGATTGCACGTTGAATCAAACTGATATCTTCTCCACTCAAATAGGGATTTTCCGTAAGCGTCTAGCTGATTTAGAGGATGGACTCCACAGATCTGAGACCAATAAGACTGAGAGCTCAGTCATATCTCAAAGAATTGATACATTGAACAAGAACATTAAGATCAGTGAGTCTCAACGAAAACGTTTGGGTCGAAAAGATAGTATAGCGACTGTGAGCACATACCGAGAGCATTTCCAGAACAGGTTTGTTCTTATTTCAATGTTCTTAAAATGGAATGAGAAGGTTCGGAACTTGTTCATGAAGTACATTCATTTTGTTCAACTCAACGGCAACTTGAAAAAATACCTTTCGTATGAATTCATGTCCATGCTTGAGAAGCTCGTTAAGAACAATGATACGAGAGAAGATGATTTACTGTCATTGAGTTCATCGGTCTCAGGAACACACCGTTCCCTTGAGCAGCTTAAGGGCCAACTTAATAAGTTTCAATCTTCGCAAGAGCGTCTTGACAATTTCGATGAGATCATTCGGTCTGTTAATGAATCCGAGATGTTCAAAGAAGACTTCAAAGTCGAAATTGTATCTCCGCAGATCCAGTTAGGATCTGAAATGGAGAAGAATTCTGTTGTCCTCATTACTGCTCCTATTTTGGAAGCAAAGATTCTCTCGATTATCAATAAGGAGAACAACTTGTCGGTAAGTCCAAAGGAGCTCGAAGATAGGTATGGTTTCCTCTTGCACGATGCATGCGTGATGGTTTTGGACAAACAGGGCTTGCAATCTCGAGACGCTTTGCTCGAAAAACATCCCTACGGAACCACGAGCAACTGGCCACCATTCTTGGGCATTGAGGTGTGTAAAGATAATACTCTTGCACCAGCGAAGGACATTCTCATAGAGAGAATGTCACTCATGATCACCTATGATCAAGTAAAGGCTCTGGGGTCTAAAATTGATCAGATTGAGGGAAACCCTGACACTTCATCCCGAGTGGACGACGAGGAAAATGGTGATGACAATGTGAACAGATTTAGGGTTGATTGTCCTGATCTAACGATTCACTGCACGTCAAAGCAATATTTTACACTTTATGTAACACTGTTGAGCTTATTGCTTTATTCGGAGCCAATGAGCGTTCATTTGAGAGACAAACTCTCCAAGTTGAAGTTCTCTATCAATTTCCAGGACTTTTCGGCAATGCATGGTCATTTACTTGGACTCCGCAGGTACTTGGAGGGTACCAGAAAGGTTTTGAACAACTACAACTTCCGTCAAACTTCCAATATGGACAACGAGACTCTCAATGAATATTTACTTTTGCATTCCGAGGAGCAGAACATCAGCACTGAAATTGTATTAATATTGCAAACATTATTCAGTGGAGATGTGTTTACAGATTCTTCGGCTCAAGCCATGGAAGAATGGCGAATTGCTGCAGATTGTATTGTGCTCCACATGCTCACTGATAAAAGAGAACCTATCCTCGATTTGAAGATTGACAGAGGAGTGTGCAAGCGAATCATCAAAGAGGATGGTTCAAACGATAACCGAATCGAGATTAAGAATATCGAGGGTATCAACAAACTTAAAAATGCCTACTACGACAAATTCCTTGAGACAATTTCTCCAAAAGATGAGGATTCGATTGCTGTACAGTGGTCTATGAATAGACCTGTTGGTGGGATTCGGATCATGGAGAGCTTTGAAATCAGTTCAGAGCCACTCGATGTGAAAATTGATGAGGAAACTGGACGGTCATTGATGAAGTTCATCTTCCATACTGATGAAGATAATGGACTGTTGGTGGATGTGTCTGCGATGAAGGAGGTTGAGGAAGCTGTCAGAGAGCGAGATGAAATTGATGGAAATGTGGACGAAAGTGAACATGAAGATCGAAGTGATTCTGACAAGGATTCGAACAAGGAGGGATTGGAGAATTCTGAATTAGATGTGCCGAGACAAGGAAGAAGCAAAGGGGATAACAGCTCACATAGTCGAGAGGTTCATTTCCGAAACCGAAGCCAATCATCGTCTGGTCGTCACCTCGGTAAAAAGGCATCAACCAAGAACTTGTCTCTCAATTCTGGGTCAGACACCACCACAGATTTTGATGATAATGTGACCGAGATGCTTCAGCGGTCTAAACAATACTTGACGATTGTGTCCATGACCTGCCATTCTTTCCAACTCATGATTTCATTGAGGATGAAGAAGGGCTTCATGAGATGGCTCAACGTCACAAATTTCAAAATCAGCTTACCCGAATGGACCATCGAGCGGCAGGTGACATCGATGTTGGACATAGCCAAAATCTTCAAAAAGATGATCATCAACGCATTGCTTCTGCATTCGACGCTGTTGATCAAGAATAAGTTGTCTTCTCGAGCGACTAATGCTCGCCAGTCGTTGACTAGAAAATCTTGAGCACTTGTATTATAACAAAATGTATATTACCTAAGTAAATCCCAGTTCAGAAGTGTTGTCTCTTGACATCACCACCACTCGTTTGCTGCTTCTTTTTCCGTTTTTTCTTGTACTCGTCAGTCTCGCTCATGTCGTCGCCTCTCATCAAAGTATGTTGATCATTAATGGCCAAATCTGCCGAATTGAACCCAGGGATGCCGTTGATTGGTGACTTGTCAAACTTAAGAGCGTGGTTTAGAAGATCGCTTCCGATTTGCTTTATTACGTCTGGTTGCTGAGCAAGTTCTGGATCTAGAAGGGCGCCATTAACGGGTTTCTCCCCTGGGATCTGGTGCTTTCCTGGCAAATCCAGGATATGATTTTTGTATGACTTTCTGAGCTTGACGCCTTTGGAACCATCACTCTTCGTCCGGGCAAGAGACTGTGCAATCGGCTCCAATCCATATAGCTTGAGCAAGTTATCTAGTGGAGATGGATTTGGGACACTATATTGAGCTGCAAGTTAGTGAATGCAGAGATGAAACTTGAAGAACAGGATACATACCGCCTGAGTCTATTAGGTAGTAGCTATCTAAGCCATCAGAGAGACCGTTCGGCGACATAAGTGATTGATACCAATTAAGTATGTGTAGAGAGAAGTGAAGGATGGGCTTAAGTATATGGAGGTACGGGTGCACACAAAATTGTTGCAAAACCCTGATTAATAAGAAATCATGTTTGCTAATAAAATTAAATATATACTCGCTCTATAATGACCCCATAGATCTAGTCGTAGACATTTCCCAAGGCAATAGACTTTACCACAGTGTAGTCGTCTAATCCGTACAAAGAACCCTCACGGCCGAAACCAGACTCTTTGATACCTCCAAATGGCAAGGCAGCATCGGTGAAAAGTCCCGTATTCACACTCACCATACCGGTTTCCAATGATTCTGACACAGTATAGACAGTGTTCAAGTTTTCGGAAAATACGTAAGCAGCTAAACCATAAGGAGAATCATTACAGTCTTTGATTACCTCGTCCTTAGTCTTGAACTTGACAATGGCAGCTAATGGTCCAAAAGTCTCCTCGTGGATCACCTTCATTTCATGAGTAATATCGCTCAACACGTATGGAGCATAGAAGTGCTTACCCAACTCAGGGAGTGTACCTCCCTTGACAACAACTTTGGCACCCTTAGAAAGTGCATCCTTGACGTGCTCCTCAACCTTGTCCATGGCTCTGGTGTTAATCAAGCAACCGTGAGTGACACCTTCTTCAAATCCATTGCCAATCTTGAAGTGGCGAACTTTGTCAGCGAATTTCTCCACGAATTTGTCGTAAATGCCTTCTTGGACATAGAGTCTGTTGGCACACACACAGGTCTGGCCCAAAGAACGGAATTTGGAGGCAATGGCTTGATCAACGGCTAGATCAAGTCTTGCGTCATCGAAAACGATCACAGGAGCATTTCCACCCAATTCCATCGACAACTTTTTAAGAGTAGATGACGATTGCTTCATCAACAACTTACCCACTGGGGTAGAGCCAGTGAAGGAGATTTTCTTGATCAATGGAGACTCACAGAACTTCAAGCCACAAGCAGGCGTGGACTCCACAGAAACCAAAACCACGTTGAACACACCCTTAGGGAATCCAGCCTGAGATGCCAAGTTGGCCATTGCCAAAGATGACAATGGGGTCTGACCATCTGGTTTCAAGATACATGTACATCCCACAGCAAAGGCAGGAGCAGCCTTTCTGGCACCCATGGCAGATGGGAAGTTGAAAGGACACAAGAGACCCACAGGGCCCACTGGCTGCTTGTAGGTGATGATTTTGTTGTTGTAGTTGGCAGGCTGGATGGTGTGACCGTAGTTACGCTTGGCCTCCTCAGAAAACCATTCAAAGTATGAAGCAGCGTATTTGACCTCGCCGATTGCATCGGTCAAGCATTTTCCATTTTCCCAAGTGATAATGGCAGCCAAATCATCAAGGTTCTCAAGCATGAGATTGTACAAGTTACGCAACCAGCGCGAACGGTCAACGGGATTGGTCTTTCTGTAAGAATCGAACGCATCCTTTGTAATCTGGATGGCTTCATCAATTTCCTCTGGAGTTTGGTCAGGCAATTCAATGATGACTTCTTCAGTTGCTGGGTCATACACCTTGAAAGTCTTTGTGGATTTGGACTCGTACCAGTCACCGTTGATGAACGGTTTAGGCTGGAAGAGGTTTGGATTTTTCAACACAGGAGCCATTGAAAATTTTGGTTGATGTGAAATTTGTGGAGAACAATAAACGTAGGTGAGTATGCCCGTTATATATGGGAGGATCTTAGCGGCTTCGTGGGCGCGATTTCCGTTCTAGGAATGCGCATGCTGGGGAAATATTAGCGCGATAATAGAGGTTGAAAGAAAGTCATAAGTAAGGCTATAACGATTACATAATATAGGAAGAAACTCAGTTTTTTACAGTTTTTTTTGGTTTTGGGGGGTTGGAAATTTATTACATTCTGGATTCTGGTGATAGAGACATTGTGTTAAGGTTCTGACAAGTGGAACATGCGGCAACTATTCTGAATTCCGGGGTACCATTGACCATTTCATATGTTCATTCTTTATGAGTTTTCTATGAACATTCTATTAGCTTTCTTTGATTCTACTGCATACGCTGTGTTCTTGGTACAATCGAGAAGCCGAACTACATTGTGTAGGTTAAATATTCAATCATGTATGTTATAACCGATTATGCACATCTTTTGAGACATTTCCTGGATCCTGTTAAATATAACTAAGTAGTATCTTTTCCTTCCTTCTCTTACTTTCATTCAATCAAAATAAATGGTCTGTTCAACTTCATATTGTTCTGTACTTCTCAAAAACTTCTCAGGATAGCTACCACCGACTGACAGACAACAACATTTGCAGCAAAACCCAAACTCCTAACACGAGTTATCAAAATATACTCCAAAACAAAGAAAATTCAAAAGTTTGAATTTTGAGTATTTTCGTTCAATACTCCTTTAAGGTCAGGATGTGGTGGGACAGTGTTGTCGAGTCCTTATCTGGATGCGGCGGAATTCACTTATCTTTTCCGTTGTAGTAGTCTACCTGTAACTCTGACCAATCCTTGATTGGGGTATAAGTGGTTTGAGTTTACATTCACATAAGAACTGGAACTGGTAAAGTCCCCAATGAACTTTTTGCTGCATTTATCCATATCACCCATGAGATAGGTTGATGTGGTTTCCAAAAGACTTCGTACATGACCCCGTGTACATATATTGGACATTAGTTCTTAGAAAGCGATGAAATACATAATTCTTTTCTAAACTAATTTAGTGGGTTCTACTAATCTAATTTTATAAACCTGCAAAACTTAGATTCCGTGCAAGAATCGGAAGTTCCCATTTATTTCTCTCCTCGTCAATCTCACATATCTGGTATCTCCATTACCCCACCAATATCCTCACCAGTCAAGTTCACAATTCATTTATAAACTTTTGGCAGACAGAGAATAGAATCTTGTATTTCTTATATCAATTAAAGTGGTTGTTTTTTGCTCTATACTATTGGTATCCTCTTTGCCCTTTTATTTGCTGATTTTACATCAGAGATGCTCATATGTTTCAATCTCTACCTGTAGATTTCACAGTAGATTATACTGCACTTCAGTCTAAAACCAGAAAGTGCACAACATGTTAACCCCGCGTACAAATTCTTATATAGAAAGCAAACTCGGCTCATTGGACTACTTGTAAAACTTCAGAAGTCGAGTTTTTCTCTGCTGATCCCGTAATCCTAGTGCATTCTTGTACTTTCAAGTCGACATTCCATTACAGTGATATCACTAACCGTTCTGAATATCAGTCTTCCAGACACTAATAATTGGTTGAATGTTTTCCTCGCAAACTTTTAAAGTTCTCTTCTTGCTTCCCTGGCAGCTACTCAATGTGACGTTGCAATACTATGCTTTAGGACGGGTCCGTCGATTCAGACGCTACGGGAAAAACCTCCGTGGTTCGTTGTTGACCGTGGCAGCTCGAGCTGTTTTGTCACTCAATATAAGAGATTGTGCTGTGTTTAATAATAAAACTGTGGGCACTGTATTGAGGGAAGTGGCCGAGGCTCAACTTGATCTTGTCAAGCACTTACCTAACTATGGAAAGCGCTTCCTGGAGAAGGGCTACTGGCTCGTCGAGCAACCAAATCGCGAGCCAGACGACTTGGTCCTTATATATTGTCATGGTGGAGGTTATTTCCTCCAGATAAATTCTATTCATATTGAAACAGTGTTGGCAGTCTACTGCCTTCTTTCTAATCGGAGCCGTATCTCTATCTTAATTTTGGACTACTCATTGGCAAGTCACGGACATACATTCCCCACCCAGATGGAGGAATTGTACGACTTATATTATACTGTGAAGAAAAGCTGCTCCAGAATTGGTCTTTTGGGAGACTCTGCTGGAGGGAACTTGGCTGCTGGCTTTCCTCAATTCTTGAGACTGAGAAGCGCTAGCGAGAAAGATTATCCTTTGATATTGGCATTGGTATCGCCTTGGCTTCTGATTTTTCCTGACCCTGACCTGCTAGCTCGCAACTCATCATATGTTGCCAATGCAGACGGAGATCTTGTTGCATATCTGGCAATGACAGATACTTCCAAGAGATCGTTTATTCTAGGTAAGGAGGATCGCTTTAGCCTTATCTGGTCACCTGCAACAAAAGTGCCGGCCACTACTGAAGATTGGAAATGTCTCCCAACTTTCAGTGATCCAAGACGCAGGCTCTTCCTTCTAGCTGGAGAAGATGAGACGTTGAGGGATGACGCGATTTGGTTTGCCAAGTATGCAATGGGCATCGATTGGCTGCCAGAAAACTACTCGAGAGATCACAAGGAATACTCCAATGATGAACTTGAGTTTAAAAGTGAATGTGCACAAGCATTTATCCAGAGATATGGAGTTCACGATGAGATGATGTCTTTTGAGAGGCCCTTAGAATACGTTAGAGAGGGAAAGAGTGTTGAAGAGCTCGGAGATGACTGCTATGGAACGAAAAAGTTAGTTGAGTTTCTCGATACAGTGATTTAGATGTTGCCATTGTAGCTATTGATATCATGATGAATGTTATGAATTGTCATGAAATGAAACAAAGATGAGTTTCCTTAATTGATCATCTATCATTTGAATTTTAGATCCTTTTTACTGTAGGCTATTATTGCCTCTCGTGGCAATTTGTGACCTTTTAGGTGCTCTCATTTTGGCTGTTAATATTGCCTGATTGGTAATGATTCAATTCGGCATGTAACCAGGTCAACTATCAGACCAGCAGAAGATTGTAATTTCCCAGGAAAATGAGAATCAACTCGCACAATGGTATTAGAAAAGCATCTGTCAAAAATACATAAAACGTGAAAATTATCAAATGAGTTGATTTTCGAGTAGAGGTGTTCCTCAGAATTAATTGAGTCTAATTTAGATTTTGAAGTTTCTACGTTGAACGACTTTCTCCTCTCAGTTGAATATAGACCTAAACCACACTTCCTATTCGTCTTATCATATAACAATCACACGATACTCATATATTATCCATATGAGAATCATAATGCAAATAACCAATTAACAAATAAAAATTAAAAACATAGATTGTATGAATTGAAAATTAATGTTAAACTCAAAAGAAAATCCCACCAATATTGCATGTTCCTAAATATGTATTCCTGCTGGTCACCCTTTCGCGTTTACTTTACAATAAACAATAAACCAACTACACCATCATGCTATCAATGTTCCGCCAATTGGCACCCAGATTAGCTTTTCAAACCAGAACACTCGTTTCAACAACGGTGTTAATGGCCAAGACCATTGACGCCGACAAAGCCAAACTCAAGCAGTTGAGACAGTCTTTAAAGGAAGAGAAGGCTGTTTTGGCTAAGTTGAGGTCTCAGCACAAGAAGGTTACCGATAAGCACAAGCAGCTTCAGTCCAAGAGAAAGGCCGAGGAGGCTGAGAAGAAGACTTTGGCCAAAGCTTTCAAACCTTACAGAAAAGTTACTGGCCTCAATATCTTCATTAAAGAAAAGGTTGGCCACGGTGCCACTATTGCTACTGTGGGCAAGGAGTGGTCTTACTTGACCGAGTCCGAGAAGGAGGAATTCCAGAAGAAAGCTGATGCCGTCAATCAGGAGAACCTCAAGATCTGGAAGCCAAAGCCCTCTCCTCCTACCAACCAGTACGCAGCTTTTGTCAAGGAGAAGTGGGTCAACGATGGCCGTGACTTCAGCGAGATTTCCAAGGAGTTGGCTTCTCAGTGGAGGTCATTGACTGACGTGCAAAAGTCTGCCTATGCTCCATCCAGTGAGGAGAAGGCCGAGTACACCGAGAAGTTGGAGGCTTGGAAAGCAGAGAGAATCAAGCTCTACAAGGCCAAGGAGACCGCTGCCTAGGCGTGCTGAAAAGATGTCTATATTTGTATTATTCAAAAGGTTCCTCCATTAATTTCGTTATTGCGAATGTCTTCGCCAACCAGTATAAGCACGCGACGTAGTTCCTCTGGAAGAATAGGCTTGGTGACAAAATCAACCATTCCACACTCAATACATCTCGCTCTCTCGTCACCGGCAACGTTAGCAGTTAGTGCTATTATGCGCGGGAGTAGATCTGGCCGTTGTTGAGCGTAAAACCGCTCTCGTATTTCTATAGTAGCAGAAATGCCATCCTTGCGTGGCATTTGGATGTCCATGAACACCACATCGTACTTGTCTCCGTTCAATAATCTGACTTCACATCTTTCAACTGCCTCCACTCCGTCCTTTGCGTGGTCGGCGACGTATCCCAATTTCTTGAGATGCTGCAGGGCCACTCTCAAGTTAATGACATTGTCCTCCACGATCAAAATGCGTAGTGGATATGTTTCACTGAGTAGACTCTTAGCTGGGGCAATCTTTTCGGTTGAAGTTTCCAATCTTGGATGCCTGAGAATGTCTTCAACCTTACTTCTATTAATTGGAGTGAATATCAATGCATCGACTTTCATCGTTTGTAATGACAACTCCGAGAACACCATTCCAAACTTTGCAATCAAGTATATTTTGCAGTCTGGGCAGGGAAGTGCCGACCTTTTGATCCGCTCCGGTCCCACGTTGTTGCTTCCAATGAATATAATATCAAACTTACCCTTACTAGAAATGAGCTCATCAAAGGTGTCGAAAGTTGTCACCTTAGATCCATAGTATTCCAAAAACGACTGAAGTGACTGCTTGCGCAACTTGGACAGGATCACTATAGCAGTATCTTGAGAAGCATACTTAGGTTTTGTCTTGACATACTCAACTTCCAAAGGAACCGAAAAGCAGAAGATGGAACCTTTCCCTTCGACACTTTCAAAAGAAATAACCCCATTCATTAAGTCTGCCAATTTTTTGGAGATTGCAAGTCCGAGTCCAGAACCTCCATAAACTCGTCTTGAAGAACCATCTACCTGTGAGAAAGCCCCGAAAACTTTAGAGCGGGACTCGGATGGAATTCCAATTCCGGTATCTTCAACAGTGATTTGGACGTCACATCTGTTTCCATGGATAACAGAAGCTCTGAGCGTGACAATAATGTGTCCCGTCATGGTAAACTTCACTGCATTGCCCACCAAATTTATGATGATTTGTCTCATTCTAGTGGAGTCTCCAATCACCGACTCAATATCTGGACAGTTATTGAAGTACACCAATTCAAGGTCATTCACTTCTGCCTGTTCACTGGCCACTTGGATAGCACTTTCGACGGTATTATTAATGTTGAATGGGGAGCTCTCTAAACTGAACGAGCCATGCTCGATTTTGCTGAATGCCAAAATACCATCAATGATACTCAAAGTTACCAAAGCAGAGTTCTTAATGGTCTCCACATACTCACGTTGAGTAGTATTCAACTCAGTGTCTAATAAGAATACCGAGCAAGCAAACAACGAATTGAATGGCGTCCTGATCTCATGTGACATATTGGCCAAGAAACTAGCCTTTTCGGCAGTCGCATCCTCAGCAGTCTTCTTTGCCATCTCCATCTGACTATAAAGCATGGACTTGCTAAATGCAACGGCAGATTGGGAACAGAGCAAGTCGAGCAAATCCACCATTTTGGAGTCAAAGTAGTGCTTTCCATTCCTGATTTCGTTAGCAGGGTTTTGTCTTTCTAAGTAGACCATTCCCAACACCGTCGATGTCTTGATTGGAATTGCCAATGCTGAGGAACATGGGTTATGTGTGTAGTAGTGATCAGCACCAAATCTCTCGTCGAAGAATGACTTGTTGGCTTCCATGTTGATCACTTCTCCAGTAAGTAAGCAATGAATCACCAACAGGTATGGAACCAAATCTGTTCTCAAACTCAATGGGTCGTCATCGAGCTTGTATAAATTATTAAGCGTTCCAATTGCTCTAATTGTTGGCTCTCCTCCAGTAGAGTTCATCACAATTGCAGCGTAGTCAACACCTGAGAACTGCAATATACTCTCAAGCAAGCTGGAAACAATTGAATCTATGTTGGAAGACTCAGAAATAGTAAGACAGAGCTTAATAGCTTGAGACAACTCCGACTGTGAAGCCAGATTTCCGAGATCTCCGATATCGGGAGTCTGGAAGTCTGCAACCTGAGGATCGCTTTCCAATCGGAAAGCGCCTTGAACTCTCTTGCTGGCCTCACTTTTGTCACCATTGAAGATACCCTCAAGTCTTCGGTTGAGCTGCGTACTATCTCCAAACATCGTGTTGTTCCTCTCTGGAATAATCTCGACACCAGCCCAGTTATGGCTGCTAAATACTGAAGCGAATTCTTTTTTGATTCGCTCCACTTGTTTATCATCCTTCATCATTTGATACATGGAAAGCGCATTCTGAGCAAAGAAACCCGCTCTTCGCTTGCTTTCACCAGTACCAATGAGCCAACTGGCACATAGGTGATTCGCCACATCCATCCACCTTCCTTCTTTGGAAGACCTTTCTATTGCCTCTTCGAAGCAATCCAAAACAAACAATGTTGACTCATCTTTTGTATTACTTCGGATGCATGCATCCAAAATGAAGCGTTTGGGTGCAAAATTACCTGGACAGGCATTGGCCCAGCTTTCGAATACCTTTATGATTCTCTTGGCAAGATCAAGTCCAGCATTTCTAGTGGATGTTGCATCATTGAAGCATAAACAGATGCATGCATAAAAATACACCTCTAAGTGAAGAATGGACATGGGAAGCTTTCTCAGAACATAATAGGCTCTATCGATGAATATTTCTGCACCTTCTCTGTATCTTCCTTCTGAAACACACCATAAAATAGCATTAGCCAAATATGGGAATTCAAGATCTGGTCGTTTCATTGCCCTATACTTGGCAAACTCCTTCGAGTATGCTTCAAAACTCAATTCATCTCTCCACAAGTTTATTGCTGAGCCAAACACTTCAAACTCTTCGTCACTATCAAACTGAACGATTTTAGAAAGTGACAGCTTTCCAACAAACGATGCCGTGTTGCCACTCATCAAGTTAAGAATGAAGCCTGAGCCAATCACTAGAAGAGCGAGCGAGTTATCATGGGCTTTAACAATTACAGAACTTGAAAAATCGTAATAGTCAGAATACCGCAGCAACTCATTAGTATTCGTCCGGAACGATGCCATGAATATAATGTAGCACTCATTGATCTGTTCAGACAATATAGTGCTGGAGCCTTCTTCACCATTGATCATATCAAGCGCAATATCACAAAGCTCAGAAGCCTTCACCGTGCTCATGTTAGCATGCGGCTGAATGTAGTAATTGGCGAAGTGAATCAACGGAAGTGCACAATTAGCACATTTGCCGTACTGATTCATTAATTGAACAAGTTGAGCCATCAATGCCAATCTGAGCAGAGAAAGTCCAAGAATATATGTTGGCCCCAAAATGTCCAGAATTAGCGTAGCGATTAGTAAGAACTTGTTATCAGTGGCTCTCTTCAAGCCCTTCATTGCTCGAATTTCTGGAACAGATAATGGCACCGAGCTTATAAACTTTTTAGCAATTGCCTCGCACTTGTCCGGATCACTTGAGATTTCAACGTCCAAACTTTGCAAAGCAGTGATTGCTCGCCGAACTCCCAGTTTAAATTGTTTCAGGTGAAAAAGACAACGGATCTTGAGAAATAAAAAAACCTTGCTTTCCTTTCCATAATCATCTTCAGCCTGCTGTATCACTTTAATACACTCATTGTAGTTTTTTAGTAAATAATTCGTCTGGCAGATTGTAAGCAAATTCTTTATCTTCCTTCTCTTATCATCTGGAGAAATGAACTTTGCAGACGCCTCGAAAAATTGAACAGCAGTTACTAGATTCGAGGTTGCCAACGCGAACCGGCCACCTGTGACGAGAGTCTCGTAGTATCTCTCATAATCATTCTCTCTTGCAACGTTCACAGACTCAACGAGATGTGTGCACAAACTCAAGTAGTTCGAAATGTTCACGTTTACATCTTGAGATGCCTTCTTCTGATATCTCAAGCCGCAAAGTCTGTGGTATTCTTCCCATTCACCTTTCTCCTTCATGTCCTTCAACAATTTTATCTGATATGCATCGTGTTCAAATCTGTACTTGGCTTTGGTGGCCATTTCCCAAACCATGGAATCAGGTATATCAAATGGAAAATCGTCTTGGGTGAGCAAGTGAAATGGTACTTTGTAGTAAACTCCCGATGGCACAATAAATCTGGATTCAATACAGAATTGCAAGGTTTCGTATACTTCATTTAATGACTGTCCAGTAACAATCATCAAATCAGAAAGCTTGAAAACACCATTGGATCCTATAATGGATGCGAACTTGAGAAGATCAATTTCCTTGTCTTTGAGAACAACATCGTAGTACTTCAGAACAATATCACTCTGACAATTAGTGACGAAATTTTTGTCCAAGAAATCTCCCATTTCATCAAATGTAATCTGCTCACTTTGGTTCATGATATGTAAAGTACACATAATTGTCTTCATATTGAATCTGTTACCTGAGCTTCGCTCATAAATAGTATTCAATAGGCGGTCATTCAGAGCGGCATCGGAAGACTTGGGAAAAGATATCAGCATTGCAAAGCTCTCGAATTGAGACTTGTCCAATGGATCCATTGAAAATTCCTTGACCACCACCTTTTCAGAGTATAGTAGTTCTTTGATAGGTTCTAAACTTGAATATTCCGAACCAAAAGCGGATTCTTCCTTAGATGTTCCAAAAGCACCAACCAAACAAATACTAGGGGATTCAGCATTATTGAAACAATAGTCAGCAATTTCTTTTATAAGCAAAAATTCGCTTTTAGGACACCATTGGATTCCATCAAGTATAACAGTCAATCCTCTTGATGCAACAAGGCTAAAAACCTTTCTGATCATGTAGGTGAAACGCAATTCAATATTCTGTTCTTCAAAACCAGATTGTACTAGCAAATCCTTTGGAGAGACCAGTAGGTCAGAATGTGAATCATCAGAGTCTAACATCAAGAGGTCACTAATCGACTCAACAGGGAGGCCATTCGGTGTTAGGTCCTTGGTTGGGTAGACTGCCCTAGACTTTTCCGAACGAATACTCTTGTACCGGGGACCCAACAATACTTTCAACTCTGGAATAGACAGAAATAGAATACTCATGTCCACGTCGACCTCAGATGTGAATATATGCCTCCATTCAGCTATATTTTCTTTGGACGATGATAAAATCTGGTTACAAACAGTCTGGAGGCCATGTATGGCAGACGAGTACTTGGTAACATTCATATCTGAGCAATTGTAATTCCAAGGTATGACAAAATTGTACTTTGAAACAGCTGCAATCTGAATCTCATCGATAAGGGTTGTTTTTCCGACACCACTCTCACCTTGTATGAGTATGTACCGCATTCCTTCTTTATGATCGTTGAAGCTCTCAAGAACGTCCTGAGTGAATTGATCATGTGCCAATTTGGCCAAGAACGAAGAAAAGTAAGGGAACTGGCCACACTTCTCTCGACTATATCCTAAATCGGCGCTTATTGACTTTCTGGATGCTTTCTGCATTTCGTTGTCGTCCAAAGCTAAGAGATCGTCAGTGACGACCAATAAGTCTTTGATTAGCGAGTGGACCTCCATGTATCTGTTAACTGGATCCTTCTCGAGACACTTCATGATGATATCGTTGAGGGACTGAGGCAACCAACCCTGACCAAGAATGATGGGTGCGATAGGTTTCTCGTTGAGGTGCATTCTTCTTAGACGGGTCGGGCTCCCTGACTGGAAGGGAAGACATCCAACCACCAACTCGTAAAGGACAATTCCCATGGCGTAAATATCTGTACGATAGTCGACCAAGTTGGCGGTCTCACCGGTATTCTCAGGCGACATATATGGAAGCAAGTCTGGAATCTCGGACATGTACTTCTTTCTGTATGCTTCAGAGGAGTCTTCGCCAACAATGGAAAACGCAAAGTCCCATCCGGTAATAGTAACTCTTTCAGAAGACAGAGATTCACCAGACCATGTCATAGATCGAAGTATGTGGTGACTGGTAAGTCCATTATGCACGATACCTAGTTCATGAACGGTTGCGATCGTTTTGAGGACCTCAATGACATCTAGCAAGATGTCTACCATGGCTTTGTTCGACTTCGGAAGCTGACTAACTCGATTAGACAAGTCGTCGAAATTTCCACTTCCCAAATTGTTCTTGATCAAGTATCTGCTCAGACTCGGTTTCTCTCCACTGACCTCACTGATGGTGGAACGAATGCTGCCTCCTGAGTGCCAGTCCCCAATAGCAGCATGGGCTCTCGCTTTGGCCACGTGGTAATCTCGGATGGTTCTATATCCTTTATCTGGATACACGAGACCCATTCGCCTTTGTTGGTAGCCATCAATCTCCACTGCGATATCAACAACTGACAATGGATAAAGAACACCAGGCATATCTTTTGGAAGTGTAATAGGGCGAGAGAGCGAGGCTCTATGCACTGGATCATTAATGTTAGATGAAGATGACAGAATAAATGGGTTGGACAAGCGAGGGTTAGACCATAGTCTGTGACGGGTGGGAGGGTTGAGACCTGAGGTCAAATACCATTCATTCATGAACCGAGCCACACGAACGGAATCCACGAAGTTTGGAGAGAGTCGCAAAATCACTGGGTCTCCCAGGGAATCGTTCTTTGCATAATGTAGGAGCAGGCCCAACTTCTGCGTAGTGAGCTGAGCCTGAATCGTGTAGCCGTCCACTATATTGGTTGGGATCAGTTCGTAATCAGCATATTGGCTGTGCAACGGCAGTGCCAGAGTTTTGAGGTATTCGTTCTGGTCCATGACAAAGTTGAGGTCGTTTCCGTACAGCTGGTATGCCAACAAATCTTCCTTGGTGACCTTCAGCTTTCTGGGAGTAGCCAGTATATTGTTAACAGAGCTCTGGGTGTTGGTAGAGCCAGACTTACTGGTCAGAACGACTCCTGGTGAATCCGAGAAGGAGCCCCGAAAGTACTCGTGACCCCATGAGTCGAGCCGGCCACTGTTGGTGGATCCCAGGTTGTTACTGTAAGTATGCAACTCCAGCGACAGACTACTAGCGCAAGAACTAGATCTTGCAGACATGGTCAATGGGCTGCAACAGACAGTGGAGGATTATCACAAAAATAAACGGAGGATACTGATAAGGGCAAAACGGTATATCAAATGTCTAAGTTCCGGATTATTCTACCTGTGCACGTTCGTAAACGTTGGTAGCAATCGATGAAGCTGCATGGTTGAGGCGTGCAGGGTTAGTTTGGTGGGGAGCACTGTGGAAGAGTATGATAATAAATTTTGGTAAGTTGTTCTACTTATTATTTTGCCCTCTTACTTTTTCTTTTATTTGCAACCACTGAGACAAGGATTTATAAGTATAAATAAAGTTTCCACACTTAGTTGATCTTGATGCACAATATGCTTGCAAAGTGCGTTGACGTTGCAAATCCTATTGTTAGTGTATTGGACGGGATTCCATACATTAGAGTAATTTTTTTTTGTCTCAGCTGCATGGCGCTAAAACTATCCGAGGGGGACAGTGGCGAAATCAATTTCGTGTTGGAGGGGAAGGAAAAGATGACGCAGAAAAGAAGAAAATCGAAAAGAAAAAAAAAAACTGTCCATTGAGGTAATTTTGGCAGTCCTTTTGGCGCTTGATGGCTCACTATGTTAGTTCTTGTATGTATGTGCGACGCCCCAAGTTTCTCGATTTTTTCCGATTAAATACAGGACCGCAGAAAATGGTACAACCGACATGGATTGATGGGCCCTGATACCAAACGATTGGTTCTTTTGTAAACATCATTCTCTGTAAAATCTTGAAGCCTACCATGTTATACTGATACATGTGTATTTAAACCAGCGACGTAACCGAGTTATAAAAAAGAGTGCCCATGCGCAGGCAACGTTGGATATGAAGCGTCAAAAAGGCATAAAGGAAAATCAACAAATCTACAAGATGGTGCACTTCTTCGACTTCTTAATGACAGGAGGCTCCAAGGCCGCCACAATGGCCTCGTCAAACACGGTTTTCAAACCTCTCTGTGTTAATGCCGAACATTCCACATACTTGACGGCACGCAACTCCTTGGCCAACTTCTCACCCTGATCAGTTGTGATTGGCGACAACTTCTGTCTGTGTAATCTTTGCAAAATCACCTCATCGTTTCTCAAATCAATCTGCGTTCCTACTATAAGGCAAGGCACACCAGGACAGTGGTGATGCACTTCAGGAAACCACTTCTCCTTAACGTTCTCGAATGATGCAGGTGCAATGACGCTAAAGCACACTAAGAACACGTCAGTGGACGGGTACGACAACGGTCTCAATCTATCGTAATCCTCCTGTCCGGCAGTGTCGAAAAGACCCAAGGTAAAAGGCTCGTCGCCGATCATCACTGTGACGGCATAGTTGTCGAAAACAGTGGGAACGTAGTCCGCAGGGAACTTAGATGTTGTGTATGAGATCAATAAGCAGGTCTTACCCACGGCACCATCACCAACGACGACACACTTTATAGTTTGCATTTTCAGGGGGAACTGTCGAATTCACAAGGGGAGCTAGGACGTTTTTGACCTAGGGAGTATCACTGGGGTGAGGTTCACGCTTGAAGGGGGTAGTGGGGTCACGTGAGGGGGTTGGCAGCTAATTTCAGCAACAGGGGTAGATTCTCAGAAGCAGAAAAAGTCGTGGATATACTTTGGTCAGTAAAACAGCACGAGCAAGTGGTTCAATGAATGTGTAGACTTGACTTCACAGATTGTTTGTAGAGAAAAAACTTTGGTGTTTCTGGTCTCCAACTGTATGCACTCCATTCGCGACCCTGATTACCCGATAATTAGGGGCAGATAAGCCAGAGGGGAACGAAGACGATAATAATGTCGAGAAAAGAGTCATGGGAAGGTTGATAGAGTTGATGAATTGTGACTGACGCGTTGTACTTATCTAAACTTGGTTGAAATGGGCTGGGTTTGTCTCGGCGCTGTTGTTTTTCTCAATGTCCAGGTGGAGAATTTATTGTCCCATTACGGTAGGCCCGCACGTGATTTATATAACTGCCTTTTTCCATATTACCTTGTTCTTGCCAGATATCCTAATTGTTATTTTAAGTTTGGGGTAACGATCTCCTAAATGACTTAGAGTATCCCCGTAAAGTAGCCCCACAAAAGGGCCAGATGGAATCGCCTTACATATTGGATAGGCTTGTTTCCTAGCAGCCTAATAGATTATTTGATGCCCATGATTCCGTTGTCGCCTTGCATGATATCCAAATTGCTGGTGATGTCGCTTGGAAGATTATTGGTGTCGATTAATTTGTTGGCGATTTGGCCGCCAGGGTCAATCATGGAGAGATCTTTATCCACTTCGTGATCTTCCACTATGGCTGGGCCACCTCCTAAAAAGTCAAGCATCATGTGCATTCCTCCAGCTCCACCAGCATATTCCTCGACGTCTACCGGAAGAACCTGAGAGACTCCTTCCAAAAACCAGACCTTATCCTTCATTTCAGTAGTAAACGAACGTAAAAGCTTATAATAAGACCGCATGATCCGCATGGCCTTGATGTCTCCAGACATTAAAAGCGTCAAGAAGTCCTTGTCAAGCAACGCTGGGAAGGCGAAGATACGCAAAATAAAGTCAGCCTTGTAGCGTTCCTTGTGAAGTTTGTTAAGATATGCTAACGTGATCAAGTAAGGAGAATTGATGGGCACAGGGTATAAGTCCGCGATATCAGAGTCATGACACTCCAAGTTGGCATATGAATGGGGTTCCATTGACGAAAGTTGGCTTTTTTCATTGATGATATCGCCCAAATCTCCCAAATCCACACTGATGAACTTGTAGAATCGCGAAGCTTCCGTCAATGGCCACACAGCTGTCAAGATTGTGGCAGCACCTTTGACGTGGAAAATCCACGCAGAAGCAGGAAGTGACTTGGGCGACGTCAGCGACGGAACAGATGCATTGGCCAAAGAGTCCATAATCAAAATCAAGGCACTGGCCACCAATGCGTCGGTATTATCGCTGTTGATATCCAAAATAGCCTCTCGTAAAAGTCGAAGTGCATCTCCACGATGGCAGGTGACACACTGGTCGAGGCCCTTCTCTGTTCTCGACAAATGGGTTGCACTAAATGCCAAGATTGCATGCATCAAGAATGGATACTCGAACGCAAGCATTGGAACATCATGGTTCCATATATCTGTGTCGGAAATACCAGCTCCCGTGATAGTGCTGGCCACCTGTGTGGTGTAGTGGTACATAAGACGTAAATCAAGCATGTTAAGGCCACTGGAGCCTTGGTTAAAGAATGGAGATGTACCGGAGTTACCCAAACCGCCCAGTGCCAATGGATTGGGCATATTGGACACATTGGGCGAAATGCTAGGAGGCTCCTGGTATGGCTCTGGAAGGACTACTGGTGGATCATCGGACACATCTTCATGGAGGTCATCTGCACGTACGTTTTGGAGTCCCAAATTCGGCTGGGAGGTGTTGACAGATATGTGATTTCCAAGTACGTTTTCTGGTGGCTCTACTGCCGAAGGGTGACCATCCAGACCCGACAGACCACCAAATCCGGGTAGACTTAGACTCATTCCTGCCATTTGAGGTCCTAACGCCGACAAATCGATGGGAAGTTGAGCCAATACAGCCAAGCTACTTAAGTTTGCCAAGTTTCCGAGCCCGCTCAAGTCGCCTATGTTGCTCAAGTTGTTGACTAAATGGCTCAAGTTGATGTTGTTTAAGTTGCCAGCATTCAAGAGTCCCGAACTCAATGCCGATGCAATCAACGAGGGAGTAGCACTATCTTGCTTCCCATGAGGCGATGGAGTCTTTCCCGGCGTTGCCTGTTGCATGTCTGGTGACGAAACAAGCAGATCATCCTCTGATTTGACATGAGCCTTCTGTCGTTTGGAACTTGGGCCGTGGTCACCAGCATCGTCTAGATATCCACAAACAAGTTTCATACGCACACAATTGTTGCACAGCGGCTTTGCTTCATCACATTTGACCCTTCTTTTCTTGCAAGTAGAGCAGCCTTTCCTAGACTTCAGATGGAACTTCCTCTTGAAGCCTGTGTTCTTTTTGTCGTCCGACATGAATGATCAGATGTTGAATTGATCGAGGGAGACTAAGTTGAATTTGAATATTTCAAGGAACAGATGCAATTCTGAAAGAGAAGAAGTGGTTGTGGCGTTGAATTGGTTAAGTGATAAGAGGAAGTAAGCTCGTATAGCTCGTATAGGGGGCGAGGGCCTGTATTTATGTTGATTTTTTTTTTGTAGATGTGTGCGACGATGGGCTGTGCCTCGTACCATGAATAAGGTTTGGGTGATGTCAGACGTGAATTGACTTTTGAATCTGGTGGAGATTTAGTGGGATTGGATGAAGAGACAATTGAAGTCTTCTTTATTTTTTTTGGGGATATAATAAATGAATTTTTATCATCTAATTCAAATGCATTCTGATACTAGTTTGAAATCATGTGATGCATCGCCGGCATGTGATCTCCCTTAGGTGATTTTTAATGGATCATGTGACTATACCATGTGACATGTTTCACATGATAAGAAATCACGTGATCAAACAAACTAACTAATTACATTGGATAGATTTTTGCTTACAACACAATGTCCAACTTCTATAGATGGGTCCGTGTTTGGAGCTGGGGTATCGGTATTGTCGGTACTGGTGTGCTTTTGTACACTTACACCGTTCCAACTGAAGAAGAGTTGATTGCTCGATTTTCGCCAGAGGTTCGGGCCAATTATGAGAAGAACAAAGCGCTCAGACAGAAAGAACAAGAGGAATTGATGAAGATTGCCCGTGAAACGGCCAACTCCAACGATCCCATTTGGAAAACCGGCAAAATTGCCTCTCCGTTTGAGAGAGATACCCGTGGAGTGGATCCGAAGTTGGTGGATGCCTCCCAGTTTTTCCAACATGAGGATGAGACAAAGAAGAGAGCCGAGGTTGCTATTGCGGATGCTGAGCTCCTAGAAACAGAGAAGTTGATGGCTCAATCGAAAAAGAAGAAGTGGTGGTGGTGAGGATTATGTACATAGTTATAGGTAATAGGAAGACAATAAGAGACGGAGTAGAAATGACTCAAGGGAAAATTTTGATTACAGCATGATTAGATGATTAGATTGAAGCGAAGCAAAAGGAGATCAAGGGGTTTCCACGATTGGATCTATGTACGGCAATCAGATGGCAATGCCAGAATCAGTGGCGAAGAGTCAATAGACGACTCGAATAGTCAACTCTGATTTCATCCATGACAATAACATTTGGGTGTTCACATACGTGTTCACGACTGAACTGGCCAAAAATTGAAATCAAATTTCTTCGTGATAGTCTGACTATAAGTGGAAGAGCTGTGTTACAGTCCATCTAGATGGGCCGAACGAACTCATAAGAGTCAGAGAACCTGAGAACCTTAAAACTGTGAACAACAATAATGGAGATCACATTTCAAATACCGTATGTAAACGCGCTTTGACCATCTCATGACCATAAATATTACCAGATTACCCTGTTCAAGCACTGGCACAGTAATCACCATAATATACGAATGCCCAGTTCGTCAACGGCTCATATCTATTATCCGAAATCACTCATCTCCTCCATCGGAACCCATTGTCAAGTCCCAGAAGCCAGCTATTTCCTCCAGATGACCCCGCCGTCTTCTGACTATTGGCATCGTCCACTGCAGCAACGATCCTCAGAATATTGGTATCGATCACCATTCCTCCCTGGACAATCTCCTCTAACACAGTCTGGAGCACTTGCCATCCAAAGACCAAGTCCAACTCACACACATTGGTAAAACATTTGTCTAAGCATTCCACAAATACCTGGATCAAGTCGAGAATGCCAAGTTCCAGCTCCTGGTCGTCGACAATGAATACAAAATATAGAGTCGCGTAGTGTCTGTAGATGACCTTGATCTCTTCAATATCCTCCAAGAGCTTTGGAGGCGTGATAAATGAGCACTCTTGAGCAGTTCTTACCGATATTAGCTGGTATACTTGTTGGAGAAGTGCACGTTGAGTAGGTATGTCCACTGGTGTGTAGAATTTCATCAAGCGCGGCACACCATCGTGATTAACTGGAGTTAGTAGGATGCTGAAGATCAGAAGGGGAACTTTACGTACATATGAGAACCGAATGGATCATGTGAGACAGTATATGGTGGAGGTGGGAGTTAGATAGTGGCCTACATCTATAAGTAAAGATTGGTGTACGGGTGGGAGACACCCATGGAGAATAGGAGTTGGAGAACACGGTACGAAAGAAAACGAAAATCCAAAATAACCAACAACTGGTATTAATTCCACACCATGATTCACATGTTTCCGTCTTGATGTTTTATCTCTTTTTAGTGGGCAGAGTCGTCCATGGCTTCAATCAGCTGTTGCACCAGGCTCATGCAGGCATCTATCAAAACCAACTAGATCAACTACTACCCCAGCTACCATGGCCGACGAAGCAAAGAAACTCGATTTACAGTTTCCATCGTACAAAGACAAGTTTGTAATTCCCTCATTCGAGTCGTTGGGTATCTCCAACCGCAACTTCTCGCCGCTGGACCCATCAATCTACTTCTGTGGAAATTCGTTGGGTTTGATGCCCAAAGCTACTAGAAAGGCATTGGAGGACGAATTGGACGCATGGGGCGCTCGTGGTGTTGAGTCCCATTTTAACCATCCCGGGGAAGCCGCGGGCAAAACGTCGTGGGTAGACATCGATTTGCCAATCGTGCCACTTTTGGCACCCATTGTAGGAGCTCTTGAGTCGGAGGTGGCCGCCATGGGATCGCTCACTGCCAACCTAAATGCGTTGTTGACGTCGTTCTACAAGCCGCAAAATGGTCGCACCAAAATTTTGTTTGAGAAACAGGCTTTTCCATCCGACTACTATGCGTTTCTCAATATGGTGAAGTTGCATGGTTACGACGAATCTCACTTGATCCAACTTTCAGTTTCCGAGGGTTCCACATACTTGAACACTCAGGACATTTTGCGTGAGATCGAGGCACATAAGGACGAGCTTGCATTGGTCTGCTTGCCTGGAATCCAGTACTATACTGGACAGTGCTTTGACATGGAGAGAATCACCAAAAGTGCCCATCAACACGGGATTACCGTGGGTTGGGACTTGGCTCATGCGGTTGGAAATGTTCCTTTGCGTCTTCACGACTGGGGTGTGGACTTTGCGGCATGGTGCTCATACAAGTACTTGAACTCTGGTCCCGGGGCCATCGGAGGGATATTTGTCCATGAAAAACACACGCAAAACAACTCCAAGAATGACTTTCCGCCCAGGCTCGCAGGATGGTGGGGAAATAACAGTGCTGATCGTTTTAAAATGCTAGAGATCTTTGACCCCATCCAATCTGCGTTGTCGTACCGTCAGTCTAACCCCAGTGTATTAGATTGCGTGGCCTTGAAGGCGTCGCTTGAAATTTACAAAGAGGTGGGGGGAGTCGAGGCACTTCGCCGGAAAAGCGTGGAATTGACCAATTTCATGGAGAGGTTGTTGAAGGAGTCTAAATACTACTTGAAGGCCAATGCGGATTCCAATGCTTTTGGCTTCAAGATATTGACTCCTGCTAACCTGGACGAGAGAGGCAGCCAGCTTTCCATCTTATTCCAGCCACATCATGAAGAGAGGGCTAGCAATGTCATGGAGAACGTCAACGAGTACCTCCACGATCATGCTATCATTTGTGACGAGAGACGCCCGGATGTGATCCGCCTCGCGCCGGTTCCCTTATACAATACCTTTGGAGAGGTTGTAATTGTTGTACAACGACTCGTTGAAGCCTTAGACGCTATTAATAAAGAGTAGATAGTAATGAATAACTAATGTGACGCTACCGTTCGAAGGTCAATCCTTAGAGACACTATTTTGACATTGCGATAAAAAATTGATTGGTTTCAGAAGTTAAAGGAATGGTTCAAAGTTGCTGATATTCATTTACTTTTCATCATTTAAACCTAGAAGCTAGTAATAATTTCAGACAATCAAGCAACAACTCTAAGTTGCTTGTTCTCGCAGGAACAGCAGATCTCCAATTGGCAAAGTGCAGGCCTAATTAGCATGGAAAGACAATTGAATTGGAAACATTTCGAAGGTTTATCATTCTACATTATACTAATACTTAACTGTAACTCTCATTATACTAGTCGTACACTTACAAAGTGTGAGCAGAGTGGAAGTCCTTACCGGCGTAGATAGCCTTGTCACCCAACTCCTCCTCGATTCTCAAGATCTGGTTGAGCTTGGCCAATCTCTCGGATCTGGCAGGAGCACCAGTCTTGATCTGGCCAGATCTCAAACCAACAGACAAGTCAGCAATGAAGGTGTCCTCGGTCTCACCGGATCTGTGGGAAACCATGACACCCCAACCAGCAGCGTAAGAGTCGTTGGCAGCCTTGATAGACTCGGACAAAGAACCAATCTGGTTGACCTTCAACAACAAAGCGTTAGCAGCCTTCTTCTCGATGGCGGTCTTGATTCTCAATGGGTTGGTGACAGTCAAGTCATCACCAACGATCTGGATCTTGGAAGAAACCTTGGAGTAGAAGTGAACCCAAGCATCCCAGTCGTCCTCAGCGAATGGGTCCTCAATGGAGACAATTGGGTAGGCGTCGATCAACTCCTCGTACAAAGAAGCCAATTGCTCACCGGACAACCACTTGGACTCGTCAGACTCTGGGTTCTTGAAGTCCAAGTCGTACTTACCATCCTTGTAGAACTCGGAGGAAGCAACGTCCAAGGCAATACCGACCTTACCAGTGTAACCAGCCTGGGCAATGGCCTCGACAATCAAGTCCAAGGCCTCCTTTGGAGAGCCAATGTCTGGGGCAACACCACCCTCGTCACCGACGTTACCAGCAGACTGACCGTATCTCTTCTTGGTCAAAGACTTCAAGTTGTGGTAGACCTCAGAACCGATTCTCAAGGCCTCGGCGAAGGTTGGAGCACCAGTTGGCACAATCATGAACTCCTGGAAGGCAAGAGCACCACCAGCGTGGGAACCACCGTTCAAGACGTTCTGGAATGGAACTGGCAAGACGAACTTGTCAGACTTGGCACCAGAGATGGCAGCAAGGTGCTCGTACAATGGGACACCCTTCTCGGCGGCAGCAGCCTTGGCAGCAGCCAAAGAGACACCCAAGATGGCGTTAGCACCCAACTTAGACTTGTTTGGGGTACCGTCCAAGGAGTTCAAAAACTCATCGACAGCATCCTGGTTGGTGACGTCCAAGTTAGCCTTGACGAAAGCTGGAGCAATGATTTCGTTGACGTTGGCAACAGCCTTCAAGACACCCTTACCCAACCATTTGGACTTGTCACCATCTCTCAATTCCAAAGCCTCGTGGATACCAGTGGAAGCACCAGATGGAACAATGGATCTGAACAAACCCTTGTCGGTGGTAAGATCCACCTCAACGGTAGGGTTTCCTCTGGAGTCGTAGACGTAACGAGCAAAAACTTTAGACACAGCCATGATTTATTATTAATTGATGGGGAATTATATTTTTTTTCGGTGCGAACTTGAGTGTCTTTATATATTGAGGTGTGGACCACACAAGCCCGACTTGCATACATTTGGTGTCAGGTGAGCTTACGTAGGGTGGAATGACTCAACTACAGGATTGGCGTGGAGAGGTAAAGAAGGCGACGGTTGTTTGGGATTCCACGTGATGAGAGGTGTCAATTGTCTATGTGAGAGGCGTCAATTGGATGGTATTGGTACCCGAGGACGATGGTGACGATGGTGGAGGTCGAGGAAGCGGCATTCGCCGGGATTCACTGGTGGATGGACTGTGGAGAGGCTCGGGCTCGGAGTTTGCATGCGCGTAGCAGGACGGACGACGCCGGGACGGCTCAATGGAGTGGGCCATGTGACCGGGAGAACCTCGGGTAGGGGGAACAAGCAGTTTATAGTTAGTACGGTTAAGAATTTAAGAAGTTGATAAGTTAAGAGGTTGAGAGGTTAAGAGTTTTGGTGGTTAACATGTGGTTGAGGTCAATGGTTTCAATTGTTATACAAGATGTGATTGGTGAGGATTTAGCGTTTTGTATATTGTTTGTGTAGGTCAATTGACTGTTCTGGTGATTCCTGCTTGACTTTATTCGCTTATCCGGATCAGATGGATTTATGCGGTTAAGTGGTCTTTTGACGTGGGGTGAAAGGGTTTTAGGTGTGCGTCTATGCTATTAGAGAAAGTGAGTATGATGATACTGAAGGTGTGGAATATTTTGTAGATGGAAATTAGAGTGGTCGTTGAATTGTGATTATTTTGAATTTGATGAAATTGAATTGATTGAAATTGTTTATGGTGGTTGATACATGGTGGTTAGATTAGAGAATTCATGGTTACGTTCTTTCTCCGGGTTTAAGATTCTCTGGTGATTGGCCAATGCCCAAAGGCTATAAAATGTTCATCTTGCTTTTGATATATTAAGTTGTCAATGCAAAAAAATCACATTGACATTAATATCTCTGTAATTCTTGGCCCCTACCTATCTTTTGACAGAAACACACTTTTTGCATGGAAATCACGTCAATGAATATGTTGCCTGATATGACATCGAGGTTATGCACCACACTGGCTAAATATCAGATGTGGTTAAATCTGGAACGATCATTTGACCATTCATTGCATGATTAACTTGATTAACCTGATTAACCTGATATGTGTGTAATTTGACCTATATTGAAATTAGTGTGGCATGTTCGATGATGAAATTGCACTTTCATTCCTTTATGTCATTATGTCCAACTACTGATACCCTCACTCATCTGTCTGTCATTTCCATTTCTAATCTATTCTTTAAAATTTTGACATTTCAATAAAAGCTATAAAATGCCATCAAGTATTTTGAATTGGGTATATCACTTATTACCTAACACAAAGAAAATTAGCATTTTGCTTAATTGCTTCAACCTTCCTCTTACTAACCTGTAGTTTCTACTACACCTTTACTCTCTGCACTCTCAATATCATCAACAACATGAGTAAGAAAGAGCCTACCATAGATCAGTACACACAGCTCAAAAATGAACTTACCAAGCTGATCCTAAAAAAACAGGAGCTCGATGCTCAGCTTCTGGCCTTGGAAGAGGCCATCTATGACAAGGAAAACGATTACTTCAACGAAAGCACATATGGTAACATTGTGAAGGGTTTTGACAACTTTGCCAAATCGTCCTCAGGAGGCTCCAACAAGCGCAAAATGATATATACAGATGATGACCATATCTTCAGTTTGTCGTCTTCCACATTTGTGAAGACTTTGATGAAACGTGAAGGTGTGAACACTGGCGCCCCAGATCTAGATGACTACGAGGACTCGGTGGATCCTGTGAGTGGTCCGACGACCGCTGGCACGGAGAGCAATGGCGGAACGCCTGCTAGAAAAAGAAAGAGTCGATTCGAAGAGAAATAGGGAAGGAATAAATTATTGGCAACGTGTAGCTTGATATTGGTAGATCAACCATAGATTTTGGTTCTTTTGATCCAGGATGCTTATAAAAGTTCGACCTTCATTGGTACTTTAATAGCACAGTAGTTTATATGTTCATACTTCAACTTATTCAGTTATTTCTGTTTTACTCCGTCCACCTACTCTGTCTGTCTAATACATGTCTTCATTTCCATCTACTCATTTCCATTCCAGCTGTTTATTATGTACAAGTATATGCAATCAGTCCTTCTTGTAGTTATACACCCAGGGACTGTTGGCTGGGTATTCAGTGGGCACCCGCAACTCCAAAGGAAATCTTTTACGTTCCTTGACGTTGGCTGCGGCATACAACTCCGGACTCAACTCTTTCAACTCATCCATGGCACTACGTATGCTGTTGTACTGCTGCTCGAGCTGCTGCATTCTCTTATCGTCCTTCTTTCTCTGGAACAAATTCCAAGCATTGGTGATAGTCTTGTGCTTGATCAAGTCCTCGGCACTCAACTTGAGTAACTTTGGCTGCTTTCTGGACGCGGAGATGGCCGACAACTGGTTCACCACTTTTTGTGTGGATGGGTTCACCACCGACTTTTTCTTTCCACGAACGAACGTCTTACCCAAGCCGGCAAACGTACCGAATTTCTGTGGGGAGAACATTTGAGAGTTAAGTCAGTTAGTTCTGTGAGGTTTGTATGTGGAAAAATTTTAACACTTAACACCTGTACACCAGTAATCCGAGAGAGTAGATGTTGGTGTGAGTTCAAACTGTGAAGTCGACAAATCAAATGATAGAGGTTAGAGTACTTGAAGAGGTTAACTGAGGGTCGACAAAACGTTGATACAATCCCATACGTTATTATTTCTTCAAATTTCGAATAGTTTCGCTGTCATTATCGAAAAGAATGGGACAAGAAGATTAACAGAGAACAGAAAATTGAATGACACCTGTCACAGTCAGCCAACAGAATTGTTCATAAACGAGAAATTTATTTTGAAATACAGACTTTTCCACAAATGAGCAAAGACTCATCTATTGGGAGCCTTCAGCTATTAGTGTCCCTGAGTTTTCATTCGCACTCATATGCCTGAATTTACCATGCAATATATTGTTAGTTGCTTTGCAAACCAATCCCCTTTATTTTTCATCATGGGATTATTCAAAAGCAAGAAAGAAGAATCAAAATCCGAGCAGGCCCCGGACGCCCCTCCCTCATACGATCAGCTGCAACAGGCCCATAATCTGGAAGATACCCCGCAATATTCGGGATCCAGCGAGTATCCACAGGAAAAGAGTGATAACCCTGGCCATGAGAACACTGGAGCCAATCCTCCCTATGTCAATCATCAAGATACCAATTACAATGTAAATTATAGTCAAGGAGGTCAGGGTCAGGGCCAGGGTCAAGGTGTTTACACCATACCTCCAAATGACCTCTATCAAGTCGCTCCGCAACAAATCAACATTGCTTACGAGACCACTGGGCAGTACACCAGACCAGGATATGTCGAATACTTGCAGAATGATCCACAACGAGTTGCTAGTGGAAACGGTCCCAGGCCTCGGGAGGCATTTGGACGCCAAGGTGCCCCATTAAGCAAAGGCAACAAGAACAACGAAAGCACAGGTGGCGGTGCGTTCCCAGGATCCAGCAAAACCACATACTACAACGCGGCAAATAGGTAGATAATAGCAGAATGTTTAAAGTACCGTCTCTCCATTGTAAGTCCATCCTCCGAATTGCTTCTGGACTGACTCGCTCAAAAAGTCATCAACGACCGAGTCCTGAGGACGCTCATTAGTGAAGTCCTGGTCGAAGTTGGAAGTGTCTAAGAAGCCGCTGACCGTTGGTTTGAATGGTGGCTGATAGCCCTTATCGAGCAATTTCTTCCAGTCAATGTTCTTGAAGAATGCATGGCTCTTAATTTGCTGAGCATCATCTAATCTCTTAGAAGGATCCTTCTGCAACAACTTCACCAACAAATCCTGAGCATCAGTTCCCTCCAAGAAAGGTGGGAACTTCAATGGGTTCTGCAAGATCTTCTTGTACATTGTTGGAACATCATCATCGTAGAATGGAGGAAGTCCAGTTAACATCTCGTACAAGAGTGTTCCCAAGGTCCACCAATCTACACTTCTAGTGTATCCCTGGTTCAACAATAACTCAGGAGCCAAGTACTCCGGGGTACCACAGAAAGTGTTTGTCTTGTCGTCATTGCTCATGTTGAGCTTACACAAGCCGAAATCACACAAGGCAATGTGACCCTGGTAGTCGATCAAGATATTCTCCGGCTTTAAATCTCTGTAGATAACATTGAGTTCATGCAAGCTTTCCAATGCCGAGAGCAATTCAGCGATGTAGAAACGTGATCTATCCATTGAGAACTTACCAGACTTCTGTAAATGGTAAAACAATTCACCTCCGTTGATAAACGAGAGCACCAAATACAACTTCTCTGGCGACTGGAAGGAAAACTTGAGTGGCACCACAAACGGGTTGTTTATGCGAGCAAGAACTGTACGTTCCGCCATGGTATGGGTGACTTCCATTCTTGAAATGATATGGTGCTTCCGCAACGTCTTTAATGCATATATCTGCTTGGTATCTTTCTTCATCACCTGCATGACCTTACCAAAGGAGCCCTTTCCGATGACCTTGAGCAAGTCAAAGTCCTCAATGGAGAGATGTGTCTTCAATTGCGGTTTAAAGTCAATACTCAACGAGATTTCACCGATTGCTTCCAGGGCATCGAAACTTGTCTTGAACTTGAGAAACTCATGATCAATCAAACGGATGGGCTTGGAGTGGCATTTTAAGTTCAATGGCAACTTGATTTGACCGACTTGCAAGTCACCAAAAGTGTTGGAGTTGTTCATGGTGAACATATTCAGGTTGTTCTGTCTCTCGGCAGCAGGCACCAAGCGGTTCGGCAAGCGAAGATACATGTTGATATTCAAGAAGTTTGAGCTTGTTTGCGAATGGGCCAGCATTTTCGTAACGTCAAACGTCATGACTCGGTCCCACTGGCACAGGTCTGCGGTTCCTTTACGAGACTCCACCATGATCATATTGTTGTCGAATTCTACGGTCATGAAGAGCAACGGCTTGATCACGCGCTCGCCGTTGCTGTTGGGAATGTCAATGTTGGAGGGAATCACGGTGGACGCCACATGTCCAGGCAAAAGGTCTGGAGAAGAGTCTGAGGACTTACGATCAGACGCACCCAGCTCGGCCTGGACCAAATCGGCAAGTCTTTTGGACAATAGCGTGGATACGTTTGCGTCGTTAGTGTTGAGCGCCAACGCCTGCAAGATCTGTTTATCGTTGTTGATGCTGATCGGAAGGGTGACGTTCTGCGACCGGTACATTTTCACAATGAGCACGCCCGGATTGGCGGCCAAGATGGTGGGCAGCGGCGGCTCGGCGGGCGAAGCCACGTCGATGGCCTCCTTGGATGCGGCAGGTGACGAGGTGGCGGGCAGGGTGGCGGAGGAGTCGTGAAGACTGAGCTTGGCTAATTCAGGAACAGGTGATGCCGTGGAATTCGGCAAGCTGGCACGAGATTCCGAGGAGTTACGGGGCGAGGAGGACGTCGCAGCGTCCTTCTCCGAGGAACCGAACTTGAACTTATTTTTGAACTTGAGCATGGGATTACCAATGATGGGTGGAGTTGAAATGGAAGTGGAGGATAAAGGTTGAGTTGGAGGGGGATGCAGGAACGGAGGTTTCGGCCCAGTGATAATAGGAGACGATAAAGGGGAGTGATGGGGAGTAGGAATTGAGGAACTAAGGGCGTTGGAAGTTGGAGAAAAGTAGTCGGGAATAAGATTTTTGGATTTTAATTTCGGATGACCGTTTGGGTTGGGCATGTTTTTTTTTGGTCTGGAGATGCGAATGATGCTAGGCTGAGCAGACAATGGAGAGAACCAAGGAGAGACAAAAAAACAATAAAGAGATGATAAAGGGATAATTAAGAGAAAATGAAATAGATAGAAAGAGGCAAAAAGGGAGAAAAAAATAATATAAAGAGAAAGAGTAGAAAAATTAGAGGTTTAAACGGGAGAAGGCGAAGTTTGCCGAATTATCAATGTGTGGGAATATTTTCAGACAGATTGATCTGTGAAGATTAACCGATGAAAAGAGCAGTGACGGATTTTACTGTAAACAAAGGAAAAAAGTAGGGTGAGTTAAAACGAGAACGTGAGGTAGATAATCAAATAAGAAAATATCGATAACAGGAATAAATGGAGAGATTGACTAATTGGATATGTTTGTACATAAGGCAAATTATGAATAAGATTATTCGCAGCCTTTTTTTTATTATTTTTTTTCGTTTCTTCACTTTTGTTTTATTTTTTTCTCACTGGGTGACGCGTGAGAATGATCTGCGAAAGCAGCTAAGTTCCGTCCAAATTCCTGCCCCAATCGTGAGAATCCTGTGTCAATTTTGTGAATCCTGCCTCAATTTTGAGTATCCTGCCCCAATTTTGTGAATCCTGCCTCCATTGCCTATCTTGATTGACAACCTCTCACCCAATCCCCCAATGTATGTAATAGTTAAAGAAGATGAAATATATTTACTAATCAAATAAGTGAACAAGTTCACAATTTGTTCAATCCTTCATTTCTCAAATATTTATTTTCTCCAATGATGTCAATTATTTCGATTTTCATAGCTCATTAATTCTAATCTCTCTCAGCTTGCCCATTTCAATCTACCTAGTCACAGAACTCTCTACACATTTAATCCGGCGCTTTTAATTCCTATTTCAGTTTCCATTCCCACGCTCACTTTTCCAATTTGAATACCGTTTCCATTTTAAATATCATTTCTATTTCACTCTCGATTTTCCCTCTCTACATTCCAACTTTCTACACTTGCTCAAAATCCCCCAAATTCTACACCTTACCCTCCAGTCTCTACAGTCTCTACACTCTCTTCTTCAACCCATGATTCCTCGCAATTTCTTAAATTTCACTCCATAGTTCCCCGGCCTCACTTTCTGTGTCTTCCTCAATTTCACTCCGTTCCTCAACTTCTTCCCTCGCCCTTCGCCTGCACTAGTCTGATGATTCGCGACTCAGTCCATTACTAACCACCTCTAAAAATTCCCTCCCCTCTCGCTCTCCATCACACTCTAATCATTTTTTTCATATTCGTATTCAATCCATCACTTCATGATCAAAGTACTAAATTCATCCATTCATTCATTCATTCATTCTATTACCTTCTCTGTTTCTCTTTATCTTCCTCGTTCTTTTTCTGTTCGCTTTCCTCTTCCTCTTTCCATTCTCCCGTCCTGCACTAACCGTGTCTGTTTGTTTACCACCGTCTGCGCTCCTGTGGTAACTGGACGACCTCACTACTAACTTTTACACCACCACGTCTACGTGATTCAGTCGTTGCATTCCATAGTTTTCCCTCCCCCCAAGATCTTTCTGGTTTCCCTTCAGGTCTCTCTGGTTTTCCTAATAGACGTCCTGCTATCTTTGCGTGTCTGCGTCTAGCATCCATTCTACTGTCTCTGCCTCTACTTGGGCTCTGACCTCTTTTCACTTTTAGTCACTCTTTTATCATCCAAAAACCATGACCTCTGTCGTCCAGACAATGCCGCTCGCGACGACGCTGCTGTCAAACGTCGATAAGGTTGTCCAGTCCGTGACAAACGCCACCAAGCGCTTGTCCCAGATCTCCACAAATACCACCACTTCGTCCAAACGCAGAAAGGCCCAGAACAAGATCGGGCCATGGAAGTTGGGCCGCACCTTGGGCAGAGGCTCTACGGGCCGTGTGCGTTTGGCTAAAAATGTCCATACGGGCAAGTTGGCCGCAGTCAAGATCGTGCCCAAGCTGAACTTCAAAAAACTAGAAAACCCAAAGTACAAAACGAATGACACAACAAAGCTCCCCTACGGCATTGAGCGTGAGATTATCATCATGAAACTCATTTCTCATCCTAACATTATGGGCTTGTACGATGTCTGGGAGAACAAAAATGACTTGTACCTCATCCTTGAGTATATTGAAGGAGGTGAGTTGTTTGACTACTTGATCAAACGCGGCAAGCTTCTGGAGTTCGAGGCCATCAACTACTTCAAGCAGATAATCCACGGCATTGGCTACTTGCACCAGTTTAATATCTGCCATCGTGATTTGAAGCCAGAGAACTTGTTGTTGGATTTCAACAAGAATATCAAAATCGCCGACTTCGGCATGGCTGCATTGGAGGTCGACAGAAGACTTTTGGAGACCTCCTGTGGCTCACCGCATTATGCCTCGCCGGAAATTGTGGCCGGCAGAAACTACCACGGTGCTCCCTCTGACATTTGGTCTTGTGGAATCATTCTTTTCGCTCTCTTGACGGGCCACTTGCCCTTCGATGACGAAAATATTCGTAAGTTGCTCTTGAAAGTGCAGAATGGTAAGTTTATAATGCCCAGCGACTTGTCATGGGAGGCCAAGGATCTCATTTCCAGAATGTTGCAGGTCAATCCTAACGACAGAATACCAATCGAGGACATCTTAAGACACCCGCTCATGACCAAATACCCAGATCCCGCCAACCAGTCTTTGAGTACACGCAGCGATCTCATTTTGCATTCCAACATCAAGCCTATCCAGTCCATCGATAAACTTGACCCTGAGATTGTTCGCAATTTGTGTATCTTGTTCCATAATTGCCCCGAGGATCAGGTCATCAAATGTTTGCTTTCACCAGAGCGTTCTCCTGAAAAAATGTTCTACTACTTACTTATGAAGTATAGGAACGAACACTCCACCTCGTCTGGAGCCTCCAACTATGTCGATGATGATACCGACCTAACCGCATCGGAATCAAAGCAAACTCTTCCCAGGTCCACGTCCATTGTCAAGACAACCGTGACTTCTCCAACAGGAGAACAGTATACTACTGTCAAGAAAATCTCTCGCTCGCCATCGGTGGCATCATCTTCATCGAGCAAGAAGAAGGCTCTCACAAATATTACAAACACATCATTTAACGCATCCAATGCTCACAAGAGAAAAACATTGCTAAGCAATACAGTGATATCAAAGACAGGTTCCATGACTTCCATCAAAAGCAAACAAAGAAGTGGGCTGGCTACTGGTACGAAATCCAAAGTGGATACCAAACCTATTCTGAGAAAGTTGACTCCTGCCAACATGTTGAGTGAACTTGCGGCAAGTGATGACAAGGAGAACATTACGAAGGAACAAACAGTTGTAAACTTTGAGAAAATCTGTCAAGAAGTCTTCGGTTCTGACGCGGATACGAAATCCATTTTCAATATGACCGTCTCTTCGAACCGTCAGTCTCTCAGTCACGAAACGTTGAATAAGTTGAAAATTCTAAACAATCGTTTGAGTAAAGCTTCTCTTGCGATGCCTACTGTTCAAGATTTCCCAAATGATAAGTTCAGGAAAATGAGCTCCGCAGAGAGAATTGAAAAGAAATTAGCCGACGAAGTTCAACGCAAAAATGATGCAAGAGAGCGCCAAATCAGAGAAAAGGATGCCTTAAGGGCCGAGCAATTGGCCGAGCAAAAAAGACAATCAAGAATACTTCAAGAGAAACTGAGAGAAGCCTTGCTGAAGATTCTTGACAATCAGAATAGAAATGTTTCCTTACCATCCACTAAAGTTTCATCTTTGGATCCAAGATTTGGCACAAACTCCTTGTTGAGAGCCAAGTCACTTTCCGCTCGTTCTCAAACCTCCAATGCATGGAACGATAAAAATAGCAAGGTATTACAAAAGCTCGGTATCGATGTCAAGAAATCCCCTCTGCAACTGTCTGATTTGTCTCGTTCAAGCTCAGTGGTAAAGACATCCACTTCCAAGAATTTGGCTGGAATCTTGAGTGGAGATGATGACTTGCACGACAAAGAACTTAATTCTGTTTCTACGTTCAGATTTGATGATACAAGATCTGTTAATTCGTTCAATGATAGAGATAGCATGAATTTCAGTACTAATCCATTGAAGAAAGAAGTCACGAACCTGTCTGTGGGATACCGCTCAATGCTCAATGTGATTGATGAAGATAACGCAAACATTTCTAAAGAGTTCGCCACTATCAATGAAGATAGCTTCCAAGAAGATGACGGAAATGAGGGTAATATGACTCGAATGAGTGTTCAAACAAAACCGGGATTGATACCCAACCCTCGATTCTCCCGAATTTCATTCAATGGATTGATTAATTCGAAGTTTGATTCTGCAAATTTCACAATGAATCTGAATACTTTGAGCTCTGGCACTGTTGTCAAGAAAAACACAAGAAAACTGCTTGCAACAATTCCAGGTAATGGAGTCATCAAGAAAAGTACCACTACGGAGCTTCCTGGTTTGGGAATTTCTGTTCATGAAAGCGACTCCAAGGTTCAGAGCACCTCGTCCTCGTTGGTGGAAAATGGCCCATCGAGAAGATCCAGTACAAGAACTAATAGTAAGAGGACCACCTCACTATTGAGAGGGCGAGAGAACATAAGCGAAAACCTGTCGTCCAGTTCCACCATGGCAGACGACTACAACTTGTCAGATGACTTGATCAACATGACTCAGGATTTCATCGACCAGGACCCTACAATCAGCAGATCTTCTAATGTAGGAGGGTCTTTAATCCAGATGCACGCTGAGGCCATTGGTGAGCTGCGCAAGGCAAGTTCTAAGATGTCGTATGAATCAAAAGAGACTTTGGTTGCTGCTAATAACGAGTCAATCAAGTCGATGTACAAGTCATACGAAACCTTGTACAGCAGCAAGAAGAAAAATCAAGAAGGTCTGACGAGCAGAGATTCTAAAATGCTTTTCGATGGAAACTCTTTCAATGCTGAAGCTTCTAATGTGCATATTTTGGACACTTCATCTCTAATTGAGGATTCACGTTTTTCGAATGTGAAGAGCTACAAGTATCAGGATAAGATTTCTTCAAGTGAAGAGGAGATTGATGTTGACACGAGCTTGGAAGTAACCAAGAATGATCTGTTAGTTCCACATAGACGTGAGACCGTCAAGAGCAGCTTGCGGAGATCAAATGCATCGACCCAGATATTCAGTTCGGTCAACCTTTCTGGAAAGCAAGTTACTGAGCAGGATGCTCCACAATCACCTCCTGCCAAGAGAGGATCTGTGCATATTTACACCGGATTACCAGATAATACTATCGTTGAGCATCACGTTGAGGCTGAAAAGCCTGGTCTTTTCCGGAGAATCAGCTTGAAACCAAAGCGTGAAGCACCCAAAGCACCAAGTACTTCTGTATGGGGCGGATTGGAAAAGGGTCGCAAAAGGCTCTCTGGCCTTTCGACGTACCACAGCTCCAAGAAAACAAAGGAGCAAGACAAGCCGCAGACGACGAACTGGTTCAAGAAGCTCTTCAGCTCGTTCAGCAAGAGCAACAAGAATGAGGAGAGGACTCCGGCGGACATGAGAGCTCAGAACCGTGACGTTCAAATAATCGACACAAGCTTGCGTTCCACAGATCTTATGCGCATCATCAAGAACCAATTGAAGTTGAAAGAAATCGAAGGGTCAGTGACAAATGTTGAGATTGACGAGGAGTTCGCTTTGATCAGCGGAGTTGTCCCCACACGGTTTGCAAGAGGACGTAAATTGCATTTCAAAATCGAGATCATTGACCTTGTCACCACGTCGTCGTTACACGTTCTTAAGATCAAGGGTTCCAGAACCGGCTTCAGAAACTTGGTCCAGGTTGTGACACACGTTGTGAAACAAGAGGAAGACGCCACAAGCGTGCGCAGGTCTACTATCTACAAGTTCAGCGGCCGCAAGAGCTCATGAGCGCACTGTTAATGCATATACATAGAAAGGCTCATTTCGTAGTTTACTATGTTGATTTCCTAGTATAATACTCTACTATCCTGCACCCACAACCGAACCAACAATATCACACCTATTCCATCTCCATTAAGTATTCTTACCATTACAAATGAGTGGCACAATTGTTCGGGCTCTCAACTGGGATATTGGATTTGAACAGCGCTTTCTAGCCGTCAATCCCCTAGGAGACGAGATTACCATCTACCAAACCCACCATGAAGACCCCGGAATTGAGCTGAATGATATCGTGAAAGTACACTCTCATACGGGAATTGAATACATCCAGTGTATGTCTTACCTGCAAAAGCATGTGGGATGGACTGGAGTGGGTACTATGGACGGGTTGGTGCATATATTCGACGTCACCAAGACAAACTCGCCAACTCTACGGCTCAAACTGAAGCAGAGCAGACCGTGTAACTCGGTGACGTTCAACGACGGGTCCCTTGTGGCTGCTACGTTCGACAAAAGTAGACAAGATAGTTCTCTACAGATTTGGGATATTACCAAGCATGCAAGAGTATTTACGGATAGAACAGGAGTGGAAGATTCCCAGACATTGAAGTCCAGCTATGGATACTTGGCCAATGAGGCTACGCTTTCAACAATTTTCAATCGAAGTGATCCATCAGGTATGCTCCTTATGGCTGGAGGCTACAAATTGTTGCGAGAATTTGATCTTCGAGAGACATCAACGGCTCCCATCTACCAAGTGGCTACGAAATGCACAATGAACCTTACACTTGACCATTTCCAGCCGTATATGTTTTCATCGCTTAGCGAGGACGGCTCTGTGTCTATATGGGACAGGCGGAAGCTTACAGGCACTGGCAAAGGTTCAGTGACCTCGGAAGCTCCAGCACTCTACTTTTCCAAGTTGGTTTCGGACCTGCTGCGCCGCCATACCGCATGCTTCCGGTACTCAACGATCAGACGTGGTGAATTTGCGGCTGTATTCAACGGAAACCTTATTCGTCGTTGGAATACCGGCTGCGTGCCTGCTCTGGATTCTTTGCCTACCTTCACAGCCACTTCCGCAACCGACACAGTTGCGAGCTTGAAACAACAGGCCGCAGAGTTGTACGATCCAAGAAGCGACTCGCCATTTGTGGCGCTCGTTCTTGATTCAAAAACAGATTTACCCCGAGTGATATCGTTCGATTACTCTCCAGATACTTCATCCGACACATCCACCAATTTTGTTTGCATGAGAGAGAAGGGTCTGGTGTTCCGTATGCCTGTGGTGGAAAGCATCGAGTCTCTAGATTTCAACTCATACAACGAGTTTACCATGGCAGGTCCTGAGGGCACGCATACCAACTTTATGGACGATATCACTATCGCTGACCCTAAACCTTTGGTGGTACATCAGTCGCAGACCACATCCAACCAGAGTAAGTACGATATACATCCGGAGTTTTCTGAGGAGATCGTGTCGACTATCGGCGATGAGGAAAGCACGGAGCCACTTTCTGCACCGCTGACTCAACCCAAACGAGAAAAACCATACAAAAACTATGAAGATGAGGATGTTTTTATTCCTCTACGCCGAATCTTGGATCTCACTGACGTTATGGGCAACGACATCGCCTGTAAGATCCGCCAGAGAGCATTGTTGGGCTATGGGGTGAATCCCGAAAAGAACGTCGACGTTTTGGTCCAGGTCGAAAGTATTGGGGCGTCTTTGGCACTTCGAAGTACATGGAAGTGGCTAGCACTAGCCAAGAAGTCGCTCGATAAGGGAACCATGGTCATTGAGGGCGTGGATTTGGGATACACGGGAGTGTTGTCAATGTGGAGGGGAATGGAGGAACTTCAGGGCCAAAGCAGAGCCACATTGAAACAGCAAGTGACTGAGCTGACATTCGTCAATGCAGTTAGAGCCATTGTGTCTAGTAAGGGCAAGAAATCGTCAGGAATCAGTATTTTCAGTCTGAGTGACTTCAAACTCCAGAGGAAACTCTGTCTTATAGTGAGTGGATGGTATCTTACTGAAAATGAGTTCGACGAAAAACTCAACGATCTTGTGAGAAATGGAGAGGTTGAAAAAGCAGCTGGATGGGCGGTTTTCCATGGAAATGTTTCTCGAGCAGTGGAGATCTTGGCTCTGTCCAAGAAAGAAAGACTCCAATTGATGTCTACAGCAGTGGCAGGCTATTTGGCCTACAAAGATGCCAGTGTGAATCTGCCTTGGAATGACCAGTGCCGCAAACTTTCGCTGGAACTCGAGAATCCATATTTAAGAGCGATTTTTGCGTTCATTGCCGACAGAAACTGGTGGGACGTCCTTGATGAGAACGCATTACCTTTGCGAGAACGAATTGGTATTGCTGTTAGGTTTCTCTCAGATAAGGACTTGAATGTCTATTTGAAAAGATTAACTGAAACAGTCGTGACCCGTGGAGAACTCGAGGGCTTGATTTTGACGGGGCTCACGCCTCGTGGAATCGACCTTCTTCAGAGCTACGTAGACAGGACTTCTGATGTCCAGACTGCAGCGTTGATGGCGCAGTTTGCCGTTCCAAGGTATTTCAAGGATGAGCGAGTAGATCACTGGATCGACTGCTACCGAGACCTTCTCAATCTGTGGGCACTTTTCAAGATTCGAGCTCAGTTTGATGTTGCCCGAACCAAACTGTCGAAAACTTCCAACAACATCACCACACTCAAGGCTGCACCTCGCCAGGTGTATCTCCAGTGCTTGAGATGCAACAAGAACATGTCCACGCCAGGAGCGAAGAACATGAAGGGAAATGCACTGATGATGATTCAGCAATTTAACCACAGACTCAATCTCAAGGGACCTATGCAAGACTTTGGTGTTTGTCCACACTGTCGTTCTCCACTTCCTCGGTGTGCCATTTGTCTTCTTACATTGGGCACAGCCATTCCGAATGCTGCAGAACCCAAGGTGGAAGATGGAATACTTGATCAGCTCCACCACAATTTCAACAACAAATTCAGTTTCTGTTTGAGTTGCAATCACGGCTATCATGCGCATCATGCAGAGGAGTGGTTCAGTAAGCATTATGTGTGTCCTGTTCCTGATTGTAACTGTCGGTGCAACAACAAGTAATAGAAGCTTTGTATTATTAATAGGAAGATTACATATCTACTATCTCGATTGTTCCAATTTGAATATTCAACACGTAACCATGAGTACACTATCAGCTTCCTTTGACAACAAAGGCAGTCCTCCAAGTCCCAGTACCTATCTATACCTAGAAAAAAAAATTCTGAACGAAATCAGAGAAAGAAGAGAAATTGAAAATGTTGAAAAATTTTGAAAAACAATAGAAATTATCAGAGCACCATTGCTTATTTCAATAACCTTAATCGGATAAAACTGTGTCAGTTCTCACTCACACTACAGAGATCGCAACCAAACCTAAATAAGAACCACAAAAAAAAATAAAAGAAACAAACTCAAAAACCCTCAATACCACCGAATCATCATTTCCACACTCACTACTTCTTTAGATTCTCACCATCGCCCCCTCTCAAAGTCTCCACAATCGGGCGTTTTCCTTCGTTTCTATAAGTTCTATATTTGGTTTTGAGCCCCTGTCCAACCTATATTTAGTGAGCATAGCCAGGCACCGAAAACACCTCGAAAACCCAACCAGAAACATCATAAAATATCCAAAAACAAATCAAGATAATCACACTAAAAACAAAATCAATCAATTTAAATCCTCCTTCAAAAAATCAACATCTTCCTCCGATCTATTCATCTCTTTACAACTTCGTCCATTTTTTCTTCCTTCAGATCACGTCACGTGCCACACGGCTCTCTGATTCTTTCGGGCAACTTGTCAACACAAACCTACCTACCACATACCTGTTACTCCCCAAGAACAGGCCGGCAAATTCAAATCACACCAGCCATGTCCCAGCCCAATGATAAGGTGCTCGATGATATCCGTACCAAAATCGATCGGGAGTTCAAGCTTATTCAGGGCTTCCAGGCGGTCAAGCGGAGCTCTTCCAACCAGGAAGTGATCCAGCGGTGTAATAATCAGATCCGCGAGACCCAGACCAACATCGACTATCTCAAGGATACATTAAAGAAACTCCTGATTCAGGCTGAAAATCCAGCCACACAGTCTGATGCCTCGTCGTCTACAAGACCTCGGGTCACCTCCATGGCGAAACCACTCTATTCCCGATTTGATCTCATCAAGTACGATTGTCCATCACTCGGTCATAAGATCCAGTACATGCTCCAGCAGCTACAATTCAAATTGCAGGTGGAAAACCAGTACCGTGCGGCCAACGAGAAGATCTCTCACTTGTATTTGATGGACGGCGATAAATCGTCGTCTAGCGCTGCAGAGGGTGGGAAATTCGAATCGGACCAACGTATTCAGTTGCTCAACAAGTCCTTGAAGAAGTATCAGGGTATGCACGTGAATGTGGAGGAAATCAATCGGGATATGGAGGTCATGAATACCCCTAAGTTTGCTAGGAAACCTTTAACTGGTCGCCTTACAATCACCATCACTTGTATCCGAGACATTGACCATATCGCGCTGCCCATGTTCAATAAAAAACCCGAGTCGATTGTTTCTGTCAAAGTGGATGATGTGGAAATGGCCAAAACTAACGGTTCACGCGTGGGTAAATTCAACGAGGAGTTCGTAATCGAAGTCGATAAGGCCCACGAGATGGAGATCACAGTGTACGATAAGTCTGGAAACCAACGCATTCCCGTTGCTTTAGCATGGGTGCTTCTTTCGGATATAGCCGAGGAAATTAGAAAAAAGAAGGTCGCCACCGAATTGGGCGACGACGGCTGGATCCCAGCACTGAGTTTACCGGGTCAACCAACACATGGAAGACCAAACATCCAGCACGGCCAATCGCACGGATCTAGAGACTCTGGAAGTGGCCTGGATGGCATACTTACCATCGACAATAATGAGAACAGATCCTCCTCAACTGATGCGAAGGCAGTACAGATTTCTGCTTGGGTGAATCTCGAGCCTGTGGGCCAGATCCTACTTAATCTAAGCTTTGAGAAGTCCCAGACAGTGGGTAAGTCCAACTTCATGGGAGCATTGGGTCGTCACGGTGCGATTCGTCAGAAGAAAGAAGAGGTGTTCGAGCAGCATGGCCATCAATTTGTACAAAAGCTGTTCTACAACATTATGTGCTGTGCGCTTTGTGGAGAGTTCTTGCGTTATTCTGGTTACCAATGTCAAGACTGTCGGTTCTTATGTCACAAGAAATGCTACCAAAAAGTTGTCACCAAGTGTATTCTGAAGTCTGGAACTACGTTCGATGATGAGGCCAAATTGAACCACCGTATTCCTCATAGGTTCGACCCTGTGCTGAATAGAGGAACCAAATGGTGTTGCCACTGTGGTCATATTTTGCCATGGGGCAGAAAGAATGTCCGCAAGTGTTCAGAATGTGGTGTCATGTGTCACACGCAGTGTACTCATTTGGTTCCTGACTTCTGTGGTATGTCGATGGAGATGGCCAATAAGATTTTGACCACCATCAAATCAACGAAACCAACGAACAAATTACCAAAACTGCCAAATGGCAGGGTGAACAATGCAATTCAGAGCACAAGACAACTGTCTGAATTGCTGCCTCAGAAACCATTGCCTCACACACCTCTGGCCTACGTTCCACAACAGACGCACAATACCTCAATGGACCAAACGAATTACTCACAGCGCTCTAAACAGCCAGCTGAAATCGAAGATGAAGATGATCGTGACTATACCGCTACGTTGCCTACACAGAAGTCCAATCAGTTCCAGCCATCAGTGGAGTCTCCTTATACTAGGAAGATGGGCTCTAGGCGGCCACCTCCTCCTCCAGAGGAGCCTTCACAAGACAGATACCCAGAGGTACAGCCCTATACACTGAACCATTACTATAGTGCTCCAAAAACAATGGCAACACATGAACCAAGACAGAGTTCCACACCATCGGAGTCGGTGAATCCATTCGATGTGCCAGCTATCGAAGAACAAAGAGACGGTACCTTCGGTGGTATGGACTATAACAATATGGTTGTTGACAACGACCAGGCTACATCGTCAACACTCGCGAAGAATCACACTGCACTGAGTTCTGTTAGTGAACTGACTAATGACCACCCCCGGTCACATAGACTGAGACGTCGTAAGCGGAAGGTGGGTTTGGACGATTTCCAATTCCTTGCTGTTTTGGGTAAAGGTAACTTTGGTAAGGTTATGTTGGCTGAATCCAGACACACTCTGAAGCTTTGTGCCATTAAAGTGTTGAAGAAGGATTTCATTGTCACTAATGATGAGGCTGAAAGTGTGAAGTCCGAGAAAAGGGTATTCTTAACGGCCAATAAAGAAATGCATCCGTTCTTGTTGAACTTACATTGCTGCTTCCAAACGGAGAACAGAATATACTTCGTGATGGAGTTTGTCTCGGGTGGAGATTTGATGTGGCATATCCAAAAGTCGAAATTCAACGCAGCCAGAGCCAAATTTTATGCCTGTGAGGTTTTGTTGGCTTTGAAGTATTTCCATGATAATGGAATCATTTACCGTGACTTGAAATTGGACAACATCTTGTTGACCACCAAGGGCCACATCAAGATCGCAGACTACGGGTTGTGTAAGGAAAACATGTGGCACAAAAATACCACACTTACGTTCTGTGGTACACCGGAGTTCATGGCTCCAGAGATCATTGCAGGCAAGCCATACGATAGATCTGTGGATTGGTGGGCATTTGGTGTCTTGATGTTCCAGATGTTATTATGTCGGAGTCCATTTCAGGGTGACGATGAGGATGATATATTCAATGCTATTGAACACGATGACGTGAGGTATCCAATCAACATGCCACGGCAAACAGTGCTCGTTTTGCAAGCCTTGTTGACCAAAGATCCCGCCGAGAGACTTGGTAGTGGTGAAAGAGACGCATTGGAGATCATGGAGCACCTGTACTTCAGCGACGTCAACTTTGACGATGTTTTGAACATGCGCATCGAACCACCTTACTTGCCAGAGGTAACAAGTGAGCACGATTACTCCAACTTTGACCAAGAATTTACTTCAGAGACTCCAAGATTGACACCAGTTGATACGGTATTAACTTCGGAGATGCAAGAGCAATTCCGTGGGTTCTCGCATATTGCACACGACGCACCAGTCTGATAGCTAAGTGCTCCATAATCATTTGCCCAAAGACTACTCACTCATGAAAAATGATGCTACAACACGAGCAAAATAAAATGCAGGGTGTATTAATGCCAGGATATGTCAAAAAATCGACAAAATGTTCTACATAATAATGCAACAACCAGTTTTTTCTGATTGGACATGCCTTGTAGGTTGCTTGCGAATGGTCCTTTGTGGTTTCTTTTGTGAATGAGAAGAGCCGATTGACGTGGAAGACAGAACGATTTCTCGACTGGACTCCTCTTTGTGTAAAGATATGCTGGCATCGTTGACTTCTTCAGACAACACATCCAACAAGCTTAAAACCTCTGAACTTCTCTCATCGGTCTTTCTTCTCAAGACTTCCTCAATAAGAGGAGCAAATGCGCTCTCGACATTTGTGCCTTCATGAGTTGAAACTTCGTAAAATGCAGCGGCCCCATACTTATGAGCCAATTCTTCACCTTCTTGATACAGTAGCTGATAGCCGTATATATCCAGCTTCATTCCGACGACCACGAATGGAGGAAGCGTATTGTTTCTCATCATCATCACTGCTTCGATATCATATTGAAGGGCCTCAAACGATTCTCTGTCAGTGACGGAGTATGCAAAAATGATGGTACGTGCATTTTTAATCTGCTCGACCTTACGTGATGAGTAATACTCCTCAGACAACGAGGAGATGTCTAAGATAGACAACTCATGACATGCTGACCCTTTAGAGGCTTGACTGGAGGCACTGCTGGAGTAATTAGATGTGCTGATTTGAGTATAGTGAAGCTCGCCTGATGGAGATGGCGACGGCTGTGCCCATGTCAGACCCAAGAATTTATAAATGAGAGAGGTCTTGTCCACACTTGTTTGGCCCATAAGGAGGATATCATATGGAGTATTAACTGCTGTGAGGCCATCTTGTATTCTGTGCATGGTGGCTAATTGTGACCAGATTAAATTAAGGGGAAACCGGGGAAAGGAGAGAGTTTTTATATAATGCAGACCCGGGTTGATTTTTTCTTTTATTCTTGGCTTCTGGAAAGTTTGAAAATAAGGTGCAATTTTTACGAGGAGGATGGGGCAACCGCTTGAAAAAAAGCAATTCATCGAAGTTTTTTACCCTGTTTGACATCGCAATGCAGGAAAAAAACTGTTCGATGCATGCTTCTGATCGGCGAGCGCAAAATATTCCTTCCAAACGGGTTTTTCCCAACGTTAATCGCCGTTACAAGTGACGATCGCAAATTAGTAATTTTTTCATTCAGCCATACATCCTTTTAGAACACAGAGTAAGACATTCTGATCTCTGATTGGCCGCCCTTATAACTTTTCGTTCGCATTTACCGGTTTCTACAAGTTTCTAGAAGATGTGGTCTGAGGGTTCCAAAGACAGCAATCTTTCCTCTCAGCCTCTTAGGGCGCGAATTTGTGTATGTTTACCGAGGCCCGGCCCGAATGACAGCCGATATGGCTCATTTCTACAAGTTTTAGCACTTATGCGTAAATCTAGGTTATCCTAGTCAGAAAATTTTATCCATTTCGCATATCATGCAGGATTGTAGAGGAGGAATATGTACTCCGCTCAATAAATAGGGTGTTTCTTTGCATTAATGTATGAGTTAAGACCTATCATTCGTCGTCGGAATTTAAGTACTCAGAGTAGTCTTCAGCCGACGCAAAAACTGGAAGGCTCAGCAACTTTTGCTTTTTGGACTTTTTGTCGTCATCCTTACGTGAACGTTTCTTTCCGGCATCAGAATCGGACGATGCATCCTCCACGTCCGATTCTTCAAGCATCTGGGGCTCCTCATCGCTGCCGAATTCGTCCGACTCGTTCATATCGAACATCTGGCCATCTTCGAGTTCTTCGTCATCAAAATCAGGGACATCTCCGTTGTTCTCTGCACCTGCAATTACGTCATCGTCTTCACTGAAATCGCTGAAATCGGCTTCATCCATATCCGAGAAACCATCCTCATCTGAAAGACCTTCCACATCTGGTTTCAGTTTCACCAATGCATCCCATACATCCTCGTCGTCCAAAGGCTCTGCGTCGGAATCTTCTTCACCTTCATCAGCCTTCTGTGATCTAATTTTTCTGGTGTTACCTGCAAAGTACTGGTAGAAGAACTGTTCATCTGGTCTGATGTCGCTGGCCTTCTTGGACAACCAATCGACAGTGTTTACTGGTACTTGTTTCGACGAAGTGTTCGTAGCTCTTACTAGAAGACTTCCAGTATGAGCTCCGCCTAGAGGCTGCATGATAGAGGAACCCTTGGTGGTGGACTTTTGCTTGACGTTTTTGTAGACAAATCTGTCCAAGAAGTGAGCCAAGGAGAACAATCCCAAGTCGGGTTTTGGCTGAACTTCTCCGTCAAGTAGAGACTGAGCGTAAATGGCAACTGTAGGATGGTAGTGGTTAAGAAATTGCGAAATTTCCCACAAACAAGAGTTTTCTGCGTTGGCATATTCGGGATTTCTCTTTCTGGAATCGTATTCCTTTTTAGCAGGGTCAGCATTGGCTTCAGCACCGTCAGCAGTACTAAAGTCTGGTCTGGCCTCCTTTGGCTCCATCAACTCGAGAATCTGGGGGAAGGTTTTGCTCAATTCCATAAGCAAGTAGAACATACCAGCGATAGCTCCAATATTAATCCAGTGAGCACAAATCTGCAAGATTCTGTGGACAAAAGCCAACACTCTTGGAACGTTTTGGATATCGTTCTTCAACGACTTAAAAAGAAGATTCAAGTAGATACCTTGTTTGGAAGAAGAAACCAATCTGGGGTCCAATAAGGATTCGTAAAGAGTTCTGTAGAATCTATCAGCATCTAAATCCTGCTGAGAGACGATATGCTGAACCAACACCAATGCCTGAACAGAGGTATTGAAGTTTGTGGAATGGGTGATCTTGTACAAGGTGTCCAAGTGCTTCATGTAAATGTCAGAGGGCAAGTCTGCAAATGGGAACGCACGGTTCAAACCTGTAAGCAAAGCAGAGAACATCTTAGCAGATTTCTCTTCAATTACTTCCTCCTCAGATTTCTCGGCAACCTTGACGGATCTTCCTCCCTTCTTACCCTTCTTGAATGCTTTTCTGTTGTTCTTTCTTCCCTGTTCATGGGTTCCCAACACCTTGTCCTCCTTACCCTCTTTGCGGGCAGGGTCAGATTCATACAAGATTTTCTCGAACAAAGAGAAGTATGTCTTGACCAACGCGTTAGCCAAGTCATGTTCTGTTCTCGTCAAGATTGTCTGGTTAAGTGTGAGAATAGTGAAGTACTGTGCGTGATAATCATTAGACTTCTGAAGCACCATGTCCGTGACGGCATCTGTAATAATTTTCTTCATGGCAGGGTGTGCTTGTTCCAACTGGAGAATTTGGTAAGAAGTTTTCGCAGCAACCTTGTTCTCCACATCTCCGAGCTTGTTAACACCCAATCTAAGCAAGTTAGCTTCCTGCTCGGGCTTGGCTTTCAACAAGTCAAAAATGTGCGACACGACGTTCATTCTGACGTGCAAGATTGGATCATGGGACAAGTGTTCAAGAATCTGGATGAACTTAAAGTAGGACTTCTTGAGATAGTCCTCATAGTAGGCCAAAGCCACCTTTTCGTCGCTGGCGTCCTTGGAAAGAGGCTGCTTGAACAAAGACACAAGCTTTCTGTCAGGCAATAAGCCGTTCAAAAGCAAATCCTTCATGGCATCGATGGCCTGCAAAGCCGCCGTTCTAGACTTCTTCTCACAGTAATACAAGAGTGTCTCAAAAGCTTTCATGTTATGCAATGGGGCCTCCTGGACCAACAAGGTCAACGCGGAGATTTTATCGTTCAAGGTACCGTCAGCAAGAATCTGCGACAAGAACTTTCTTTGAGAGTTGTCGGAAGCAAACTCTTCCAAGTAGGTTTTGTTTTCCTGGTCGACAATGGCCTTGGCTCTTTCAGTGATTCTTTCCAAGGCAAATCTATCCAACTTCTCTGGGTTCTCGATAGGTGTAGTCTCTATGTTATACCAATCGATTCTGTTTTCGATTTTGAGTTTCGTACTGTTGACGGACTTGATGTCTGCGAATTTATCGACAACGACAGGTTTTGATTTGAGCGAGGCAATTTGGACCTGGACTGCTTCAGTAGTTCCATTGTTTTCGTCATCTTCTTCATCTTCATGCTCCTCGTCCTCTTCTTGATGTTCTTCATCCTGCTCTATCTCCTCTTCCTCCTCCTCCTCTTCTTCCTCCTGTTCTTCCTCTTCACTTACAACCTCGACCTCACCCAGAAATCCAAGCCCTGTCATAAATTTCGAAATATCAGAGGCCAATGTCTTGTCGTTGCTAGAATCACCAAATTCAGTCTCGCTCTCGTCATCGTCTAAACCATTCAACAACTCCAAATCTTCCTCAGTAGCTCCAAGAGCCAAAGCTTCACGCTTCAAATCATCCTCAATCGAAGATTCTCCCTTCTTGCTTACAGAAGACTCTTTGGAGTATTTACCCTTCTTGGTATCCTTCTTGGTGTCCTTCTTGAAATCCTTGGAACCCTTCTTGGAATTCTCCTTGGTGTGAGAAGCGGTGGACGCCTTTTTAGCATCTTTTTTCAGACCATTATCATTTTTACTGGATTTTTTGAAAGCCTTGGAAGTATCCTTGTGCGAACCCGAAAGTTTGGAAGTGATCTTGTCCTTCAAATTGGACAAACTAAGGGTTGTTCCATCCATAGTCGGTACTTGAAAGATTTATTTGTACTGTACTGGGGAAAAAACCCACTGCGATGCGATGGAGATCACGTGCATATAGCCTTGGATTCACGTGAGCAAAATACGAGTATGTTCATTAGTTTCTGATGATTCTGTTCAACGGAGATGGATTATGAAAATTGAGTTTTTCTTTCCTCAAATTGGTTCTGTCTTTTACCTTGTGCTAAAAGGTGCGAAATCGGTGGGTTGAATCAATAGTCAGATGTAAATCTCAACCTCATGAGAAAGATGCAGATGTTCATCAAATAGTTGGAGACAGAGATGTAGATGCAAGTAATGGAAAGAAATGCAGAATGTATTAGATTTGATGAAGAGGAGAAGATCAGAACAAAGTGAAGTACTTGAGAAGTTGATGAAATTTCGTCTCTTCCCCTTGGAATTTGCACCCATTACCATCCCATGATTAAAACTAAATTTTAAAGAGTTGAAGAACTGTTAACAAGCGACAGTCACCAAGCTAAATATCTGCAAATCTCTTCAGTTCTTTTTTCTTTTGAAATATCCAATTGAAGGTAATCACATTTTTTTCTATGGATTCACTTGGGTTTTACTCGGAACAGTGACAAAATTTCGTGCGGTAATGGCTCCCCACTCCCCCATATTCATTGTACTAAGTGTATTCACCACGATTACATTTCTTGCTTGATATTAATCAACTTACCCGAGTTGCGTTGTGGTTACTACTTTGCGGTATGTTTCAGTCTCCCGATCTTAGTCATTCTCGTATACTGTCTGTTGGTTTATGGGCTGACATTATGCAAAGGGCTTATTATAAGACAACAGGACAGCAACCCTGAAAAAGCATGGAGTACCAAGTCTCAACCAAATAGCGAGAGTCATACAAGTAAATCATAAATCTTCGGCATCAGGGGCTTCCTAAAGTGGGAAGTGTGAGTTTCTTGAACAGGGTCTTCATGTGAGTTAAGGTTCTCGTGATTGAGTGACTTCTCATAGCAGATCAGCGTCAAGTGCATCCACCTAAATTATTTTGATTATTGGAATTGGTGAATTTCCAACTTCGGAATTTAGACAAGTTGCCTTTAGGAAAGTCTAATTCTGTATCCCCAAAAAACATCGTGAGTTTAGCTGCGTTATTTCTTTGGAAAAGTCAATGCAGTTGAAATCATACCAGCAGTACCCACTTACTTGTGTTTCAATTCTTAGCAATTCACCGTGATGGCCTGTCTGTTTTGTTTTTGTAGCCATGCAAAATTTACTAAGATGAACATTCATTGATATAGAACCCGAAAATGTTTCCCAAGAATCAGATTAGCTATATTAGACGAATAGCAAGAGTTCCCAACTTTATAGTCAAAGAATCTCAAGATAATTACTATGAGTTCAGTTCCTTTTTCTTGCAGTCGTCATGAGATCAAGCACAATTTTAATAGCCACTTGGTGAAAGAAAATCTTGTTTGTTCCGAGCAGAAGATGAGAAGGAAGTTTTTTGTTATTCCAATTAAATCTTTCCGTTCAGCTGATAGTAGCATGATGGATGCTTAGGAATGCTTTGAAATTATCTACCTGAAGAGCTATCCAATCTCTTGCAATGAGTTACCATTCTTTTGTGATTTGTTTATCATTCTTACGGAATTGGGAAATGGTTTGTAGGAGATATTAGCCTGATTGACAATACGAACTGTTCTTGGTATCTAACCTTCCGAAATTGACAGAAATACCACAAAGCAGAGTATATGGTTATAGAAATTCATCTCGATGTTTTATGATTACTTATTATGGGATTGCCATTCAAAACTCAAGGTTTCTTAGCTTAACAATGGAGAGACATTTCAATCAACGGCTCTGAATTGTCCAGAGCAAGTAATTACTCTCCATTTTTCCACCGTTTATCTACAGACAAATCAATCACAATAGTTAACTTCCTTTACTGTGGGTGTTGCTTAATTTTAAATATAATACTAGGGTGCCATCAGAGAAATGCCACCAAGTGACGTCACGTAAAACAACGCACAGGAATAGTAAACTAAACGGGTATCTTCCCGCTTCAAACTTTTTTAAGTGCTGCGTTCTAGTCAGAGGAATTGTGTCCCCAACTCGAAGCTTTATTGCCTTGATGTTCGGGATCAAGTTATCTTATTGTCCTTGTTGAAAATTGTTCATAATCACCCTTTTCCATCCTACATGACCAGCTTCTAAAGTTACTACAATGCCATGGATTGAACTTCGAGTTAATCAGTATTACCTAATCTGGCCGCACATTACCTTGGTCTCTCAATTAACAAAAATGGTAAGCATACTTTAGTGAATCTTCTCTCTAGATTGATCCTTCATCCATTTGCTCTTCTTCACGGTGCTCTTATGATTCAATTTCCAGGTCAGAATAGTCTCGCTTCGTACAAAGAACATCCTACATAATGTTATAAGTTGAATGGGGGCATTTGTATATTTTTGAATTCTACAGGCCGTGCATGAAGCGGCATCAGAGTGACTCCAGGCTGAAAGCCGGAATCAACAAGAGCCATAGCGGATGAAATTTGATAAGATATGCATCCAAACCCAGCTCGGATTAGATACCAGGGCTGTACCAAGAATTCCGCTGCATAGAAAGCGATAAATCTGTCAGTTCTAACGATACAGAGAAGATCAACATTATCCATGCACAACGATGACACACTATGCAAGGAGATTAACCATTCTTTTCTATAATTTGGAGAATTCTCTTTATTTGCGCTTGGTATACAATTGGTAATTTAATTACGAACTCACCGAAAAGTTTTCTGTCAGCTTCTTATTTGAATGCTGTGATGATCTAAGAGACTCAATGTGAAATTGATCAACAATGCATGCATTAAAAAGTTCATCCTTGAACTGCGGCATTTTCTTTCTCTGGAGGTATATAAAGTACTCTTCCCTACGAAACGTCAACAATTTTTGAGCATTAATGTTAGACCATATCCGCTTCGCTATCAACGGAGTGTTGGGTGTTGTCCAAGCAGCGACCATTTCAAGTGTTCTTAGCAAGGCTTTGACTGAAGAGGAAAAACAATCATATTTCAATTGCTTGATGGAGTGCAAGCGTCTTGAGATTGTTGCTATAAAACGTCTTGGTGGTGACGTCGATGATGGCAGCTCCGACTAGTCAGTGTTAATAATGTCAAATGTTCGCGGGCCGAGAACAAGTTTTACTTGACAAACTGTAAAAAGTTGCAATGCCAACACAACTATTGTTGAAACCTTCGAGAATATAATGGATTGTCCCACTTCTTAAAAAAGAATGAAACGCGACAAGCACTACCAGATGGTAGTTGGTGATCAAGTGTTGTTGGGTGAAATGGAAACAACCATCTTTGTTGACTCTTACAATCTTGAGGTTTTCCAATCATCATTTGATGACAACAAGGTTTCACATCTGGTCATCGTCCAAGTTAACCTTGACAATTCTTCACTAAATGGTTCTGGACTTATCTTCGGAGCATAGGCCTTCGTTTACAGCCACACCGGCTTCTTTTCTTACATAAACCATTGACCGTGAGGATACTTTCAAAAGGTTCCGTACATCCTCCTCGCCTGAGCCAGATCGTCTCGATCTTGTATACGGCGTATACGGCGAAGTGATTTAGAGAGTCTGACCCATCTCGTGGCATTCGGGAAGATCTTCCTTATACTCGAGCTGGTACTTTGGAAGTTTTGAAGACAATGGAGCCACTCAGGTGGTGCTCACTGATTCCGTAAGTCGAAGACAGGATGGTCGAGGGCGTTGCCAACGTCCTCCATGCCTATGCAAACACATAAAACTTCGTCTGTGTCGATTCCTTGAGTTCTTAAGTACTCGTGGCATGTGCTGAATTGGCGAAGAGGGTAGTCACTGTACCCGAGGCACATTGATTTGAATATGTGATTGATATTACGTTGGCATGGAGCAGTGTCTCTCCAAATATCGTCATAAAGGCGATTCTCTGCGAATCGTGAGCTATAATCTTTATAATTTCGCCGGCCGCTGCATTCTCATGAGTATTACTGATCAATATTGGCAGAGTCAAGGTATACGCTGTTAGACATTCGTTACACGGTCTGAAACTTCCAGGTATTGATCATATGATGCATTCTAGAGATGACAGACTCCGAGAGACTTTCGCAGTCTGATAATATTAAATCCGACAACCCGATCTCTCTACATGGATAATTTGTATGTTGCCTATCCAGATAAACTTTATATTGCCACATCTTGTAATTCTGCTGGATAAAAAAAAGGAATTTTTAACCCCCTCTACATGTCTTACTTCAAGATTGCTCCTATTTTTCTTTTGTCACAAGTGGATTCTACTAACTGAATAGCCCCGCAATATCACCCCACCACCCCAAGAGCTCCTGTGGAGGGCCCCAGGCTCATGTCATGCGTATATTGGAGATTTCTCCGACGTCCTGCATCATATCACAACGACACACGATTCTTCCGCGAATCCTACACATAAAGATATTTGATCACCAGGTTCATGCCCTCGACCGGATAAACTGACGTAGCAAATAACCTTTCTGCAGGAATTAGAGCAAACATCATACTGGTCTTCTTGACTTTCTAGTTGGTAAATTACAGTCAAAGTTTTGTATCTTCTCATGTGTAAGCCTTCACACTTCTGTGAGGATCCCTTATCTTATTGTTAAAAAAGGGTGCCCAGCTGGCACATTCGACACACGACAGCGTTACACTCCATGCTTCCTGCCCGTGGGGGGACGACGTACGCCGGAAAATCCCTCTGCTGATTTTTCCGGCCTATACACCGGAGCATACCCCAATTCCCCATAAAAGTGCTGTGCTTTCCATGCCATTTATTTTTTCTGCTCATAAAAACCATCCTTTCTGATTTATTTAAATTTGCATTTTCTATTGTTCGCTTCATTTTTGTTTCGTCCCTCCCTTGTATCCACTTCATAATGACCATTCCAAAAGTTCAAGTCTGGCCCACATTTCAAGCAACACATATCACCAAATCCTCATCAGACCAGTATGATATACCCTGCCCTTATATTCTCTCCAAGAAGGTCTTGGGTACCGGATCATACTCACATGTGTACGAATGCAAGAACAGTGTAAGTGGAACACATTATGCTGCGAAACGTTACAGCAAGAAACTCGTTTATGGCATGGAGTCGATGTTACAATCTGAGTTTCAGGTACTTAAAGCTGTCCTGAATGGACATCCAAACATTCTCCTGATGATCGACTACTTTGAAACGTCAGAGTACTTTTACTTGGTGACAGACCTCGCAAATGGGGGAGAACTATTCGAAAGAATCACCGGTGCTCCGGAAGGGAAACTTTCCGTAGCCGAAACCCGTAGTGTCCTCTCCACGCTCTTGTCTGCATTAGTTCATCTCCATGGCAACAATGTGGTGCACCGTGACATCAAAGCAGAAAACATTCTCTTTGCTAGTCGGACGCGAGACTCACTGATGCTTTTGGCAGACTTCGGCCACGCCAAAATCCTTGCACATGGAGCCACTGCCTCTGACTGTAGCGGAACACTTAGCTACTTAGCACCAGAAGTTATCGCCCGTTCGGGCCACAGTTTCCCTGTGGACATGTGGGCAGTTGGTGTACTCACATACTTTATTCTCAGTGGATATATGCCGTTTGATTGCGACTCTGATGAAGAGACCAAACAGCTCATTGCCGCTGCAGATTACTTGTTCGAACCAGAGGAGTACTGGCAGGAAATTCTGGACGAGGCGAAAGACTTTATGGCCCGGTGCTTTCAGGTCGACCCTTCCAAGAGATTGACTGCAGCAGATGCTCTTGAACATCCTTTCCTATCTGGACCGACAATTTCCCCTGTACCATCTCTGGCTTCATTTCAAAAACTTCGAGATGCCGTATGGCAACTTCACAAAAACCAACGGTCGTCCACCAATATGACTCTTCTGGAAAGAATCGACTCTCCATCTTCTTCTTCTTCAAGACTTTCCTTGGAGCCACTACAGCAGAGACTTTTGGGCGAAAGATGCTACTCCCCTGAGCAAGTCACGGCATTTAGCACCCCTGTAGTCTCGGCCGGTGTTTCTAGACAACACTCTCTGAACAACATCCATACACAGCAGATGAAGCTCACGCCGTCGCTTGCTGCAAGAAACGGCAAGGCTAGCTTTGTTATGTAAAATATAACGTAAAATAGACGGTAACTTTGGGATATTTGGAAGGTGTAGGTATCGAAGTTGCAGAGAAATTGCCTATTCTCAGTAGTTAATCCACTTTTTCGCAGCCATTGGAAGACTCCTCCACAGAATTTGCAACATAGAAACTCCAGCAGCATAACCACCAACACAGTAGAATATAAGTAAAATAATTCTTCATGGCTATTACAGATTCTTTCATTGTCAACATCCGATCATGACTCTCACTGCCAAAACCATTTATGAGCGTATCCAGTACATATATAGTCGTAACGATGAGAAGTTCTTAACTTTGAGAAAACAGAAGGGAGCTTGTCTTGACAAAGAGGTGCTCTGGGGTGATATAAAAGATGCCTCAGAGTTTCCAAAATCCATCCAAACCGAGAATTTGGTGGTGAAGGCTACGCCTCATCACTTGGTGTTCGAAAGTGAGACTTCTGATGCTTTGTTCTGTGGATTCGTTACCTCCAAAATTGACCCAACTACTTTTGATTTATGGTTTATGGCTACCATTCTCCAAAATGGAGCTATTGGATTTACGGAGGCAGATCTTTCTGACTCATTGAGTACATTAACTCTTAAATCAGACAACATTGCGGAGAAAATTGCTCAGATCTTTGAGTCCACCATCAAGCATTGCGCTAGAATTGACAAGTGGTCTGAAGGGAGACCTGAGTTTATCCAGAACATTGAGTTCTTCACTTCAAGAAGGTTGACCATTGAGGCTGTCCTTCCTGCCTTCCCTTGCAAATCATCCAACATCAGCAAGGTGGCTGGTACCACTCCAGACAAAGGAGAAGAATTGGCTATTGAGAGTATTATCAAATTTGTTCAGCTGGTGAGTCGCATCTACCAACCAGGAATGAAGTTTTACATTGTCAGTGACGGTCATGTTTTTAGTGACTGTATTAATGTCGATGACAATGTAGTGGATGCTTATACTGAGGGACTCAAGGAGTTGTACTACAAGTTGAAACCCGATGATTTCCATTCGATCATTTTCCGTGGCTTGAACGACTGTTTCGCTTCCGACTCGAAGCATTTGGTTGAACCTTTGTTGGCAGACGTCACAGTAGATCATTTCCTCAACACCCAATTGGACAAGGAGACTGAGGTGAACAGAAAAATCATGATGCTAGGTTGTGATGAGGATGCTCTCATGTTGAGACTGCAAATTAACACTCCTCAACACCCAAGATTGTACTTGTACAG